>CM072692.1:18009674-18027174 GCA_036884735.1 Huso huso | reverse complement strand
GGGGCGTGGTTTAGGATGCGCTGATTGAAGTCCTGCAATAGAAAAAAAAAAAAACACACGCGGTAAAATAAACAAAAATAATCAAACCGCGAAAGACAACATTTACCCGCGAGACGCTCTCAAAACAAGCCACTTTGAAACTGTTCTCTGTAAAAGGAAGCGTTTCTGCTATTATTTTATTTATTTATTTATGTCTCTCTAATTTCAGGCTTGTTTGTATATTTGCTTCAGAGACGGTAAGATATTAAAGTTTTCAATGAGGCAGTTGATATTTTTTCGAGGCGACTCGTAGAGCACAGACGCGCCGGATGAGGAGGCAATTACTTTGAATAATCCTGTGAATTGTTTTGGCGTCAGCTAAATGAATCATCATCATCATCCTCATCCTCATCAGTTCAATCAGGGGTGGCTGTTTCCAGACTTGACCCTTGACCGCTGTGACTTGAAACTTGACAAAAATAGATATATTACAACAAACAGTTCTAGTGAATGTCCACACGATGGCAGCATTGTATAAGGAATAGCGAGAGCTGCGTTCTGCCCGTCTCCATGAAGTCCAGGTTTACAGCACAGGAAGCCCCGCGACCCGACACCTCCCCATGCGAGTTTAATTATTTATTCCTAAAACCAATACTATTTTAATCCACAGCAGGGACTGATAAAACAGCCTTTGTACAGCAGTTGCCCTGCGGTGTGCAGGTCAGGAGCTGTGGGGTGCTGGAGTGCGCTGCAGAGCGGATTCCCACTGATCACACAAGGGAATATAAAGAATGCCGTGTTCAGAGCTGACTTTGTGATTTAGTGCGAGGAGAGATTGAAACCACTGAAGCTGTTTTAAAAAAAAAAAAAAGTAAAGAAAATGCACGTGGTCTTTAACTCGCTCTTTTTTACAAACAAAAATTCAAAAATAAAAGCGTGCGTGACGCTTATTTCCCTGCAAGCCCTTGCCTTTAACCACGGGAGCACACAGCCTCTCACGGGGGTTTGAAACCGCACATCACTTTGCGCGGATCCTTACTCATGTCTGTCCCACAGGCGTTCCCTGGCTGTAGTTTAAGTGGCTGTTCTTTGATCTCATTCTGTGTTATAGGAGTGTGCAGAGCTGCTAGTCTGTGATGGTTGATTCTAGTGTGTGCAGAGCTTGGAGAAAAAGAGCTAGGGACTTGGAGAAAAAGAACGTCTTATTTAGTTTTTCACTGCAAATCGGGTAACCCTAACGACATGAACAGTGCGAGAAACTCAAGCTCTAATATAAATTTGGTCAGACACCAAAATCCAAGCAGAACAACTGGACAAAACACACAAAAAGATCATCGTTTTTTTTTTTCCTATTAAGTGCTTTTGTAACTGTTAGTATTAAACTGTATATTTAAAGTTCAAAATGAATCATTCAAAATGAAACATAATCTTAATTGATACAAAATTGTTTAAAATACAATGCCCCATGGCACTCCATTAGCAACACAGACGTTTCCAAAAAACGAACCCAGCATTTGAGTAACTGTGATAACAAGAAGCGGTCGGGATGATTTCAAACAGCATGAAAAGACAAGGGGCGCTCTAAAGAAAGAGAAAGAAAATGACATTTGAAGCGCTGTACTCTTTAACAACGGACTTGTTTCAATTGTGTTGCAGAGGAGAAACCCAGCTAACAGAGGAACGAGTGATTCAGTAGAGAGAGGCATGGACCCGACTCAAGGAGAAGAAGAAGGAGTAAAGAGAATGACCCCTCCTGATATGTCACAAGAGCCTGCCAGGTACTGAAAGTCTTTTCTTATTAGTTCACGGTGGCAGCATGCTGAATAATACCTTTTACTAAGAAGTTCAGGAATCCAAATCACTGAGCTGGAGTCTCAAAACCGAGGGTTAGAATCCAGATCTCTCTGTGCTTTACAATGCTTCCTCTGCTTTACCAGACCTCTCTGTGCTTTTACAATGCTTCCCTGTGCTTTACCAGACGTCTCTGTGCTTATAATGCTTCCCTATGCTTTACCAGACCTCTCTGTGCTTTTACAATGCTTCCTGCTTTACCAGACCTCTCTGTGGTTTACAATGCTTCCTTATGCTTTACCAGACCTCTCTGTGGTTTACAATGCTTCCTATGCTTTACCAGACCTCTCTGTGCTTTACAATGCTTCCCTATGCTTTACCAGACCTCTCTCTGTGCTTTACAATGCTTCCCTATGCTTTACCAGACCTTTCTGTGCTTTACAATGCTTCCCTATGCTTTACCAGACCTCATTTGTGCTTTTTTACAATGCTTCCCTATGCTTTACCAGACCTCTTTCTCTCATGCCCCCTTTCTTGCTCATTATCATTTGAAAAACCGTGTTAGAGTATTAATAAATAGAAAAAGTCAGTTAATCATTTTTAATTAAATCACATTACTAAAATCTGAAATAATAAACATTTTATGGAAATCAAAAGAACAAAAACACACACACAACACACATAAACTTAAGTTCACTTTTTTAAAAACTGTTACAGCACTGACTATTGGATGACATTTTTTAAAATATATATAAAACATAACAATTCTTAAAAAATAAATTAAATACAGTTACTTCGTATGAAATCCATTCGTTGCTAAAAACAAATATTTCACCTCGTTTCGCTCTGCAGGTGGCGCCGTTTTACCCCCTAACTTTCATCCAAAGTTGTGTCAGATTGAACATTCCCTTCACCCGAGGAGTGGAGAGGACAGACAGGGAGTTCAATACAAAGGGTTTCTTACAACACAAAACAGTCTAGTTCAGCTGGCAGATTGTTACAGGGGAATCATAAACCCAAAGCCTAAACCCAGGATAGAGCGGCTCAGTGAATGTGGTTTGGAATCTGTGCAGGAGGGTCATTGTGTCAGAGACGCCATAAAAGGACAGCGTGTTGGCATTAAAGTCCAGATACACTCCTATTCTGGGGAGTGGGGGGAGTTATTGCAGTTTCATTGTTATTGTGCAGGGCAGTGTAACTGGAACCAGAGCAGTGCAAACTCCAGGACTTGTCATTGTATCCAAGGAGACAGGAATGATCCCTTCCTTTCCTGCTGATTCCTTTATATGTGACTCCTATAGAAGCCCCTCCCCACTGCACTCAATCTCCAGTAACAGCGAGTCCCAGACAAACCCTCTCTGCAAAGCACTTGGTACCGCTGTCAAATCTCTCTGAGTGATCAGGATATCTCTGGGTCTCTCCTGCATGTCACCTTTCTGTTCCCTTCAGACAGACAGAGAGGATTCTATGCGCTGTGTTGGGATCCAGTGTGAGCTGACAGGAATCTGATTGAAGAGAAGGACGGGTAGAGGAGAGACGGTTAGAAAAGTCAACTCACTGGAGAAAATCAACAGTCATTGTCTGCTGCATCCACATCCTGTTTATGGAAGGTGTGTGTGTTTTTAATTATTTTGTTTAATACATTTTGACCACTTTTTTAAAACTTTTAAATTGAATTCCTGCCTCAAGATGGTTTCAGGATGGACGATGGACCCCTCAGAACTACATTTCCATCATCCTCCTGCTTACTGGTAATTTCATTTCAATTACATATGTGAGCATGATGGGAAATGTAGTTCTGAGAGGCTCATGCGGGTACATGGGAAGCTATCTTTAAACCCTCTTGCTGTTTGATTGTTTTGTTCATTATAATTCCTCGATCTTATCAATCTTCTTCAATTGGAACTAATCAAATGCAGCTCTGCATACAATTACAGTTCACTTAATGTTCCTACAGGGTATGTGTTGCCATTTTCCCCACTCAGACCCCTTGCTTACTAAATATCTTCAATAGAATATCATCCACTCTTCAAATATCTGTCTAATATTTTAATGAGCAATCCATCCCACAAGTGCAGTGATACTGCAATATACATTTACTACCAGCACAGGATGACTGGGAGGGATAGCTGTTCATTTTACCCCACAACTGGTTTCACATGCATTGTACATGTATTAAAAGATGGGATGATTATCTATTCAGGGACACCAAGATATTTAGGGAGAGAAAGGTCTGAGTGGAAAAACAGGCAACAAATGCCCCTCCCCAGTCATTCTGGCATGTATTCATCTGAACCAATACTTGATGGAGAGGAGTGTAGATTAATGGCTTCACAATTACTAATAAATAATAATAATTGCCCTCAAGCTCCACCCCTCCCTGTTCTGTAGTGTTAGCTCTTCTCTCAATGGAGTGACACATCTTTCAATCAAATGTTTCAGTGAAAACAGACTTACATTTTAAAAACTCAGCTCTGTTCCTTGGCTCTGGATCCTGCAGACTGTAAACTGCAACTTCATTCACTGGGCAGAAAAAAAGAGAGAGAAATAGAATTGAAACATGTGGATTAATACACAACACACACAAGACTCCAAACAGCAATCTGAAAAGAATCAAGGCTTATTCACGGCATTTCAGGGTGTAAAAATCCGTACTTCAAGATGTTCATGATTACAATGAATATGTATTCCTTCTGTATCGGTGCAGCAGCCAAAGTCAATGTGAACACGTCTGCCACTGCACTGGAGTCTTGTGATCCTTCCTCTCCATCATATATTTTTACCCAACAACACGGTGTCCATATTAGGACAGCCTTGTGCATCAAACATGCAGCAGTCATTGTCTGCTCCATCCTCACATCACTTGCTCCTCCCTGCTCCCTCCTCCCTGCTTCATCAGTCCCTGCTCTGTATTCCCTGCTTCCTCCTCCCTGCTCCCTCTTCCATGCTTTCTCCTTCCTGCTCCTTCTTCCATGTTTTCTCCTCCCTGTTGCCTCCTCTCTCTTCCCTGCTCCCTCCTCCATGCATCCTCCTCCCTCCTCCATGCTCCCTCCTCCCTGCTCCCTCCTCCATGCTTCCTCCTCCCTGCTCCCTCCTCCCTGCGCCTTCGTCCATGCTCTCTCCTTCCTGCTCCCTGCTCCCTCCTCCATTTACCCTCCTCCCTGCTCATTCTTCCCTGCTGCCTCCTTTCTTCCTCCTCCCTGCTCCCTCCTACCTGCTACCTCTCACTCCTCCCTGCTGTCTCCTCCCTCCTCCATCCTCCCTCCTCCCTGCTGCAATATTCATATAGCCAACAATCTGCAAGAGGTCTTTATTAATGTCTTGCAAGTCCTGCCCCTCCTCAAGCCATGGTCTATTTGAGAATTCTCTACCAAAGGAATCTATTTCACACCAACCTGATGTGGTTATTTTGACTAATTCCCCTTGCAGAAGTCCTCAATATGATCCTTAAGTTCAGATACAGCTTTCCTCACAGCCCCAAAAGAGATGTCTGTATTGGACAGTAACGCTGGGTAAGTCTCCAGCTTCAGGAGGGCACAGAGAGACTGGAAATTCTACAACAGGAAAGTGGAGAAAAGGAGTTTTCAGTGAAACAGAATGGGGTCCAAAAACATTCCTGGGAAAGCAAGGATTCATTCAATTGGAGAGGTCTGTCTGAAACCGTCCCAGTTATGGACTTGAGATTTTCTAACAAGCAGTGATGTTACCTGTAGAAAATGGATGTGATCCTCTGTCTCTGAAAGCTGTTTCAGCTCAGCGTTTCTCCTCCTTAGCTCAGCAATCTCCTGCTCCAGTTTCTTCATGCGTCCTTCAGCCTGATTCACTGCAGCCTTCTCGTTAGCTCCAATCAGCTCAATAACCTCAGTGTGGATCTTCTCAATGGATCGGATCAGCTCAGTAAAGATCTTCTCACTTTCCTTTATTTCTATGCATGCAGATCTCTGAGTGAAAGAACACAGTAGAGGAGACATGGTTAGAATTGATATCAAAAACACATCAGGCATAGACAGTAAACTTCTGTAGATGTGTTCCAGTCCATCTGTTAATAATAATAATAATAATAATAATAATAATAATAATAATAATAATAATAACCCCCTCTTGTCAATACCCACTTTCAGTGACTCCACAGTCTGTTTCAGCTCTTCAATTTCTTTCAGTCTCTCCTGGATTCTCTGTTGTATTTCTGTCTGTGTCTCTCCCAGCTGCTTCTGTGTAGAAACACAGTGACACAGTGACATTTCTGATGGGGCATTGAGTGATATCCTGTCACACCCAACACAGACCTGTTTAAGTATGCTATTGAAACCAACAGAATCAATTTAGTTCAAATAAATTGTCCCCTTACAATGTTTGCTTTAATTCTGAGTGGTTCTCGAATATAATTTGTTCTTCAGTTCTAGTTACGCGACATAGAGATTGTAGCACAGGCAAGATCAGACAACATGTGTGTATAGTAGTAAGATACAACACCATCTAGTGCACAGCTGCCAGCAATACAAAAGGACACTTGATCCACAGTAGCTGTCCACTAGATGGTACTGTTTCATACTAGTAACAGTGAATGATGGCTGATCTAGCATGTGTTACATGTTTGTTTTGTTAAACACCTAGATAACTGAAGGAACTTTATCTTTAATCTAATATGTATTTAATATCAATATATATTTTTTATTTACTGTTTTTAACTCTTTAAGTTCCTCCTAATGATAAAATGACCGCTGGCAATCAAAACTTTAAAGGCAGTGTAATCAGGCAGTATTATGGACACCCTTGCAAGTTCTAAATCTTTGTAAACAGGAGCCTTGTATATTTTTCTTGCATTTCTGGCCTTCCATGAAGCCTGCGTTGAATTTATGGTGCAGGCATCGTGATTTAAAACATAAAAAAGAAGAAATGGTGACTCAAATTAAAATTAACCTTCAGAGCTAACAAAAAAAAAAAAAACGATTCAGTGCAGAGGAGGTTGTAGAAGATTGAGGCATTTAGTGACAGTGATGGATGTGTTTGGAGAGCTACAATACTGAAGGAGATGGGCTTTGTACAAGGATGAGATCCTTTATAAGCATATAATTGTTTTCTTTTATATGACGTCAATATATATTATTTAGAAATTAAAATTGTTACTGTTTAGCTTTTTAATATTTCTTATTTTTTGAAGTAATAATGTTTGTAAAGCCTATGGCATTGTTACCATTTTTTGCTATTCTTCTGATGTGTGTGTGTGTGTGAATGTGTGTGCGTGTGAAAAGTATTTTTATATCGTGCCTTGCTTACTGAAGAGACCCACTTCTCAAGTCTGCTGCAGCTTGTAAATACATATTTCGAGTGCAGTAGAATGTAGCTATCTCTCTAATGTGTGAATGAGGGTGTGTGTGTGTGCAACAGTGAGTCTGTGCTTGTTTACTGAAAGACACACTTCTCTGCTGCAGCTTGTCAGCTGATCTTGGTGTCGAGTTACAGGCTCCTGGTGAGTGGTGACATCAGCGTTTTGTTCAAAAAGCCTCAGACGACAGCAGGTGACTGTGTGTCTTATCTATCGGCATGCCTTTTTACACGATGGTAAAATATAATACTGTGTATAGCATAAGCTTGTATGCATGTATTTGTGTTTTATTTTATAATTACAGTGAAGCTCTACATATCTGCACCCAAAAGAAGAACCCTCCCTCCCACCCCCACAGCAGCTCTCTCACATGAGAAGAGGAACACAGAAGCAGAGCCTGACCAACAAGCAGCTCAGCCGAAATGTGCTCCTGCAATCCCCCTGGCACTCAGCTGCACACAGGCAGCACTGACACACTTGATTATTTCTACATTTTGCTACTTTTGTAAATATGTTCATGTTTTTTTTGTTTTAGCTCAATCTGTTCAGAATGTTACCCAATGTTCATTTCATGTTCAGGTTTCATTCAGCAGTGTTGAGTGTACCCAGCAGTGCTGATTGTTTTAATAAACAATACATGAAGATTTTTTTCTAAAGTGTTTTTGTGTTTTTGTTTCCTACACCAAAGAGGTGAGTGTGAGATTGCTGGTGTTGTTTTTACATACAAGCCCAGTTTGTTCCCTTTCATTTGATGTGAGACACTTGCATGTCACCCTACAGTGATGGGCTATGCGCACAAATCTCAAAACAGTGAAAACAAGTGGAAATTGACCTGGACCTTAAAGAGTTTTAAAATAGGTGCTTAGCTTTGCTGGGAACTTTATGTTTACACAGTTTAACCAATTAAACTGTAATATCTTAAACAATGAAACCGACACATGATTTTATAAAATAACAAAATATACAAAATACTAGGAATATAAATTATACTATTTTTACACTCCAATTCCAATGTACCAAACTACCCAACTTAACTTAAAAATACATTTGAATCCCCTACACACACACACACACACACACAGCATATATAAAAAACTGTCTGATATGAAACTGTATAACCTAATAAACAGACATTAAATATCCCTGGGAATTCTTATCTTCTAGGATAGCTACAAGGAAATTGTTCAAACCCTTACCTGTTTCACAATCCTCTGTGTCTCAGCTGAGGCAGTATCATGACTCCTGTGTTCAATTGTGAACACAACAAGCAAATACACGTCTGATCGGTTCTACAGAAGACCTCAAAAACCTTCTGGTGTTCAGCACAAATCTTCTGCTCCAGATTTCCAATTCATTGACCAGCTTGTGCCTCTTGAAAGCAGCCCCCTCATGTGTGTGTGCTTGCGTGTGTTTCACAGTAAGGGCCAGGCACGTCAAACAGGTTTCACAACTTTGAACTTTCTCCCAGTGCAGAAATCACACAGCACATCTCAGGTCCAGCATAACTTTGAGCAGGAGGAGGATTGAGTCCTGTCTTTAATTTCTCCACAACTTCAGCCAGCACAGTGTTTCTTGCAGAACAGGCCTCGGGGTAAGGTCTCTCTGCACTGGGGGCAGCTGTGAACACCTGTATGATCAGTCTGATCCCAGTAGTTCTTAATACACCCCATACAGTAACTGTGTCCACATGCTCTAGTGACTGGGTCCTTCAATATCTCCAGACACACTGGACAGCTGAACTGATCCTGAGACCATAAGTTTGAAGCCATTCCTGCTGCAGTGAGACACAGAGAGTGACTATTTTACAACAAACAGAACTGTTTAAAGCTCTAAGAGGCGGGGTTTTGGACTGAGGCCAGGTTATAATAAACAGGTTGAGCAGAAACTGAGTTATGTGTCAAGAATGTTTCATTTCAGCAGCAGTGTGGAGTAGAGATTAGGGCTCTGGACTCTTGACCGGAGGGTCGTGGGTTCAATCCCAGGTGGGGGACACTGCTGCTGTACCCTTGAGCAAGGTACTTTACCTAGATTGCTCCAGTCAAAACCCAACTGTATAAATGGGGAATTGTATGTAAAAATAATGTGTAAAAAATAATGTAATTATATGTAAAAATATCAATTGTAAGTCGCCCTGGATAAGGGTGTCTGCTAAGAAATAAATAAATAATAATAAAATAATAATAATAAAATAATAATAATAATAATTTCCTGAGATCTCTCCTGCTCAGCTCTCTGGTTTCAGTGCATACAAGCCATGCATTCCACACTGTGAGCAGCTCTGTGTTTTAAGACACTAGACCAGAATCTCAGCTGGAACGTCTACCAGCACTTTATAAGAAAAAGACACCATAGTGGAGTGTTCTAACATGTTCAAGAGAAATATCAAGCTGGAGTGTATCTAGGAGCAGTGCAGGGATGCTGGAACGGGCTAACAGGGATATACTAATTCAAAGATTAGGGAACAATACAATTATACAATACAATAGGGATTTATAAAGAGCCTTCTGTGGAACACCTCAAAGTGATGTATATGGAATAATAATAATAATGATACAAAACCCTGTTGAACAAATAGGATTTTAATCTTGATTTAACAATTGGCCCTGATATGCAGATGCACTGGGTGCGTTAAGTGAGTGAGCGTCTCAGAGCGGCTCAGTAAAAGAATCAGCTTAACGACTCGCTCAGTTCCGCTCCCGCTGAACCGCTCAGAGCCGCTCCCTGAGCATTTCTGTCAGTGATCAGAGAGGCGACGGAATGGACACCTACGGGAAACAAGTGGAGATGACAGGCAGGATTGACAAATCGTTTGTCAAAACGATGAACTGGTTTCGACTTATGAAGTTATGTATTAATTGGCTAAATAAGATGGTAAAAATTGTTGTTTTTGAATGTATCATTTAATTTCATTTTTTAAATATAGAGCTGTTTATAGTTATTAATGTATTATTATTAGGCTTGTAAATTAATATTAATCATAATTTTCATTATTATAACGGTATTGTCGGTATTAAACACAACCAGATATGAGGTTCAGTCCAAACAGAGCCCGAACTCAGCGGTACAGCAGGACAGTAACTTCACACACAGCCATTTTATCTACCATCACCTCAAACACAAACAAGCAAATAATTATTCTTAGCCATTTTTAAAAAGTCGCTCAAAGCGCTCTCGTGGAGCAGAGTGTGAAGTCATTTAAATCTGCTCAGTGTGCTTTCTGAGCGTCCTCACTCTGAGAGGATCACTTAATCGCACACCACAAAGAGGCTGCATGATAGTTTCTCCTGACTTCACTATGATGTCATGGTGTGTGATGTCATTTGTGCACCACACTCCTTAGCTGTGAGGTCACACAGGTGCTCAGGGCTCTCAAGACAGTGTCCAGCCTCCTGTCTAGAGCAGAGGAAGAAACAGAAATAGCTGCAAAATATATTGCATCCTGCAGCCTCAAGTGCATCTGCTGTGCTCTTATAGTGAGGAGCATCACAGTGAAGTCAGGCATATCATCGTGAACCTCAAAGCATTTAAACCCCTTCTGCATGTGGGATTTTGGTGTACAAACTCACTACATCAAGGGAAATAAGGATAACGTTCTAACTTTGTAACTTCATTTTATAAACTGTTTTATAAACCTGAATCCCTTAGAGATGAGGGAACTCCGCCACTAGTGGTCTGAGATACAAATCAATGCAATTTGAGAGGTTCAATGAGAGAACCAAGAGCAGAAACTATGGGACGACCTGGTGGATTATCAAGTGATTTATGACTCCAGGCACACATATAGTACAGGCTTAACAGGAGAGTTACTCTTCAGATACAGATGTGCATTATCACATGCAGCCAGATTCCAATGCAGACTGTGTAAACCATCTCTTTCTGATTTAAAACCTTGATTCCTCATTAAGTTTGATCCTGGGCTGGAATCACAATATTTGCTTCTGCTGTTTCTGTTGAGATGATACAGAGACAGGGATGGGTTCTAAGAAACGAAACTTACCTGTGTTTCTGAATTCCAGGAGTTATATAAAGCTCTAAGAGGCGGGTTTGGACTGAGGTTTGATAAACAGGTTGAGCAGAAACTGTTTGCAACTATTGATCATTTATTGAGATCTTTACTGTTTCTTTTTTTATTTTTTTATTTTTTATGTGACACCATTAATTAAATGTTTCAAATTATTACCATTTGACTCATAAAATGATAGTGCTTTGTAGTTTTAGTTGTTTTATGAGTCAGATTAAAAAAAACTGAACTACTACAAATTAGAAAATGCGCCCTTTGCAATTCATAAATAAATAAACAATGAAGCCGTTTGCAAAGTACAGATATTTTTTCATCCTTTTACACTTATGTTATCTTTGCTTTTTGGTGATTGGATAGCCTATTGCTTTAAGCTTAGACTTTTCTGTCCCTTAATGTAACACAGCAGGGAGGTTAATATCCTCCTACCCAAACATGTCGTATGCACATTTTGGTTAATTGCTTATTGTTTAATTGTTATTCTGTTAATTGTTTTATTGTTAATTATCACCTGCACCTGGCTATGATTGTAAATTAGAGCCAGGTGCAGGGTATTAAAGAGCAACCAGTCTGTTCTGGGCTGCTAAGGAGAAGGAGGCAGAAAAGGGTGCTCTGCTTCCTGGCAGTCGTGAGGTAAAAAAAAAGTATGCTGCATTAAACCTGTGTGGATTTTGTTTAAGGTGTTTGGCAGGTAAAGCGGTTTAGCCGTCCTGTGAGTGAGTCAGGGACCTGCCTGTCTGGTTAGTGCTCGTAAAGAGCTAAGTGTTTGTTTTGTTTATTTTGGTTTTGTGACTATTAAAAAAAATAGCGCAACAAGCTTTTTAAAATCAAGTTTTGTGTGTGGTGGGTCATTTAAAGTGCTGGAAAAAGAACCTGAAGGACTAAAACCCTTCACATAAGCCATAAGGTGCAATACACTGTACACAAGCCTCACATATAATCTATCATGGGTACCTACCAAGGACAAAAAAATCACATTTGTATCCCCAAAATGAATTAACATGCTGGGAATTCGTTGGCTGCGGATCTGATTGGGTAAAATGGACAGAAATGCCCCACTTCAGTTCTCAATTGTTTTTGGAGGAGGGGTTTTCTTCTTCAACAAGGATAACAAGTGGAATAACAAGAACAAACTTGTTTCCATGTTTAGACTGTCCATTTCTCCTGATTTATCACAGTATTAACAATGGGTTTGACTGCTGTGTTAGAGTGTCTAGTTCTGTACAGGAATATAAGAAGGATGGAACTCCAGCCATTGGAATAGTTGTGTCAATACCCTCGATTCCTCATGAAGTGTGATCCTGGGCTGGAATCACAATATGTGCTTCTGCTGTTTCTGTTGAGATGATACAGAGACAGGGATGGGTTTCAAGAAACGAAACTTCCCTGTGTTTCTGAATTCCATGAAATATAAAGCTCTAAGAGGCGGGGTTTGGACTGAGGACAGGTTTAGACAAGCAGGCTGAGCAGAGACTGCTGAATCGCTTTCTAAATATATTGGTGCATCTGAAAAGATAATAGCACCGTCTTCAAATACAAGCTAAAGATTGTCAGATTGTCAAAGTATTTTACTTTCACAATGAAAATAAATAAATTAATTAATTTAAAATGAATAAATAAGATTGTATTTAAGTTTTAATATAAGAGATATGATTTTCAATTTGCACTTTAATCGAAACAATGTAATGGTTTTAAATTTGATCAGTAATAACTGCATGTAAATATTTTTTATTAAAGAAATACAATTGAAAATAGGTTGATTAAAGCATTGTTTTATCATCTATAAATTCTTAATTTACATTTCTGATCTTTAATATCCTAGTATGTGCATTGCTGAATGATTCAATGTGATTTTTTGCTTAGATCTTTATTTGAAATGCTTAACTATTCCAATAACTGCCTCTGAAAACTCTTGTCCAGGCTGATTGTGTGAAACCAGGGTGGGGAAGCATATTGGTGGCGCTGGGCACTGAAGTCCCACAGGGTAAGCATTGTGCACTGCAGCCTGTGCAACAGTCATCGCTTCCCCACAATCAGCCTCAGGAGTCTTTTCAGAAGCAATGTTTGCTGGAATAGTTAATAAGCATGGTGAATAAAATCTAATCAGAAACAACCATAAAAATCCTCATCAGGTAAAAATGTAAAGAACATGATGACGTTTAAACCTTTAACCTCAGTGTGGTCCCCATGGTGTTCATTAATATCTATCTATCAGGAGTTTTCAAAATGACAGATTGTATCTGTTCATGAAAACACAACAGCATATTTGATTGAAATGAAATCTCTTTGAAATGTTTGATGAAGGGGGGTCAGGAGGGTGGGTCCTATTACCTGTAACACAGGAAGGAAGGAAGTGAACGGGGAGAGGAAACCAGTGTGGGGGCTGCAGGATCAATGGGCTTCACCTGAGTCAAAGAGGAGTGGAAATAAAGTGTGGAAAACAAAGCGAGCAACAGCAAAACAAGAGGGACTTGAGAGAATGATGTTCTGATGATGAGAGGAAGACATTGTCTGAAATGAATAAAACAAATAGTGCACAGATTTGAAAAGTAGGTCCCCTTGATTGTAAGCTTTGTTTGAGTGTCTGTTCTGTATAAAATGGTTTGAAATCAGCACTGTAATAAATGAGTATGTCAGTAACGCATACACACCCTGTCTGATAACACTAGAACATGTCTAGTTCTCATAATATACAACCTCCCCTGGACTGGAGGGACCACCCTTCACGTTCTCTTGGGGGAGAGAGCAGTTCAGACTCTGTGCCTCAAGCTTGCCCTGAACTGGAGGAAGAAAGCAGTTGGTGCTCAGAGACAAGTTTGTGGTTGAAGACTAATGGACTTTGAGATGTGGATTAATGCCCACGAAGATCGAACTCCACAAACTCACTTCCTTGTGGAACTTCTGAGGATTCAGACCCACACAGAAGTGAAGGTCTAGTGCAGTCAAATACATACTGTAGCTATAGAAGGGTTACTGTGACAATGCCATTCTCAAACTCCAGTCCCACTCACAACTCTCTCCTCCGCCCCTCTCAAACTGATTCAGCAGTCTCTGCTCAGCCTGCTTGTCTAAACCTGGCCTCAGTCCCAAACCCCGCCTCTTAGAGCTGTACTCAGTTCAGGAAATCAGCAAAGTGAAGTTTCTGTTGTGAAATCGTCAGTCTCTCTGTCTCACTGCACCAAGAATGGCTTCAAAAGTATAGTCAGAGGAGCACTTGAACTGTCCAGTGTGTCCGAGATATTGAAGGACCCAGTCACTACAACATGTGGACACAGTTACTGTATGGGGTGTATTAAGAACTGCTGGGATCAGACTGATCATACAGGTGTCTACAGCTGCCCCAGTGCAGAAAGACCTTTACTCCAAGGCCTGATCTGGGCAGAAACACCATGCTGGCTGAACTTGTGGAGGAATTAAAGAAGACAGGACTCAATCCTCCTCCTGCTCAACGTTATGGTGGACCTGGAGATGTGCCGTGTGATTTCTGCACTGGGAGAAAGTTCAAGCTGGAAATCCTGTTTGACGTGCCTGGCCTCATGCTGTATGAAACACCGTCAAGCCACACAGTGAGGGTTACTCCATTAAAGAGGCACAAGCTGATCAATGCAATTGGAGATCTGGGCAAGCTTTGTGCTGAACACCAAAGATTATGTGGTCTTCTGTAAACCGATCAGATATTTATTTGCTGGTTGTGTGCAGACAAAACACAAGAAACATGATACAGTCTCAGCTGAGGCAGAAAGGGTAATGTGAAACAGGTAAGGGTTTGAACCATTTCCTTGTAGCTATCTAGAAGATAAGAATTCCCAGGGATATTTAACATCTTTTACTAGGTTATACAGTTTCACATTAGATCAGATTTTAATTGTATATTAAGAGCTATTTAAAGAGCCTAGTTTTTTAATTGCTCTATCTAAACTATGATGTCCCAACATGTATTTCAGGGTGTAACAGTTGTGTTGTTATGGATTGTGGCTATAAGCTGATTGACAGGAGAGACACAGGAGGTTTCTATGATATAAAAAAACACAAAACATTTAAAACAAAATACTGCTTGAAAACAACTAGAAAATAAAGATGATCAAACAAGAAATGAGGTCCGCTCCGGAACAGTCTCCCTGACACCTCCTCTCTGACTTGGATGGGTTAAAATCCCCTAAACTTGTTCCCTATTCCTTCCAGTGCTAGCGATCCCGGTTAACTCACACAGTGAACCCGAGATACATTTTTCCTCTTGTGTTTTTTCTCACCCTGGTTAACACACGCAGGCAATGAGGGATCCTACAGCAACCTCTCCTTCCCAGACAGTCTGTATCCCTGCTTGTAGAACCAAAAAACTGGCTTTTCAGACCCTTTTAAAGGCATGTGGCCAGGGGCTGAGATAATCAATTAATCCAATTAACACCTGGCCACATTCCACACCTGGATTTGAATATGCCTTGCCATATCTAGCACAAACTTGATCATCAAAAACATTATTTACAATCAAACAAAAACACACTATTTACGTGCAGGACCTCAACCCTGCCTCACAGGGTAAGAAGGATTTGTTCAGCTGTTTTGTGGTGCATTGGAATTTGTAGTGTAAAATTAGCATGATTTATATTCCTAGTGTTTTATATATTTATCTTGCAACTTAATAAAATCATATATTAGTTTCATTGTTTAAGATATTATAGTTTAATTAGTTAAACTTTTAAAAATGACATTCCCAGAAAGTCAATCACCTAATTTAAAAAGCAGAAAAAGACCAAGATTAATATGATATAAAATATACAAGATTAATATGATATGGTTAGTGTTTGGCCTCTTTACTCTTGGACCGGAGGGTCGTGGGTTCAGTCCCAGATGGGGGACACTGCTGCTGTACCCTTGAGCAAGGTACTTTACCTAGATTGCTCAGTAAAACCCAACTGTATAAATGGGGAATTGTATGTAAAAAATAAGTGATATCTTGTAACAATTGTAAGTCACCCTGGATAAGGGCATCTATAAGATATAAATTAATAATATTAATAATATAAAGATTAATATGATATACAAATACAATATTTACATGATATACAATATAAATCAGGCAGAAAAAAATAGCTTAATTTGGTCCACATTTTACATGATTAAAACAGATATGTTTAAGTTAGTTTAAAAAAAACGAAATGTAATAACCTATTTAGGATTTGTTTGTTAAAATCTACAATTTCTTTTAATCACCCTACTAGTCCCCTCTTTCCTTTGCTCTTCCACAGTTCCTTCTAGGGCTCATTCTTCTAAAGGGATTTTGTGTATTTAGGCATTTTTACTGATTTCATTGTTTTGTATCAGTGCTGTTTTATTGTGTTTATCGATTGAAACGCAATCAGAAGCCTAAATATCCATTAAAGAGAAAGCTGCTTCAGTTTCTATGTGCAACAAAACAAACATAACATGCTAGATCAGCCATCATTCACTGTTACTAGTATGAAAGTACCATCTAGTGGACAGCTACTGTGGATCAAGTGTCCTTTCATATTGCTGGCAGCTGTGCACTAGATGGTGCTGTATCTTACTACTATATACACATGTTGTCTGAAACTGCTGCCTTTGTCCAAGTTTAAACCACCTCAAGGAAGGTTAAATTTAATTCAGCTATCACATTTAAACATGGATTAAAATGCAATTTCATTATATTTAATCTTTTAAATGTTTAACCTTGATTAATTTTAAACAAGGATTACATATAAATCCTGGTTTAAAGTTTTTTGTGCAACATGATTCAAATATAATCCTTGATTTAATCTGGGTTAGTGGTTAATCACGCTGGTGCATTCGACCCTTAGGGTATCTGTGTGCATAATGTTGTATATCGTTACACAGAGAATTGTGAGGGTCTGGAACCAACTCCCCAAATGTTGTTGAAGCTGACACCCTGGAATCCTTCAAGAAGCTGCTTGATGAGATTCTGGGATCAATGAACTACTAACAACCAAACGAGCAAGATGGGCTGAATGGCCTCCTCTCGCTTGTAAACTTTCTTATGTTCTTATGTTCTTATGTTAATCTAACTTCATATAAAGGGGAGAGGTGTGAAAACACAGCCTGCTCTGAAATAGTCTGTATTGAGTGTGACAGGATATCCTCAATGCCCGTCAGAAGTGTCACTGTGTTTCTGCACAGAAGCAGCTGGGAGAGACAGACAGAAATACAACAGAGAATCCAGGAGACTGAAAGAATTGAGGAGCTGAAACAGGCTGTGGAGTCACTGAAAGTGGGTATTGAAAAGAGGGTATTATTATTATTATGTGTTATTATTATTATTATTATTATTATTATTATTATTATTATTATTAACAGATTGACTGGAACACACCTACAGAAGTTTACTGTCTATGCCTGATGTTTTGATATCA
>CM072692.1:17859055-18009174 GCA_036884735.1 Huso huso | reverse complement strand
GGCTTCAATACAAACCACACACTGCAACACGCTATTAAAAATATCAAAAATGTTGCCTTTCATGGTCTTAAATCGTATTTTCAAATAATTCCCAATTTTAAACATTTATTTAACAGAAAAAAATAAGCGTGGCGCTCAAAATTTCTAATTTCGAGTTATTTATACAACAGATGTTCCTAAATATTTAAAAGCTTAGCTGAAAAACAGTAAACTCTAAATTGTAGAAAGGAAATCGTGTGTGTTCGATCATTTACCGGAAGCAAACTAAACCAGCTGTCCGGGTTCCTAAAGGCAGTGTAACAGGGAGCGAGTCCCGGTGGAGAAGCGTTTGCTGTATTTATTTACGTGATGATCTGGAAATGGAAATTCAGGAACTTCCACAGAAATAATGAAAAGTAGCAGCGCCTCATTCTAAACTGTGAATGTCTGTCCGGTTTGAACTGCAGTCTGACAATGATCGCTGTGTCCCAGTTTGAATTGCACAGTCTGACAATGATCTCTGTGTCCCAGTTTGGTGTAATAGTCTGACAATGATCTCTGTGTCCCAGTTTGAATTGCACAGTCTGACAATGATCTGTGTCCCAGTTTGAATTGCACAGTCTGACAATGATCTCTGTGTCCCAGTTTGAATTGCACAGTCTATCAATGATCTCTGTGTCCCAGTTTGAATTGCACAGTCTGACAATGATCTCTGTGTCCCAGTTTGAATTGCAGTCTATCAATGATCTCTGTGTCCCAGTTTGAATTGCACAGTCTGACAATGATCTCTGTGTCCCAGTTTGAATTGCACAGTCTATCAATGATCTGTGTCCCAGTTTGAATTGCACGTCTGACAATGATCTCTGTGTCCCAGTTTGAATTGCACAGTCTGACAATGATCTCTGTGTCCCAGTTTGAATTTACTGTCTATCAATGATCGCTGTGTCCCAGTTTGAATTGCACAGTCTGACAATGATCGCTGTGTCCCAGTTTGAATTGCACAGTCTATCAATGATCTCTGTGTCCCAGTTTGAATTGCACAGTCTATCAACGATCTCTGTCTTGTTTCCAGATGAGGAAAGCTGAAGGAGGTTTGGGAAGCAGGAGCATGATCCAGCGCTCTGATGCCAGGAAGAAACCACACTGTCGGGGATGAAAACAATCACACAAACAAAGCATCTAGATCCTAAAATAAAATCAATTGGACTATATGGAAAGACTTGAGTGCTTTATTTTTGCATTGAAACCTTTCTGCAATGTGATTGTGTTTTGGTATCTGACCATGTGGTGCTCAACTCTGTTGAAATTATCTACGATAGATTAGCCCGTATTTTCAATGACTTTTACTCTAGTCTTTTTAATTCCTTCCTCTTTCTTGAAAGGGTAGAACACAATTTACAGAGCCTTGTGAAAACTTGGAGGGTAGATTTAAAGATGATACTAATGAAAAATGTCCGACCAGAGGGTCGTTGAATTGAAACCCTTTCAAAATAAAAATCCCCTGTCAATTCTGTAAATCAGTTTTTTTCATTTTGCACTTTGAATTTCATTTGAATTATCCTGGGTTTAAAAGGCATGTCGTATGCAGACAGGCTAAAAAGAATTGAATCTATTCAGTCTTGAGCAAAGAAGACTACGGGCGATCTGATTCAAACATTCAAAATCCTAAAAGGTATTGATAATGAGAGCCAGGGACTTTTTCAACCTGAAAAAAAGAAACAAGGACCAGGGGTCACAAATAGAGATTAGATAAAGGGGGCATTCAGAACAGAAAATAGAGAATCGTTGAGGGTCTGGAACCAACTCCCCAGTATAATGTTGTTGAAGTTGACACCTGGGATCCTTCAAGCTGCTTGATGAGATTCTGGGATCAATAAGTCTCAGTGCTTCCCAGTACCAGCACTGTACCTGTGTGTGATTGTGTGTGTGTGTGTGTGTCAGTACCTGTGCGTGATGTGTGTGTGTGTGTGTGTGTGTCAGTACCTGTGTCGTGTCAGCATCTGTGTGTGTGTGTGATGTCAGTACCTGTGTGTGTGTGTGTGTGTGTGTCAGTATCTCTGTGTGCGGGTCAGTATCTGTGTGTGTGTGTGTGTGTGTGTCAGTACCTGTGTGCGTGTCAGTATCTGTGTGTGTGTGTGCGTGGCAGTACCTGTGTGTGTGTGTGTGTGTGTGCCGTGTCTGGCACCTGTGTGTGTGTGTGTGTGTGTGTGTCAGTACCTGTGTGTGTGTGTGTGTCAGTACCTGTGTGTGTGTGTGTGTGCGTGTCAGTACCTGTGTGTGTGTGTGTGTCAGTACCTGTGTGTGTGTGTGCGTGTCAGTACCTGTGTTTGTGTGTGTGTGTGCGTGTCTGTGCGTGTCAGTACCTGTGTGTGTGCGTGTCAGTACCTGTGTGTGCTTGTCAGTATCTGTGTGTGTGTGCGTGTCAGCACCTGTGTGTATTTTTGTGTGTGTGTGTGTGTGCGCGTGTCAGTACCTGTGTGTATTTTTGTGTGTGTGTCAGTACCTGTGTGTATTTGTTTGTGTGTGTGTGTGTCAGTACCTGTGTGTATTTTTGTGTGTGTGTGTGTGTGTCAGTTCCCGTGTGTATTTGTGTGTGCGTGTCAGTACCTGTGTGTATTTTTGTGTGTGTGCGCGTGTTAGTACCTGTGTGTATTTGTGTGTGTCAGTTCCTGTGTGTGCTTGTCAGTATCTGTGTGTGTGTGTGTGTGTGTGTGCGTGTCAGTACCTGTGTGTGTGTGTGTGTGTCAGTTCCTGTGTGTGTTTGTGTTTGTGTGTGTGTTTGTGTTCTTGTCTACCTATCTAAGTGGGGTCTTAGGTGTGTTACACATCCACCAAGTGGGGACTAGGTAGCCAGGTGGGGTCCAAATCCAAAACCCCACAACGGACTTGTTTCAATTGTGTTGCAGAGGAGAAACCCAGCTAACTGAGGAACGAGTGATTCAGTAGAGAGATGGACCCGACTCCAAGGAGAAGAAGGAGGAAGAGAATGACCCGCCTGATATGTCACAAGAGCCTGCCAGGTACTGAAAGTCTTTTCTTATTAGTTCACGGTGCGGCGGCATGCTGAATAATACCTTTACTAAGAAGTTGTTCAGGAATCCAAATCACTGAGCTGAGTCTCAAGCCCAGGGTTAGAGTCCAGACCTCTCTGTGCTTTACAATGCTTCCCTATGCTTTACCATGACCCTCTCTGTGCAATTTTTACAATGCTTACCTATGCTTTACCAGACCTCTCTGTGCTTTACAATGCTTCCTATGCTTTACCAGACCTCCTGTGCTTTACAATGCTTCCCTATGCTTTTACCAGACCTCTCTGTGGTTTACAATGCTTCCCTATGCTTTTACCAGACCTCTCTGTGTTTTTTACAATGCTTCCCTATGCTTTACCAGACCTCCCTGTGCTTTTACCATAATGCTTCCTATGCTTTACCACACCTCTCTGTGCTTTACAATGCTTCCCTATGCTGTTTTACCAGACCCCTATGCTTTCTGTGTTTTACAATGCTTTCCTATGCTTTACCACACCTCTCTGAGCTTTTACAATGCTTCCCTATGCTTTACCAGACCTCTCTGTGCTTTACAATGCTTCCTATGCTTTACCAGACCTCTTTTCTGTCATGCTTTTCCCTCTTTATTTCTCATTCTCATTTGAAAAACCATGTTAATGAGTATTAAGAAATAAGAAAAGTCAGTCTATCACGTTAATTTTTTTTTATTAAATCACATTACTAAAATCTGAAATATTAAACATTTTATGGAAATCAAAAAACAAAAACACAAACACAATAAAGCAAACTTAAGTTCACTTTTTTAAAACTGTTACAGCACTGACTATTGGATGCCACTTTCTAAAATATATATAAAACATAACAATTCTTAAAAAATAAATTAAATACAGTTATTTAAGTACAAAACCATTCGCTAAGTAAAAAACAAATAATTCACCTTGTTTCGCTCTGCAGGTGGCGCCGTTTTACCCCCTAACTTTCATCCAAAGTTGTGTCAGATTGAACATTCCCTTCACCCGAGGAGTGGAGAGGACAGACAGGGAGTTCAATACAAAGGGTTTCTTACAACACAAAACAGTCTAGTTCAGCTGGCAGATTGTTACAGGGGAATCACAAACCCAAAGCCTAAACCCAGGATAGAGCGGCTCAGTGAATGTGGTTTGGAATCTGTGCAGGAGGGTCATTGTGTCAGAGACGCCATAAAAGGACAGCGTGCCGGCATTAAAGTCCAGATACACTCCTATTCTGGGGAGGGGGGGCAGTTATTACAGTGCGTTTGTTACTGTGCCAGGCAGCGTAACTGGAGTCAGAGCAGAGCAAACTCCAGGACTTGTCATTGCATCCAAGGACACAGGAACGATCCCCTCCTTTCCTGCTGATTCCTTTATATGTGACTCCTATAGAAGCCCCCCCACTCCATTCAATCTCCAGTAACAGCGAGTCCTAGACAAACCCTCTGCAAAGCACTTGGGACTGGCTGTCAAATCTCTCTGAGTGATCAGGATATATCTGGGTCTCTCTCCTCCGTGTCACCTTTCTGTTCCCTTCAGACAGACAGAGCTCTCTATGCGCTGTGTTGGGGTCCAGTGTGAGCTGACAGGAATCTGATTGACGAGAAGAGGACGGGTAGAGGAGAGACGGTTAGAAAAGTCAAATCACTGAGAAAATCAACAGTCATTGTCTGTTGCATCCTCACATCCTGTTTATGGAAGGTGTGTGTTGTTTTAATATTTTTTAATACATTTTGACCACTTTTTAAACTTTTAAATTGCATTCCCTGCTCAAGATGGCTTCCTCATAATGCATGGACCTCTCAGAACTACATTCATCATCCTCCTGCTCACTGGTAATTCCATCTCAATCACATATGTGAGCAGGAGGACGATGGGAAATGTAGTTCTGAGAGGCCCATGCAGTTACATGTGAAGCTATCTATAAGTATAAAAAAGTGGTCAAAATGTAAAAAATAAAAATAATTAAAACAATACACACACCTCACGTAAACAGTTGTAGCAACACATGGGAACATGCAACACAATAAAATACAAAGGACCTTATGAACCCTTTTAAACCCTCTTGTTGTTTGATTGTTTTGTTCATTATAATTCCTCGATCTTATCAAACTTCTTCAATTGGAACCAATCAAATGCAGCTCTGCATACAATTACAGTTCACTTAATGTTCCTACAGGGTATGTGTTGCCATTTTACCCACTCAGACCCCTTGCTTACTAAATATCTTCAATAGAATATCATCCACTCTTCAAATATCTGTCTAATATTTTAATGAGCAACCATCCCACAAGTGCAGTGATACTGCAATATACATTTACTACCAGCACAGGATGACTGGGAGGGATAGCTGTTCATTTTACCCCACAACTGGTTTCACATGCATTGTACATGTATTAAAAAGATGGGATGATTATCTATTCAGGGATACCAAGATATTTAGGGAGAGAAAGGTCTGAGTGGAAAACAGGCAACAAATGCCCCTCCCCAGTCATTCTGCATGTATTCATCTGAACCAATACTTGTTGGAGAGGAGTGTAGATTAATGGCTTCACAATTACTAATAACACATAATTGCTGCCCTCAAGCTCCACCCCTCCTGTTCTGTAGTGTTGGCTCTTCTCACAATGGAGTGACACATCTTTCAATCAAATGTCAAAACAGACCTACATTTTAAAAACTCAGCTCTGTTCTTTTGCTCTGGAGCCTGCAGACTGTAAACTGCAACTTCATTCACTGGGCAGAAAAAAAGGAGAAATAGAATTGAAACATGTGGATTAATACACAACACACACAAGACTCCAAACAGCAATCTGAAAAGAAACAAGGCTTATTCACGGCATTTCAGGATGTAAAAATCCTACTTCAAGATGTTCATGATTACAATGAATATGTATTCCTGCAATATCGGTGCATAGCCAAAGTCAATGTGAAAAGGTCTGCCACTGCACTGGAGTCTTGTGTTCCTTCCTCCATCACATATCTATTTGAACAGTACGGTGTCCATATTAGGGACCCTTGTGCATCAAACATACAACAGTCATTGTCTAATCCATCCCATCACTTCCCCTCTCTGCTTCATCAGTCCGTTTCCATCCTCCATTCTCCCAGCCCCTCCCTGCTCCCTCCTTGACAGTCTCCCTCCAGTCTGCTTCATCCTCCCTGCTTCAGGTCCTCCAGCTCCCTTCTCCTGATCCCTCCTCCATGTTGCCTCCTCCCACTTATGTGCTCCCTCCTTTTGCTCACTCTTTCATGCTCCCTCCTCCCTGCTGTCTCTTCCAGTCTTCATGCTCCCTCTCTGCTCCCTCTTCCTGTTGCCTCTTTTTCTGTCTCCTCCTGATCTCTCCTTCATGCTCCCTCCCTCTTCCACCCTCCTACATGCTCCCCTGCTTAATTCTCTCTTCTCCGTCCATGCTGATCTCCAATGCTCCCTGATCTGCCCTCCCTGCTCCCTCCTCCATGTTGCCTCCTCACCTCCTTCCTCCTCCCTGCTGCCTCCTCCTTCTCAATACTACATTATTTATATAGCCAGCAATCTGCAAGAGGTCTTTATTAATGTCTTGCAAGTCCTGTCCTCCTCAAGCCATGGTCTATTTCAGAAATCTCACTAAAGGAATCTATTTCACACCAACCTGTTTTGGTTATTTTGATAATTCCCCCTTGCAGAAGTCCTCAATATGGTCTTTAAGTTCAGATACAGCTTTCTCACAGCCCCAAAAAGAGATGTCTGTATTGACAGTAACGCTGGGTAAGTCTCCAGCTTCAGGAGGGGCACAGAGAGACTGAAATTCTACAACAGGAAAGTGGAGAAAAGGGTTTTCAGTGAAACAGAATGGGGTCCAAAACATTCCTGGGGAAAAGCAAGGATTCATTCAGTTGAGAGGTCTGTCTGAAACTATCCCAGTTATGGACTTGAGATTTTCTAACAAGCAGTGATGTTACCTGTAGAAAATGGATGTGATCCTCTGTCTCTGAAAGCTGTTTCAGCTCAGCGTTTCTCCTCTAAACTCAGCAATCCTCCTGCTCCAGTTTCTTCATGCGTCCTTCAGCCTGATTCACTGCAGCCTTCTCGTTAGCTCCAATCAGCTCAATAACCTCAGTGTGGATCTTCTCAATGGATCGGATCAGCTCAGTAAAGATCTTCTCACTTTCCTTTATTTCTATGCATGCAGATCTCTGAGTGAAAGAACACAGTAGAGGAGACATGGTTAGAATTGATATCAAAAAAACACATCAGGCATAGACAGTAAACTTCTGTAGATGTGTTCCAGTCCATCTGTTAATAATAATAGGAACACAACTCGTGGAATAATAATAATAATAATAATAACCCCTCTTTCAATACCCACTTTCAGTGACTCCACAGCCTGTTTCAGCTCTTCAATTTCTTTCAGTCTCAGGATTCTCTGTTGTATTTCTGTCTGTGTCTCCCAGCTGCTTCTGTGTAGAAACACAGTGACACAATGACATTTCTGACAGGGCATTGAGTGATATCCTGTCACACTCAATACAGACTATTTCAGAGCAGGCTGTGTTTCACACCCTCCCTTTATATGAAGTTAGATTTTCATAAGAACATAAGAAAGTTTACAAACGAGAGGAGGCCATTCAGCCCATGTTTGCTCGCTTGGTTGTTAGTAGCTTATTGATCCCAGAATCTCATCAAGCAGCTTCTTGAAGGATCCCAGGTGTCATGCCAACAACATTACTGGGGAGTTGGTTCCAGACCCTCACAATTTCTGTGTAATACACACATTATGCACACAGATACCCTAAGGGTCGAATGCACCAGCGTGATTAACCACTAACCCAGATTAAATCAAGGATTATATTTGAATCACCAGACAAAACTTTAAACCAGGATTTATATAATCCTTGTTTAAAATTAATCCAAGGTTAAACATTTAAAAGATTAATTATTTGACATTGCATTTTAATCCATGTTTAAATGTGATGGCTGAATTAAATTGAAAACTTCCTTGAGGTGGTTTAAACTTGGACAAAGGCAGCAGTTTCAGACAACATGTGTATAGTAGTAAGATACAGCACCATCTAGTGCACAGCTGCCTGCAATACAAAAAGGACACTTGATCCACAGTAGTTGTCCACTAGATGGTACTGTTTCATACTAGTAAAAGTGAATAAAATAAACTTTTTCTAGCATGTGTTTATGTTTGTTTTGTCATGCACGCTGGTGAAACTGAAGCAGATTACTCTTTAAACGGATATTTAGTTCTGCTGATTTTAAATTTTAATACAGTTCAAACACAGGATTCAAACAGCACTGGATTTAAAACAAAACAATGAAAGAAGTGTAAAAAATGCCTAAATACACAAAATCCCCAGAAGAATGAGCCCGTGAGCAGAAGGACTTCACTGTGGAAGAGAGCAAAGGAAAGAGGGGACTAGTAGGGTGAGTTTAAAGAAATTGTAGATTTTAACAAACAAAATCCTAAATAGGTTATTAAATTTCGTTTTAAACTAACTTAAACATATCTGTTTTAATCATGTAAAATGTGTTTTAACGCACCAAATTGCTTATTTTTTTTTCTGCCCGGTTTAAATATTGTATATCATATTAATCTTGTATATTATTAATATTATTAATTTATATCATAGGAGATGCCCTTATGCAGGGTGAATTACAATTGTTACAAAACATCACTTTATTTTTACATACAATTAGCCATTTATACAGTTGGGTTTTTACTGAGCAATCTAGGTAAAGTACCTTGCTCAAGGGTACAGCAGCAGTGTCCCCACCTGGGATTGAACCCACGACCCTCCGGGTCAAGAGTCCAGAGCCCTAAACACTACTCCATATCATATTAATCTTGTATATTGAATATCTTGTATATTATATCTTGTATATCATATAATTGTATATCTTATTAATCTTGGTCATTTTCTTATATTTTTAAAAATTAGGTATTTGACCTTAATCTTGTATATTGAATATCTTTTTAAAAAGTTTAACTAATTAATTTATAATAGGTCTTAAACAATGAAACTGATCATTATGATTTAATTAATTAAAGTTAAACAAGATCTATGATTTAATTGTTATACATATAAAAAACACTAGGAATATAAATCATGCTAATTTTACACTACAAATTCCAATGCACCACAACACAGCTGAACAAATCCTACTTACCCTGTGAGGCAGGGCTGAGGTCCTACATGTGTAAATAATGTTTTTGATAATCAAGTTTGTGCTAGATATGGCAGGGCATATTCAAATCCAGGTGTGGAATGTGGCCAGGTGTTAATCGATTAATTGATTATCAATTAGCCCCGGCCACATGCCTTTTAAAAGGGTCTGAAAATCCAGTTTCTTGGTTCTACAAGCAGGGATACAGACTGTCTGGGAAGGAGAGTGTTGCTGTAGGATCCTCACGACTGCGTGTGTTAACCAGGGTGAGAAAAACACAAGAGGAAAAATGTATCTCGGATCACAGTGTGAGTTAACCAGGATCGCTAGCACTGGATGGAATAGGGAACAAGTTTAGGGGATTTTAATCCCACCCAAGTCTAGAGAGGAGGTGTCAGGGAGACTGTTCCTGGAGCGGGACCTCCTTTCTTGTTTGGTCATCTTTTATTTTCTAGTTGTTTTCGAGCAGTGATCTAATGTGAAACTAAAACCTAGTAAACAGATATGTTAAATATCCCTGAGAATTCTAGGATAGCTACAAGGAAATGGTTCAAACCCTTACCTGTTTGCCAGTCCTTTCTGCCTCAGCTGAGACTGTATCATGGCTCTTGTGTTCATCTTGTGTACACAACAAGCAAATACACGTCTGATCGGTTCTACAAAAGACTTCACATAATCGTTGGTGTTCAGCACAAAGCTTCTGCTCCAGATCTCCAATTGCATTGATCAGCTTGTGCCTCTTGAAAGCAGCCCCCTCATAGTGAGGCTTGACGTGTGTTTCACAGTAAGAGGCCAGGCACGTCAAACAGGATTTCACAGCTTTGAACTTTCTCCCAGTGCAGACATCACACGGCACATCTCCAGGTCCAGCATAACTTTGAGCAGGAGGAGGATTGAGTCCTGTCTTCTTTAATTCCTCCACAAGTTCGGCCAGCATTGTGTTTCTGCGCAGAACAGGCCTTGGGGTAAAGGTCTCTCTGCACTGGGGGCAGCTGTAGACACCTGTATGATCAGTCTGATCCCAGTAGTTCTTAATACACCCCATACAGTAACTGTGTCCACATGGAATAGCGACTGGGTCTTTCAATAGCTCCAGACACACTGAACAGCTAAACTGGTCATGCGCTACCAGAATATTCGCTTCTGCCATTCTTGCTGCAGAGAGACAGAGAGACTGACGATTTCACAAGAAACGAAACTTCACTGCGCTGATTTCCTGGAGTTGTGTAAAGCTCTGAGAGGCGGGGTTTGGGACTGAGGCCAGGTTTAGACAAGCAGGGGGAGCAGAAACTGCAGAATCAGATATTCTATGAAACTGTTTCTAAATCCCCCAACAAATATTACAATGTTAAGATTAGGAAATAAACAACTGATATTAACAACTGTTTAATATCAGGGCTGAAGAGTCTGACTTTGTGTTTTAGCCCCAGATCTATAATATGTAATGTTAAGGAATGTTCTGTTACACGTATGTTTGTGATGACGGTTTGAACGGCATCTCGTTACTTTAGTAACGCCTTACTGTAATAATATTACTTTAGTCAATAACGAGGTAATATAACGCGTTTAGCTTTTAATGGCAGTAATAACATTACAGTTCCTTTCCAAAACAATAAACGCGCTTGCCTCGTTCTCTTGTCTCTGCTGCGCAGCTGCATCGGTTGTCTTTTCTTGTTTTAAAGCCAGTATATTTCAGTGCGGTTATAACCGTAAACGTGACGCGCTGTTTATTATTTATTTATTTGATTTTTAATTCTTTATTTAGGAAGGCCATGTGAGCTACAAGTAGCTCGTTTACAAAGGCGTGCTAGAAATAACAGCAGCAGGTTACAGGTTTCAAAAATAAAAATAATATAAACGCACAATGACAAGACAATACACAAAGTACACCTCAGATTTACACAGCACACACACAAGCCTGTTTAAGCACTAGAACAACAGGGTTTGTTTTTTTTAATTCCCACAGGAGATGTCAGGTCTCAGTCCTGCGGGTAACAGCTTCCAGTCTGTAGCAGCAGAACAAAACGAAAGACTTTCTTCCCGCAGCACTTTTTCCAGACGGTATATTAAAGTATTGTGTGTCTCAGACATTACGATAGGCTGTATTTACAGGTAAACTCAGAAACAAGCTGTTTAAATAAACTGGTAATGTGTTGTGTGCCCCTTTAAAGAGAATCCGATTCCAGTGATAATTCCTTGTGTTAGCAGGCGATCGCAAGTTTAATGTAGAATACGCGCTGCAGTGATGCGCTAGCGGAGTACACGGGAGCACACAGATACACATCCTGTTACACATTGTATCGATCTTCTTCAGCGATTCCTCACTAGCAGACCCGCACATCACATCATTATAGTCTAGAATAGGGAACACAAGTAACTCATTTAAACCTTGCTGTAAAGCTTACACAGTGGCGCTGACCACACAATCCTCCAAGCTTCCTTCCAATTTTACTACATACATCTTTAATGGGTTTATCAAATTGAAGAGTTGTGTCAATATAAACCCCTAGATATTTAAAAGTGTCGGCTCTCTCCAATGCTGTGGTATTACAAGTAACAAGAGAATAAAAAATTCTAAAAGGATACACATGTTCCTAATGTTATAAATATTTTCAGTTCCCGGGGTAGAATCTTAATGGGGCATATTGATATAGCGCGGATATTAAAAACAACGCATCCAATTCTCTGCATGTTGCCACATCAGACCTTCACCAGCGAGGTGTGAAAGATTAAACACAAAGAAAATATCAATGAAAGAATTTAAAATCAGTCAAATATAAATGTAGCCCACAAACAACAAACATTTCAGTTCTTGTCCTGTCCCTGTATATTTAGAGATTCACAAACCCCATTAAACACGTATTTGTCTGCTGATTGCTCTCATTCAAAATGGTACGTCATTTTGGAGTTGAGATTAAAAACGATTACATCTGGAAAATAATTAAGGAGGATCAAAATAATTAATTAATCAATAAAACAATGTTTCTTCAAAATTAGCCTACAGAAATACATTACGGGTTATAGTTATGGTTTGGCTGAATGAGAATAATACTACCTAAAAAAA
Organism: Huso huso; assembly: GCA_036884735.1. Lineage (NCBI taxonomy): Eukaryota > Metazoa > Chordata > Actinopteri > Acipenseriformes > Acipenseridae > Huso > Huso huso. The sequence goes on along the minus strand of CM072692.1, from coordinate 17,996,958 downwards.
TGTGTGTGTGTGTGTGTGTGTGTGTGTGTGTGTGTGTGTGTGTGTGTGTGTGTGTGTGTGTGTGTGTGTGTTTGAAACGATCCATATAATTATTTATTAGATTTACTGTTTAGTTCATTAGTTGTGAAATGATCACGTGATAGGGGTGTAAGGATTATTGAAATGCACTTGAGCTGCGTGATGACGTATTTAAGAGCTGCGCACGCAATCGCACAGCGAGGGAGGTGCAGTGGAGCGAATGATACAGGAGACTCCGCGCTGCACACATACCCTCTTAGGATGGGACCAGCAAGTTAAAATGGTTATAAGGTTTTATTCGAAAATGTGAACGTTTTTCGTTTGATTTTCCTTCTAAAATCTTTAAGAGTTTTGGTGGTATAGATTATTTATTAAGATTTGATTTTGAGATTTCTAAACTGCCCATTAAATTATCTGCATTTCATCAGCAAGTCCTCCGTTATTGGAAACTAATACATAAACACATAACTTCACTCTGCATACTACTCCAATTTGGAACAATACATGTATCCTAATTAAAAGAAAATCCTTCGTTTACAGTGAATGGGTGGAGAAAGGTGTCTGGTCTATTCAACATTTAATGGATGATCATGGAAATATTCTATTGTATAACGATTTCATTCAAAAATAGGATCTTGTTTGCACCAATAGACAATATTCTACAGTGGTTAAGGCAATTCCACAAGCAGTGATTATTTTAGTTAAAGGGATGTTGACTTATTCTGCTGCAGTAGCACACATGTTATCATTAGTTATAGATGGATGTGATTTCCTAGATAAAAAATGTAAAAACACATTCTTAAGAACTACTCTTTACTGCAGAGTGTTTCCCTTCACCTTTGAAAAGGAAATGTATGTTACAAGACTTCACTAGATGTTCTATAGTCACAATAAGAACCAGATACCTTTCTTTACCTTCATCACCTAAAGATAAAGAAGATCATCTCAAAACAGTGAATGACATTTACCCCTGGAATGATTTCTGAAGACGGAGATTTAACTTTGACTTCAACCATTGTGTGTTTTGTAACTCAGATATTGAAACGGCAGGCAGAACATCTTTCTTTTCACATGTCAACCTACTGAAACCTTTTGGGATGCATTTCAGGACTGGCTCACGAGTAATGATCTATTCATACCCACTTTAACGTTTAATAATATCAGGTTTGGGTTTCTAATGGAGGACAGGAAAGCTGAATGTATGTATAATAACTTGATCATTATGGAACATATTTCATTCACAAAAGTCATTTTTAAAACTACCCCCTGTTTATTGTTTTCTTAAACGAGATAAAGTTATATAAACAATCTTTGAAATTGGTTGCATCCAAACAAGCCCTTGATCTTTTTACAATGATCTCTATAATTTCACTCCTGAACAGACCACCCTGTGTATTTGTGTTTTTTTTTGTTATTTCATTTATTTTAATTGTACAAGTTTGCTCAGTCTGTTTATTGAAATAAATATTTCTTTCTATATGTGAAGTATGCCTGTTTGTTATTTGAAAATGTCTGAATATTATATATATATATATATATATATATATATATATATATATATATATATATATATATATATATATATATATATATATATAATGATGCAAACGCCGTAAAACAAACGAAACAAACAAACAAAAAAAAACGAAACAAAAATAATGTCGAGATTTACCAATAGCACTCTCGGACTATATAAAGCACGATAGGACAATGATGTCACAAGTGGGCAGAGTTAGTAAACAGTGACGCATATCTGGAGCCTGTAGAGCTCTTTCACAGCGCGCTCGCAATGCTTTTAAAGTATTCACGCTCGCCCTGGCAAAATGTTTCTTGACATAATCAATCATTAATTCACATAAATAACAGGCACTTTATATTAACGATATTTTGTATTGTTATTAAAAAATACCGGTATATCCTGGCGCTGCAGCACAGCATCTCCGCAATGTATTCAGTACTGAGTGGGCTCCACAAATGGCGCCTGTAATTGAGCACCGAACTGCATCACGGGATTGACTGTCCTATCCTGCTTTATACAGTCCGAGGTGAGGACACAGAAAGTCTGACAGAGAGTTTATTGCAGTTTACAAAGTTACGTAAAACACAGTCCCTCTGCAGCTCCCACTCAGCACAGGTAGAAATATTATGTTCATGTGAGTCCGCATTACAGTGTAAATGAAACGCATGTGTCGCGGGACAGACCCGGACTAGGCTTTAAATTCATAATACACGGGTTTTAAAGTGACGTTTGGCACAGATTGAAATATAGAAACATTACATTTTACTGAAATTACAAATTTGTGCTCCCCTCGATAATGATTGCGTTGCTATAGGTTTTGTGAATGGAGGCTGTTCTGTTGTGAGTGTATCGGGGGTGCTCTGTGCTCCCCTCGTTAATGATCGCGTTGCTATAGGTTTTGTGAATGGAGGCTGTTCTGCTGTGAGTATATCGGGGTGCTCTGTGCTCCCCTCGTTAATGATCGCGTTGCTATAGGTTTTGTGAATGAAGGCTGTTCTGCTGTGAGTATATCGGGGTGCTCTGTGCTCCCCTCGTTAATGATCGCGTTGCTATAGGTTTTGTGAATGGAGGCTGTTCTGCTGTGAGTATATCGGGGTGCTCTGTGCTCCCCTCGTTAATGATCGCGTTGCTATAGGTTTTGTGAATGGAGGCTGTTCTGCTGTGAGTATATCGGGGTGCTCTGTGCTCCCTCGTTAATGATTTCAGTTGTATAGGCACAGTCGAATGGAGGCTAACTGCGGAACGAGTGATTTCGGAGATACAGACACGGAGATGACTTCCCTCGGAAACATCGCGTTCCATAGGTTTTGTGAATGGAGGCTGTTCTGTTGTGAGTATATCGGGGTGTCAAGACTTGTCATGATCGGTCGAGCGAGGTTGAGTGAATGGAGGCACAGGATTGTGAGTAAGTCGTTCGTGACTCTGCATCCCCTCGTGAACAGGTCTGTGTTTTCTATAGGTTTTGAAATGGAGGCTGCCCTGCTGTGAGTAACTGCTTTGAAGACATTTACTCCTGTGTTAATGACCCGCAGTTGCTATAGGCTACAGTGAATGGAGGCTGTTCTGTCGATTTTATATCGCCGTATTGTTGAGGATAATGATCGTTATATAGGTTTTGTGAATAATAATAATAATAATGAATAATCGGGGTAATCTGTAATAATCGTTAATGATTTCAGTTAAATATAATACTAATAATCAGAGTTGAAAGTCAGCGGCACGGCCCGAACCGCGCCGGCAAAACATCTTGTCAAGGTACTTCAATATTTCAGCTTATCACAATGATAGGCTACATCATTTTTTCTTTGTATTTTTCCTTTTCGCTTCTTCTTCTTCGTTGTTCGGTTATTATTGATGTTTACAAAATAACTCGACGCCATGCAGGTTCTGGTCATGTGACTTATGATGTCAGAGTATGCTGACTGCCAAAGGGGCTTCGTGATACTTGTGAACATGGAGTCTGCAAAATAAGCGAGCTTTTGTAAACTGATATTTCCTAAAGACACAAGCATACAACTATTCCACTATAATTTGAAAAAACTATTATTGTGTTAAATACGTAAGAACATAAGAAAGTTTCCAAACGAGAGGAGGCCCCATTCAGCCCATCTTGCTCGTTTGGTTGTTAGTAGCTTATTGATCCCAGAATCTCATCAAGCAGCTTCTTGAAGGATCCCAGGGTGTCAGCTTCAACAACATTACTGGGGAGTTGGTTCCAGACCCTCACAATTCTCTGTGTAAAAAAGTGCTTCCTATTTTCTGTTCTGAATGCCCCATTATCTAATCTCCATTTGTGACCCCTGGTCCTTGTTTCTTTACTGCACAATACTGTTATTTTGGTACTGCGTCAGTGACTTGGAGAAAAAGAACGTCTTATTTAGTTTTTCAGGGCAAATCGGGTAACCCTAACGACATGAACAGTGCGAGAAACTCAAGCTCGAATATAAATTTGATCAGACACCAAAATCCAAGCAGAACAACTGGACAAAACATACAAAAAGATCATAGTTTATTTTTCCTATTAAGTGCTTTTGTAACTGTTAGTATTAACCTGTATATTTAAAGTTCAAAATGAATCATTCAAAATGAAACATAATCTTAATTGATACAAAATTGTTTAAAATACAATGCTCCCATGGCACTCAATTAGCAACACAGACGTTTCCAAAAACGAACCCAGCATTTGAGTAACTGTGATAACAAGAAGCGCCGGGATGATTTCAAACAGCATGAAAAGCTAAGGGCCGCTCTAAAGAAAAAGAGAAAGAAAATGACATTTGAAGAGCTGTAATCTTTAACAACGGACTTGTTTCAATTGTGTTGCAGAGGAGAAACCCAGCTAACTGAGGAACGAGTGATTCAGTAGAGAGAGGCATGGACCCGACTCCAAGGAGAAGAAGAAGGAGTAAAGAGAATGACCCGCCTGATATGTCACAAGAGCCTGCCAGGTACTGAAAGTCTTTTTCTTATTAGTTCACTAAAGCGACGGCATGCTGAATAATACCTTTACTAAGAAGTTGTTCAGGAATCCAAATCACTGAGGTGAGTCCAAGCCCAGGGTTAGAGTCCAGACCTCTCTGTGCTTTTTTACAATGCTTCCCATGCTTTTTACCAGACCCTCTGTGCTTTCCAATGCTTCCTATGCTTTTACCAGACCTCTGTGCTTTCCAATGCTTCCCTATGCTTTACCAGACCTATCTGTGCTTTCCAATGCTTCCCTATGCTTTACCAGACACCTCTGTGCTTTCCAATGCTTCCCATGCTTTACCACCCTCTGTGCTTTTTACAATGCTTCCCTATGCTTTTTACCACAACGGTCTGTGCTCTGATGCTTCCCTATGCTTTACCACACCTCTCTGTGCTTTCCAATGCTTCCCTATGCTTTACCAGACCTCTCTGTGCTTTCCAATGCTTCCCTATGCTTTTACCAGACCCTCTCTGTACAATTTCCAATGCTTCCCTATGCTTTACCACACCTCTCTGTGCTTTCCAATGCTTCCCTATGCTTTACCAGACCTCTCTGTGCTTTTTACAATGCTTCCTTATGCTTTAACACACCTCTCTGTGCTTTACAATGCTTCCCTATGCTTTTTACCACACCTCTCTGTGCTTTCCAATGCTTCCCTATGCTTTACCACACCCTCTGTGCTTTCCAGTGCTTCCTATGCTTTTACCACACCTCTCTGTGCTTTTAATGCTTCCTTATGCTTTTACCACACCTCTCTGTGCTTTACAATGCTTCCTATGCTTTACCACACCTCCTCTGTGCTTTACAATGTTTCCCTATCTTCACTATGCTTTACCAGACCTCTCTGTGCTTTTACAATGCTTCCCTATGCTTTTACCAGACCTCTTTGTGCTTTACAATGCTTCCTATGCTTTACCAGACCTCCTCTCTGTGCTTTTACCAATGCTGTGCCCAATGCTTCCCTATTTACCAGAACTCTGTGCTTTTACAATGCTTCCTATGCTTTACCAGACCTCCTGTGCTAATGCTTCCCTATGCTTTTACCAGACCTCTCTGTACTTTACAATGCTTTCCTATGCTTTACCAGACCTCCCTGTGCTTTTACAATGCTTCCCTATGCTTTACCAGACCTCTGTGCTTTTACAATGCTTCCCTATGCTTTACCAGACCCTCTGTGCTTTTACAATGCTTCCCTATGCTTTACCACACCCTCTCTGCTTTCCAATGCTTCCTATGCTTTACCAGACCTCTCTGTGCTTTACAATGCTTCCATATGCTTTACCAGACCCTCTGTGCTTTACAATGCTTCCCTATGCTTTTACCAGACCTCTGTGCTTTTACAATGCTTCCTTATGCTTTACCAGATCTCTCTGTGCTTTACAATGCTTCCTATGCTTTACCAGACCTCTGTGCTTTACAATGCTTTCCTATGCTTTACCAGACCTCTCTGTGCTTTTTACAATGCGTCCCTATGCTTTACCAGACCTCCCTGTGCTTTTACAATGCTTCCTATGCTTTACCAGACCTCTCTGTGCTTTACAATGCTTCCCTATGCTTTACCACACCTCTCTGTGCTTTACAATGCTTCCCTATGCTTTACCAGACCTCTCTGTTTTACAATGCTTCCCTATGCTTTACCAGACCTCTCTGTGCTTTACAATGCGTCCCTATGCTTTACCAGACCTCCCTGTGCTTTACAATGCTTCCCTATGCTTTAACAGACCTCTCTGTGCTTTACAATGCTTCCCTATGCTTTACCAGACCTCTCTGTGCTTTACAATGCTTCCCTATGCTTTACCAGACCTCTTTCTCTCTCATTCCCCTCTTTCTTTCTCATTCTCATTTGAAAAACCATGTTAATGAGTATTAACAAATGAGAAAAAGTCAGTCTATCACGTTAATTTTTTTAATTAAATCACATTACTAAAATCTGAAATATTAAACATTTTATGGAAATCAAAAAACAAAAACACACACACAATAAAGCTAACTTAAGTTCACTTTTTTAAAAACTGTTACAGCACTGATGATTGGATGACATTTTTAAAAATATATAAAACATAACAATTTTAAAAATAAATTAAATACAGTTACTGTTCAGCATGAAATCCATTTGTTGCTAAAAACAAATAATTCACCTCGTTTCACTCTGCAGGTGGCGCCGTTTTACCCCCTAGCTTTCATCCAAAGTTGTGTCAGATTGAACATTCCCTTCACCCGAGGAGTGGAGAGGACAGACAGGGAGTTCAATACAAAGGGTTTCTTACAACACAAAACAGTCTAGTTCAGCTGGCAGATTGTTACAGAGGAACCATAACAATGAAGCCAAAACCCAGGATAGAGCGGCTCAGTGAATGTGGTTTGGAATCTGTGCAGGAGGGTCATTGTGTCAGAGACGCCATAAAAGGACAGCGTGCCGGCATTAAAGTCCAGATACACTCCTATTCTGGGGGAGTGGGGGGCAGTTATTGCAGTTTGATTGTTATTGTGCCGGGCAGTGTAACTGGAGTCAGAGCAGTCCAAACTCCAGGACTTGTCATTGAATCCAAGGCGACAGGAACGATCCACTCCTTTCCTGCTGATTCCTTTATATGTGACTCCTATAGAAGCCACTCCCCCACTGCACTCAATCTCCCAGTAACAGCGAGTCCCAGACAAACCCTCTCTGCAAAGCACTTGGGGATAGTAATCAAATCTCTCTGAGTGATCAGGATATCTCTGGGTCTCTCCCCTCAGTGTCACCTTTCTGTTCCCTTCAGACAGACAGAGCTCTCTATACAGCTGTGTTGGGGTCCAGTGTGAGCTGACAGGAATCTGATTGAAGAGAAGAGGACGGGTAGAGGAGAGACGGTTAGAAAAGTCAAATCACTGAGAAAATCAACAGTCATTGTCTGCTGCATCCTCACATCCTGTTTATGGAAGGTGTGTGTTGTTTTAATTATTTTTTTTAATACATTTTGACCACTTTTCTACACTTTTAAATTGCATTTTCTGCCTCAAGATGGCTTCCCGCGGACCGGCATGGACCTCTCAGAACTACATTTCCCATCATCCTCTTGCTCACTGGTAATTCCATCTCAATTACATATGTGAGCAGGAGGATGATGGGAAATGTAGTTCTGAGAGGCCCATGCAGTTACATGTGAAGCCATCTATAAGTATAAAAAAGTGGTCAAAATGTAAAAAAAAAAAATAATTAAAACAATACACACACCTCACGTAAACAGTTGTAGCAACACATGGGAACATGCAACACAATAAAATACAAAGGACCTTATGAACCCTTTAAACCCTCTTGCTGTTTGATTGTTTTGTTCATTATAATTCCTTGATCTTATCAAACTTCTTCAATTGGAACCAATCAAATGCAGCTCTGCATACAATTACAGTTCACTTAATGTTCCTACAGGGTATGTGTTGCCATTTTACCCACTCAGACCCGCTTGCTTTACTAAATATCTTCAATAGAATATCATCCACTCTTCAAATATCTGTCTAATATTTTAATGAGCAATCCATCCCACAAGTGCAGTGATACTGCGATATACATTTACTACCAGCACAGGATGACTGGGAGGGATAGCTGTTCATTTTACCCCACAACTGGTTTCACATGCATTGTACATGTATTAAAAGATGGGATGATTATCTATTCAGGGATACCAAGATATTTAGGGGAGAGAAAGGTCTGAGTGGAAAAACAGGCAACAAATGCCCCTCCCCAGTCATTCTGCATGTATTCATCTGAACCAATACTTGTTGGAGAGGAGTGTAGATTAATGGCTTCACAATTACTAATAAATAATAATTGCTGCCCTCAAGCTCCCCCCCCTCTGTTCTGTAGTGTTAGCTCTTCTCACAATGGAGTGACACATCTTTCAATCAAATGTTTCAGTGCAAACAGACTTACATTTTAAAAACTCAGCTCTGTTCCTTGGCTCTGGAGCCTGCAGACTGTAAACTGCAACTTCATTCACTGGGCAGAAAAAAAGAGAGAGAAATAGAATTGAAACATGTGCATTAATACACAACACACACAAGACTCCAAACAGCAATCTGAAAAGAAAAAAGGCTTATTCACGGCATTTCAGGATGTAAAAATCCGTACTTCAAGATGTTCATGATTACAATGAATATGTATTCCTTCTGTATCGGAGCAGCAGCCAAAGTCAATGTGAACACGTCTGCCACTGCACTGGAGTCTTGTGTTCCTTCCTCTCCATCACATATCTTTGCCCAACAGTACGGTGTCCATATTAGGACACCCTTGTGCATCAAACATACAACAGTCATTGTCTGCTCCATCCTCACATCACTTCCTCCTCTCTGCTTCATCAGTCCGTTCCATCCTCCATTCTCCCTCCTACCACCTCCTCCTCCCTCCTGCATGCACCGCTTCTCCTCCAGTCTGCTTCATCACCCCTGCTCCTTCCTCCCTGCTCCCTTCTCCCTGCTCCCTCCTCCATGTTGCCTCCTCCCACTTATGTGCTCCCTCCTCCTTGCTCACTGTTTCATGCCCCTTCCTCCCTGCTGTCTCTTCCAGTCTTCATGCTCCCTTCTCTCTACTCCCTCATCCCTGTTGCCTCCTTCCTGTCTCCTCCCTAATCATTCATGCTCCCTCCTCTCTCTTCCACCCTCTCCTACATGCTCCCTGCTTAATTCTCTCTTCTCCGTCCATGCTCCCTCTCCAATGCTCCCTGCTCTGCCCTCCTTGCTCCCTCCTCCATGCTGCCTCCTCACTCCTTCCTCCTCTCTGCTGCCTCCTCCCTTCTCAATACTACATTATTTATATAGCCAGCAATCTGCAAGAGGTCTTTATTAATGTCTTGCAAGTCATGTCCCTCCTCAAGCCAGGGTCTATTTTAGAAATCTCTACCAAAGGAAACTATTTCACACCAACCTGTTTTGGTTATTAATTCCCCCTTGCAGAAGTCCTCAATATGGTCTTTAAGTTCAGATAGAGCTTTCCTCACAGCCTCAAAAGAGATGCCTGTATTGACAGTAACGCTGGGTAAGTCTCCAGCTTCAGGAGGGGCACAGAGAGACTGGAAATTCTACAACAGGAAAGTGGAGAAAATGAGTTTTCAGTGAAACAGAATGGGGTCCAAAACATTCCTGGGGAAAAGCAAGGATTCATTCAATTGGAGAGGTCTGTCTGAAACCATCCCAGTTATGGACTTGAGATTTTCTAACAAGCAGTGATGTTACCTGTAGAAAATGGATGTGATCCTCTGTCTCTGAAAGCTGTTTCAGCTCAGTGTTTCTCCTCCTTAGCTCAGCAATCTCCTGCTCCAGTTTCTTCATGCGTCCTTCAGCCTGATTCACTGCAGCCTTCTCGTTAGCTCCAATCAGCTCAATAACCTCAGTGTGGATCTTCTCAATGGATCGGATCAGCTCAGTAAAGATCTTCTCACTTTCCTTTATTTCTATGCATGCAGATCTCTGAGTGAAAGAACACAGTAGAGGAGACATGGTTAGAATTGATATCAAAAACACATCAGGCATAGACAGTAAACTTCTGTAGATGTGTTCCAGTCCATCTGTTAATAATAATAATAATAATAATAATAATAATAATAATAATAATAATAATAATAATAATAATAATAATAACCCCCTCTTGTCAATACCCACTTTCAGTGACTCCACAGCCTTTTTCAGCTCCTCAATTTCTTTCAGTCTCTCCTGATTCTCTGTTGTATTTCTGTCTGTCTCTCCCAGCTGCTTCTGTGTAGAAACACAGTGACACAGTGACATTTCTGATGGGGCATTGAGTGATATCCTTTCACACCCATCACAGGCCTGTTTAAGTATGCTATTGAAACTGACAGAATCATTTAGTTTATATATATTTTCTATTTTCTTGTACCCCTTACCTCTTTACAATGTTTGCAATATTTCTCAGTTGTTCTTGAATATATTTTGCTCTTCAGTTCCAGTTGCACGCCATAGACATCTGTAGCACAGGCTAGATCAGACAACATGTGTGTATAGTAGTAAGATACAACACCATCTAGTGCACAGCTGCAAGCAATACAAAATGACATTTGATCCACAGTAGCTGTCCACTAGATGGTACTGTTTCATACTAGTAACAGTGAATGATGGCTGATCTAGCATGTGTTACATGTTTGTTTTGTTAAGCACCTAGGAAACTGAAGCAGCTTTCTCTATAATGGATATTTAGAGCTTCTGATTTCTGGTTTTATCTGATAAACACAGAAAAAACAGCCGTGATACAAAACAATGAAATCAGTGTATACCCAATAAACACCAGAAAAACACTGGACATGGTTACTCAATTCACATTAACTTCATCCCTTTCCATTTGAAAAAATACAATAAAATAACCTAAAACAAAAAATAAATAAATAAATATCAACCTTTCCCAGCGCAGTCGGGCAATGAACCTCCTTCCTGACTTGAATCTATCATTGATTCATTCTGAATACTTTAAACTGAGTGGCAGCACATTCCTGCATTTCTATTGGAGGATTGCACACGCTTGTGAGATTTAAAACGAGATTACAATTAGAAACGGAGGGTTGTTCTTGCTCGTGGGATTTAAAGCTATATTACAGTTCAATAGGGAGGATTCACACACTCGTGGAATTTAAAACAGAATTGAAAATTGTGGCGAAAACCCACCTCTCAGTGTGGGCAGACTGGCAAGAATGACATGGCACTTTTAAAGGCATGGGCACAGCAGCTCTGCCAGTGCAGATAGATGCGTATGTGTCACTTTTAAAGGAACGGGCACAGCAGCTCTGCCAGTGCAGATAGATGCGTATGTGTCACTTTTAAAGGGGGCACAGCAGCTCTGCCAGTGCAGATAGATGCAAAATATGTGTCACTTTTTAAAGACACGGACACAGCAGCTCTGCCAGTGCAGATAGATGCGTATGTGTCACTTTTAAAGGCACGGGCACAGCAGCTCTGCCAGTGCAGATAGATGCGTATGTGTCACTTTTAAAGACACGGACACAGCAGCTCTGCCAGTGCAGATAGATGCAAATAGGCACAACTTTCAAAGCGGTGGGGGTCAAGGTTGCCCCAATTGTTTCTATAAACTTGGTTTGTGTTTTTTGTTTGATCTGCTTTTATTGTGCCTGAAAAACACAAGCCAAGTTATTAGAAACAATTGGAGCAACCTTGGCCCCCATCGGTTTTACAGTTGTGCCTACTTGCTTGGTGCTGTGCAAGGTTGCCCCAATGGTTTCTTGAAACTTGGCTTGTGTTTTTGATATCTCCACTTTAAATGGCTGGGCACTTTTGATAAGTTGGCATTTTTTCACGTTTCCAATGTGTTTTTGTTTCAGATATACATATGCATGGATAAAAGGGCCTGGGGTCTGCAATTTCATTCTGTGTTTTTGCCTGCGATGCGTGCGACTAGTTCATTTAAAATATCAATAAATATTTTAATATAAATGATATAGACATCACAATAAGTGTGTTCCCAAGTATATTTCCATGTTGACAATATACATTAATTGTCATTAAACTCGGATGTCCTGTAATATACATATGTGTGGATACAAGTGCCTGGGGTCTCTTACTGTATGACAGGGATTTAATTTTTTCTACATAAGAGTGTTGGGAACTACAAATTAAAAGTGAAATGGTGCTGTTGTCTGATTTACTTTTGCTGCGCCAATACCCTGAAAACACGTAAACTATCCGTGCTGTAGAGAGAGTCACTGGCAGTTCTCTCTGTAACTTCACGTTCCTCTCAATTAATCTTGGTCATATTTTTGTTTTTTAAATTATGTGCTTGACTTTGCTGGGAATGTCATTTTTAAAAAGTTTTACCAATTAAACTATAATATCTTAAACAATGAAACTGATCTATGATTTTATTAAGTTACAAGATACATATAAAAACACTAGGAATATAAATCATGCTAATTTTACACTACAAATTCCAATGCACCACAAAACAGCTGAACAAATCCTTCTTACCCTGTGAGGCAGGGCTGAGATCCTGCACGTGTAAACAGTGTGTTTTTGTTTGATTGTAAATAATGTTTTTGCTAATCAGGTGTGTGCTAGATATGGCAGGGTATATTCAAATCCAGGATTTTAATCCCACCCAAGTCTAGAGAGGAGGTGTCAGGGAGACTGTTCCTGGAGCGGGACCTCCTTTCTTGTTTGATCAGCTTTTATTTTCTAGTTGTTCTCGAGCAGTGTTTTGTTTTGAATGTTTTGTGTATTTTGTATCAAAGAAAACCTCCTGTGTCTCTCCTGTCAATCAGCGATAGCCACACCCGTAACAACACCCCTGTTACACCCTGAAATACATTGTAGCACATCATAGTTTAGATAGAGCAATTAAAAAACTAGGGCTCTTTAAATAGCTCTTAATATACAATTAAAATCTGATCTGATGTGAAACTGTATAACCTAGTAAACAGACATGTTAAATATCCCTGGGAATTCTTATCTTCTAGGATAGCTACAAGGAAATGGTTCAAAGCCTTACCTGTTTCACACTCCTTTCTGCCTCAGCTGAGACTGTATCATGGCTCTTGTGTTCCTTGTCAATACACAACACACAAATACACGTCTGATCGGTTCTACAGAAGATATCCAAAACCTTCTGGTGTTCAGCACAAAGCTTCTGCTCCAGATCTCCAATTGCATTGACCAGCTTGTGCCTCTTGAAAGCAGCCCCCTCATAGTGTGGCTTGACGTGTGTTTCACAGTAAGAGGCCAGGCACGTCAAACAGGATTTCACAGCTTTGAACTTTCTCCCAGTGCAGAAATCACACGGCACATCTCCAGGTCCAGCATAACTTTGAGCAGGAGGAGGATTGAGTCCTGTCTTCTTTAATTTCTCCACAACTTCAGCCAGCATGGTGTTTCTGCACAGATCAGGCCTCGGAGTAAAGGTCTTTCTGCACTGGGGGCAGCTGTAGACACCTGTATGATCAGTCTGATCCCAGCAGTTCTTAATACACCCCATACAGTAACTGTGTCCACATGGAATAGTGACTGGGTCCTTCAATAGCTCCAGACACACTGAACAGCTAAACTGGTCATGCGCTACCAGAATATTCGCTTCTGCCATTTCTGCTGCAGCGAGACAGAGAGACTGACGATTTCACAAGAAACGAAACTTCACTGCGCTGATTTCCTGGAGTTGTGTACAGCTCTGAGAGGCGGGGTTTGGGACTGAGGCCAGGTTTAGACAAGCAGGGGGAGCAGAAACTGCCGAATCAGATATTCTATGAAACTGTTTCTAAATCCCCCAACAAATATTACAATGTTAAGATTAGGAATGAAACAACTGATATTAACAACTGTTTAATATCAGGGCTGAAGAGTCTGACTTTGTGTTTTAGCCCCAGATCTATAATATGTAAAATTAAGGAATGTTCTGTTACACGTATGTTTGTGATGACGGTTTGAACGGCATCTCGTTACTTTAGTAACGCCTTACTGTAATAATATTACTTTAGTCAATAACGAGGTAATATAACGCGTTTAGCTTTTAATGGCAGTAATAACATTACAGTTACTTTCCAAAACAATAAACGCGCTTGCCTCGTTCTCTTGTCTCTGCTGCGCAGCTGCATCGGTTGTCTTTTCTTGTTTTAAAGCCAGTATATTTCAGTGTGGTTATAACCGGAAACGTGACGCGCTCTTTATTATTTATTTATTTGATTTTTAATTCTTTATTTAGGAAGGCCATGTGAGCTACAAGTAGCTCGTTTACAAAGACGTGCTGGAAATAACAGCAGCAGGTTACAGGTTTCAAAAATAAAAATAATATAAACGCATAATGACAAGACAATACACAAAGTACACCTCAGATTTACACAGCACACACACAAGCCTGTTTAAGCACTAGAACAACAGGGTTTGTTTTTTAATTCCCACAGGAGATGTCAGGTCTCAGTCCTGCGGGTAACAGCTTCCAGTCTGTAGCAGCAGAACAAAACGAAAGACTTTCTTCCCGCAGCACTTTTTCCAGACGGTATATTAAAAGTATTGTGTGTCTCAGACATTACGATAGGCTGTATTTACAGGAAACTCAGAAACAAGCTGTTTAAATAAACTGGTAATGTGTTGTGTGCCCCTTTAAAGAGAATCCGATTCCAGTGATAATTCCTTGTGTTAGCAGGCGATCGCAAGTTTAATGTAGAATACGCGCTGCAGTGATGCGCTAGCGGAGTACACGGGAGCACACAGATACACATCCTGTTACACATTGTATCGATCTTCTTCAGCGATTCCTCACTAGCAGACCCGCACATCACATCATTATAGTCTAGAATAGGGAACACAAGTAACTCATTTAAACCTTGCTGTAAAGCTTACACAGTGGCGCTGACCACACAATCCTCCAAGCTTCCTTCCAATTTTACTACATACATCTTTAATGGGTTTATCAAATTGAAGAGTTGTGTCAATATAAACCCCTAGATATTTAAAAGTGTCGGCTGTCTCCAATGCTGAGGTATTACAAGTAATAATAGAATAAAAAATTCTAAAAGGATACACATGTTCCTAATGTTATAAATATTTTCAGTTCCCGGGATAGAATCTTAATGGTTCATATTGATATAGCGCGGATATTAAAAACAACGCATCCAATTCTCTGCATGAAGCCACATCAGACCTTCACACAGCGAGGTGTGAAAGATTAAACACAAAGAAAATATCAATGAAAGAATTTAAAATCAGTCAAATATAAATGAAGCCCACAAACAACAAACACTTCAGTTCTTGTTCTGTCCCTGTATATTTAGAGATTCACAAACCCCATTAAACACGTATTTGTCAACTGATTGCTCTCATTCAAAATGGTACGTCATTTTGGAGTTGAGATTAAAAACGATTACATCTGGAAAATAATCAAGGAGGATCAAAATAATTAATTAATCAATAAAACAATGTTTCTTCAAAATTAGCCTACAGAAATACATTACGGGTTACAGTTATGGTTTGGCTGAATGAGAATAATACTACCTAAAGAAATGTGTGTGTTTGAGTGTGTGTGTGTGTGTGTGTGTGTGCGTGCGTGCGTGCGTGTGTGTGTGTGTGTGTGTGTGTGTGTTTGAAACGATCCATATCATTATTTATTAGATTTACTGTTCAGTTCCTTAGTTGTGAAATGATCACGTGATAGGGGTGTAAGGATTAGTGAAATGCACTTGAGCTGCGTGATGACGTATTTAAGAGCTGCGCACGCAATCGCACAGCGAGGGAGGTGCAGTGGAGCGAATGATACAGGAGACTCCGCGCTGCACACATACCCTCTTACGATGGGACCAGCAAGTTAAAATGGTTATGAGGTTTTATTCGAAAATGTGAAAGTTTTTGGTTTGATTTTCCTTCTAAAATCTTTAAGAGTTTTGGTGGTATAGATTATTTATTAAGATGTGATTTTGAGATTTCTAAACTGCCCATTAAATTATCTGCATTTCATCAGCAAGTCCTCCGTTATTGGAAACTAATACATGAACACATAACTTCACTCCGCATACTACTCCAATCTGGAACAATACATGTATCCTAATTAAGAGAAAATCCTTCGTTTACAGTGAATGGGTGGAGAAAGGTGTCTGGTCTAGTCAACATTTAATGGTTGATCATGGAAATATTCTATTGTATAACGATTTCATTCAAAAATAGGATCTTGTTTGCACCAATAGACAATATTCTACAGTGGTTAAGGCAATTCCACAAGCAGTGATTATTTTAGTTAAAGGGATGTTGACTTATTCTGCTGCAGTAGCACACATGTTTTCATTAGTTATAGATGGATGTGATTTCCGAGATAAAAAATGTAAAAACACATTCTTAAGAACTACTCTTTACTGCAGAGTGTTTCCCTTCACCTTTGAAAAGGAAATGCATGTTACAAGACTTCACTAGATGTTCTATAGTCACAGTAAGAACCAGATACCTTTCTTTACCTTCATCACCTAAAGATAAAGAAGATCATCTCAAAACAGTGAATGACATTTACCCCTGGAATGATTTCTGAAGACGGAGATTTAACTTTGACTTCAACCATTGTGTGTTTTGTAACTCAGATACTGAAACGGCAGAACATCTTTCTTTTCACATGTCAACCTACTGAAACCTTTTGGGATGCATTTCAGGACTGGATCACAAGTAATGATCTATTCATACCCACTTTAACGTTTAATAATATCAGGTTTGGGTTTCTAATGGAGGACAGGAAAGCTGAATGTATGTATAATAACTTGATCATTATGGCAACATATTTCATTCACAAAAGTCGTTTTTTTAAAACTGCCCCCCTGTTTATTGTTTTCTTAAACGAGATAAAGTTATATAAACAATCTTTGAAATTGGCTGCATCCAAACAAGCCCTTGATCTTCACAATGATCTCTATAATTTGACTCCTGAACAGACCACCCTGTGTATTTGTGTTTTTTTTTTGTTTGAAAATGTCTGAATAATATATATATATATATATATATATATATATATATATATATATATATATATATATATATATATATATAAATCTGATACTGTAATGCAAACGCCGTAAAAAAAAAAGAAACACAAAAAAAAAAAATGTCGAGATAAGCCAATAGCTGTCGGCTTTACGAAACACTGGGGCGGACCTCGGACGATATAAGGAACGATAGGACAATGATGTCACAAGTGGGCGGAGTTAGTAACAGTGACGCATTCCTGGAGCCCGTAGAGCTCTTTCACAGCGCGCTCGCAATGCTTTTAAAGTATTCACGCTCGCCCTGGCAAAATGTTTCTTGACATAATCAAGCATTAAGTCACATAAATAACAGGCAATTTATATTAACGATATTTTGTATTGTTATTAAAAAATACCGGTATATCCTGGCGCTGCTGCACAGTATCTCCGCAATGTATTCAGTACTGAGTGGGCTCCATAAATGGCACCTGTAATTGAGCACCGAACTGCATCACGGGATTGACTGTCCTATCCTGCTTTATGCAGTACTAGGTGAGGACACAGAAAGTCTGAAGGAGAGTTTATTGCAGTTTAACGAAGTTACGTAAAACACAGTCCCTCTGCAGCTCCCACTCAGCACAGGTAGAAATATTGTGTTCCTGTGAGTCCGCATTACAGTGTAAATGAAACGCATGTGTCGCGGGACAGACACGGACTAGGCTTTACATTCATAATACACGGGGTTTAAAAGTGACGTTTGGCACAGATTGGAATATAGAAACATTACATTTTACTGGAAATTACAAATCTGTGCTCCCCTCGTTAATGATCGCGTTGCTATAGGTTTTGTGAATGGAGGCTGTTCTGCTGTGAGTGCATCGGGGCACTCTGTGCTCCCCTCGTTAATGATCGCGTTGCTATAGGTTTTGTGAATGGAGGCTGTTCTGCTGTGAGTATATCGGGGTGCTCTGTGCTCCCTCGTTAATGACCGCGTTGCTATAGGTTTTGTGAATGGAGGCTGTTCTGCTGTGAGTATATCGGGGTGCTCTGTGCTCCCCTCGTTAATGATCGCGTTGCTATAGGTTTTGTGAATGGAGGCTGTTCTGCTGTGAGTATATCGGGGTGCTCTGTGCTCCCCTCGTTAATGATCGCGTTGCTATAGGTTTTGTTAATGGAGGCTGTTCTGCTGTGAGTATATCGGGGTGCTCTGTGCTCCCCTCGTTAATGATCGTGTTGCTATAGGTTTTGTGAATGGAGGCTGTTCTGCTGTGAGTATATCGGGGTGCTCTGTGCTCCCCTCGTTAATGATCGCGTTGCTATAGGTTTTGTGAATGGAGGCTGTTCTGCTGTGAGTATATCGGGGTGCTCTGTGCTCCCCTCGTTAATGATCGCGTTGCTATAGGTTTTGTGAATGAAGGCTATTCTGCTGTGAGTATATCGGGGTGCTCTGTGCTCCCCTCGTTAATGATCGCGTTGCTATAGGTTTTGTGAATGGAGGCTGTTCTGCTGTGAGTATATCGGGGTGCTCTGTGCTCCCCTCGTTAATGGTTTCAGTTGTGTTGCACAGTCGAAACACAGCTAACTGCGGATCGAGTGATGGAGATACAGACACGGAGATGACTTCAAGGAGGAGGAAACAAAGATGTCTCCACAGCTGCATGGGAACCTCAGCATTTCCCCGGTTCATTATTAATAGCGGGCTGTCAAGACTTGTCAG
Source organism: Huso huso (assembly GCA_036884735.1). Taxonomy (NCBI): domain Eukaryota; kingdom Metazoa; phylum Chordata; class Actinopteri; order Acipenseriformes; family Acipenseridae; genus Huso; species Huso huso. Next base: position 17,978,317 of record CM072692.1, on the reverse strand, counting down.
CGAGCCGAGCGAGGTGAGATAAAGACACACACAGGATTATTTAAAGTCGTTCGTGACTCGCATGACTCTGAACAGGTCTGTGTTTCTCTCTCCTCATGAACCAGCTGCTGCCCAACCCAAGGAACTGCTTTGAAGACATTTACTTCCTGTGTCATGTGACCCGCAGCTCGCTTCAGCTACAGTGAAGAGGAGCGCTTGTGCGAGTCGATTTTATACTTCGTATTGTTGAGGATAGTGGATAATAAAACTATATCCATAATAATAATAATAATAATAATAATAATAATAATAACAACACACATAAATATAATACTAATAATCCCAGGTGAAACTCAGCCGGTACGCCCCGGAACTGCGTACTGGCAAAACATCCTGTCAAGGTACTTCAATATTTCAGCTTATCACAATGATAGGCTGCATCATTTTTTCTTTGTATTTTCCGTCCTTTTCGCTTCTTCTTCTTCGTTGTTCGGTTATTATTGATGTTTAATCAAAATAACTTGACGTCACGCAGGTTCCGGTCATGTGACTTATGATGTCAGAGTATGCTGACTGCCAAAGGGGCTTCCGCATACTTGTGAACATGGAGTCTGCAAAATAAGGGAGCTTTTGTAAACTGATATTTCCTAAGACACAAGCATACAACTATTCCACTATAATTTGATAAAACTATTATTGTGTTAAATACATAAGAACATAAGAAAGTTTCCAAACGAGAGGAGGCCCCATTCAGCCCATCTTGCTCGTTTGGTTGTAAGTAGATTATTGATCCCAGAATCTCATCAAGCAGCTTCTTGAAGGATCCCAGGGTGTCAGCTTCAACAACATTACTGGGGAGTTGGTTCCAGACCCTCACAATTCTCTGTGTAAAAAAAAGTGCCTCCTATTTTCTGTTCTGAATGCCCCTTTATCTAATCTCCATTTGTGACCCCTGGTCCTTGTTTCTTTACTGCACAATACTGTTATTTTGGTACCGCATCAGTGACTTGGAGAAAAAGAACGTCTTATTTAGTTTTTCAGGGCAAATCGGGTAACCCTAACGACATGAACAGTGCGAGAAACTCAAGCTCGAATATAAATTTGGTCAGACACCAAAATCCAAGCAGAACAACTGGACAAAACATACAAAAAGATCATAGTTTTTTTTTCCTATTAAGTGCTGTTGTAACTGTTAGTATTAACCTGTATATTTAAAGTTCAAAATGAATCATTCAAAATGAAACATAATCTTAATTGATACAAAACTGTTTAAAATACAATGCTCCCATGGCACTCAATTAGCAACACAGACGTTTCCAAAAACGAACCCAGCATTTGAGTAACTGTGATAACAAGAAGCGGTCAGGATGATTTCAAACAGCATGAAAAGATAAGGGGCCGGTCTAAAGAAAGAGAAAGAAAATGACATTTGAAGAGCTGTACTCTTTAACAACGGACTTGTTTCAATTGTGTTGCAGAGGAGAAACACAGCTAACTGAGGAACAGTGATTCAGTAGAGAGAGGCATGGACCCGACTCAAGGAGAAGAAGAAGGAGTAAAGAGAATGACCCGCCTGATATGTCACAAGAGCCTGGCAGGTACTGAAAGTCTTTTTTCTTATTAGTTCATTGTGGGCGGCATGCTGAATAATACCTTTACTAAGAAGCTGTTCAGGAATCCAAATCACTGAGCTGAGTCTCAAGCCCAGGGTTAGAGTCCAGACCTCTGTGCTTTTACAATGCTTCCCTATACTTTACCAGACCTCCCTGTGCTTTACAATGCTTCCCTAAGCTTTTACCAGACCTCTATGTGCTTTTTACAATGCTTCCCTATGCTTTACCAGACCTCTCTGTGCTTTACAATGCTTCCCTAGGCTTTACCAGACCTTTCTGTGCTTTACAATGCTTCCCTATGCTTTACCAGACCTCTCTGTGCTTTACAATGCTTCCCTGTGCTTTACCGGACCTCTCTGTGCTTTACAATCCTTCCCTATGCTTTACCACACCTCCCTCTGCTTTACAATGCTTCCCTATGCTTTACCAGACCTCTATGTGCTTTACAATGCTTCCCTATTCTTTACCAGACCTCTCTGTGCTTTATAATGCTTCCCTATGCTTTACCAGACCGCTCTGTGCTTTACATTGCTTCCCTATGCTTTACCAGACCTCCTGTGCTTTACATTGCTTCCCTATGCTTTACCAGACCTCCTGTGCTTTTACATGCTTCCCTATGCTTTTACCACACCTCTCTGTGCTTTATAATGCTTCCTAAGCTTTACCAGAACTCTCTGTGCTTTACAATGCTTCCCCATGCTTTACCAGACCTATCTGTGCTTTTACAATGCTTCCTATGCTTTACCAGACCTCTCTGTGCTTTTACAATGCTTGCCTATGCTTTTACCAGACCTCTATGTGCTTTTTACAATGCTTCCCTATGCTTTTTACCACACCTCTCTGTGCTTTACAATGCTTCCCTATGCTTTACCAGACCTCTATGCTTTACAATGCTTCCCTATGCTTTACCAGACCTCTCTGTGCTTTTACAATGCTTCCTATGCTTTACCAGACCTCTCTGTGCTTTACAATGCTTCCCTATGCTTTACCAGACCTCTCTGTGCTTTACAATGCTTCCCCTATGCTTTACCAGACCTCTCTGTTTTACAATGCTTCCCTATGCTTTACCCTGACCCTCTGTGCTTTACAATGCTTCCCTATGCTTTACCTGACCTCTCTGTGCTTTACAATGCTTCCCTATGCCTTACCAGACCTCTTTCTCTCTCATTCCCCTCTTTCTTTCTCATTCTCATTTAAAAAACCGTGTTAATGAGTATTAATAAATAGGAAAAAGTCACAGTTAATCAAATTATTTTTTTTTATTAAATCACATTACGAAAATCAGAAAAAATAAACAGAACAAACATTTTATGGAAATCAAAAAACAAAAACACACACACAATAAAGCAAACTTTAAATCACTTTTTTAAAAACTGTTACAGCACTGATTATTGGATGCCATTTTTTAAAATATATATAAAACATAACAATTCTTAAAAAATAAATTAAATACAGTTATTTTGTATGAAATCCATTTGTTGCTAAAAACAAATAATTCACCTCGTTTCGCTCTGCAGGTGGCGCCGTTTTACCCCCTAACTTTCATCCAAAGTTGTGTCAGATTGAACATTCCCTTCACCCGAGGAGTGGAGAGGACAGACAGGGAGTTCAATACAAAGGGTTTCTTACAACACAAAACAGTCTAGTTCAGCTGGCAGATTGTTACAGAGGAATCATAACGAAGCCAAAACCCAGGATAGAGCGGCTCAGTGAATGTGGTTTGGAATCTGTGCAGGAGGGTCATTGTGTCAGAGACGCCATAAAAGGACAGCGTGCCGGCATTAAAGTCCAGATACACTCCTATTCTGGGGGAGCGGGGGGCAGTTATTGCAGTGGGATTGTTATTGTGCCAGGCAGTGTAACTGGAATCAGAGCAGCGCAAACTCCAGGACTTGTCATTGTATCCAAGGCGACAGGAATGATCCCCTACTTTCCTGCTGATTCCATTAAATGTGACTCCTATAGAAGCCCCTCCCCCACTGCACTCAATCTCCCAGTAACAGCGAGTCCCAGACAAACCCTGTCTGCAAAGCACTTGGGCCCAGCTCTCAAATCTGTCTGGGTGATGAGGATATCTCTGGGTCTCTCTCCTGCATGTCACCTTTCTGTTCCCTTCAGACAGACAGAGGTTTCTATTCGCTGTGTTGGGGTCCAGTGTGAGCTGACAGGAATCTGATTGAAGAGAAGAGGACGGGTAGAGGAGAGATGGTTAGAAAAGTCAAATCACTGAGAAAATCAACAGTCATTGTCTGCTGCATCCTCAAATCACTCCCTCCTCCCTGCTTCACCAGTCCCTGCTGCCTCCTCTATGCTCCCCCTCCCTCTTCTATGATCCCTCATCCCTCCTCTCCTCCATGCTCTCTCCTCCCTCCTCTATGCTCCCTCCTCCCTGATCTCTCCTCCCTGATCTATCCTCCCTGCTTCCTCCTCCCTCTATAGTCCCTGCTCTATAGGCCCTCCTCTTTGCTCCCTCTTCTGTCCTTCCTGTTCCCTCCTCCCTCTATACTCTCTCCTTCCTGCTACCTCCTGTATGCTACCTCCTCCCTGCTCCCTCCTGTATGATCCCTACTGCTCCCTGCTCTCTCCTGTATGCTCCCTCCTCCATACTCCCTCCTGTATGCTCCCTGCTCCCTTCTCCCTCCTGTATGATCCCTACTGCTCCCTGCTCCCTGCTGTATGCTCCCCTCTCCTTCCTGTATGTTCCCTCCTCCCTCTTCCCTTCTTTATTCTCTCTCCCCTCTCCTGCATGGACCCTGCTGCATCATCTCCTCCCTTTTCCCTGCTCCATTCTCTATGCCCCTTGCTCCCTGCTCCATCCTTCATGCTCCCTACCTCCTCCTTTATGCTCCTTCCTCCCTGCTCCATCCTCCCTCCTCTATGCTCCCTCCTCCCTCCATTATGCTCCCTCCTCCATGCTCCCTCGTATATGCTCCCTACTCCATCCTCCCTCCACCCTGCTCCCTCCTGTATGCTCCCTACTCCCTGGTCCCTCCTCCCTCATGTATGCTCGCTGTTCCCTCCTTCCTCCTTTATGCTCCCTACTCCTTGCTCCTTCCTGAATGCTCCATCCTCCCTACTCCTTGCTCCCTCCTCCCTGCTCCCTCCCCCCTCCTGTATGCTCCCTCCTCCATGCTCCCTTCTTCCTGTTCCCTACTCCTTCTATGCTCCCTCCTCCCTGCTCCCTACTCCCTCCTGTAGGCTCCCTCCTTCCTCCTCCCTGTTCTCCTCTTTATGCTCCATCCTCTCTCCTGCATGCACCCTGCTGTATCATCTCTCCTCCCTTTTCCCTGCTCCATTCTCTATGCTCCCTCCTTTATGCTTCCTTCTCCCTGCTCCCACCTCTCTCCTCCCTGCTCCCTCCTGCATGCTCCCTCCACCCTGCTCCATCCTCCCTGCTCCATCCTCCCTGCTTTTTTATAGACAAGTATATTTAGACTGTAATAATTAAGATTGATAATCAATAGATTTGATCGATAATTCTTACTTGATGTATTTCTGACTTTGGATAAGTTCTCTCTTTTTATTTTTCTGTCTTCAATAAACTGCTGCTGCTATTAATTAAACCCTCTTGCTGTTTGATTGTTTTGTTCATTATAATTCCTCGATCTTATCAAACTTCTTCAATTGGAACTAATCAAATGCAACGCTGCATACAATTACAGTTCACTTAATGTTCCTACAGGGTATGTGTTGCTATTTTACCCACTCAGACCCTTTGCTTACTAAATATCTTCAATAGAATATCACCCACTCTTCAAATATCTGTCTAATATTTTAATGAGCAATCTATCCCACAAGTGCAGTGATACTGCAATATACATTTACTACCAGCACAGGATGACTGGGAGGGATAGCTGTTCATTTTACCCCACAACTGGTTTCACATGCATTGTACATGTATTAAAAGATGGGATGATTATCTATTCAGGGATATCAAGATATTTAGGGAGAGAAAGGTCTGAGTGGAAAAACAGGCAACACATGCCCCTCCCCCAGTCATTCTGCATGTATTCATCTGAACCAATACTTGTTGGAGAGGAGTGTAGATTAATGGCTTCACAATTACTAATAAATAATAATAATTGCTGCCCTCAAGCTCCACCCCTCCCTGTTCTGTAGTGTTAGCTCTTCTCACAATGGAGTGACACATCTTTCAATCAAATGTTTCAGTGAAAACAGACTTACATTTTAAAAACTCAGCTCTGTTCCTTGGCTCTGGAGCCTGCAGACTGTAAACTGCAACTTCATTCACTGGGTGAGAAAAAAGAGAGAGAAATAGAATTGAAACATACAACAGTCACTGTCTGCTGCATCCTCAAATCACTCCCTCCTCCCTGCTCCCCCCTCCCTTCTCCCTCCTCCATCCTCCCTGCTCCCTCCTCCCTGCTACCCCTGCCTGCTCCCTCCTACATCCTCCCTGCTCCCTCCTCCCTGCTCCCCCTGCCTGCTCCCTCCTACATCCTCCCTGCTCCCTCCTCCCTCCTCCCTGCTCCCCTGCCTGCTCTCTCCTCCATTCTCCCTGCTCCCTCCTCCCTGCTACACCAACTATCAGACGTTCCCTTTCAAGTCTTTCAGTAGGGATTGGCTGAGCTTTTATAGCAAAGCTGCCAATAAGCCTCTGCGTGAGCTGCCACGTAAGCCCGCCCCCCAGGGAGCTTACTATACGCAGCGCGCAGAGACTCACTTCCTCTTTTGCCTTCCGCCTTTGTAGGACATTGAGCTGGTAAGTTTTCTCTCTGAGAGATTTACACCACTGATTGTACTCGTCAGCCTTGAGCTTGAGAAGCTGGCTACCGCCCCTTTCTCTGAGTTGATTTCAGTGTTCGCTCTACTGAGCATTATATATATATATATATATATACAAATATATATATTTTTTGTTATTGGGTTTTGGTATTGTCTATTCTCTCCGTAGGTGTAGAATAGAGTTTAGAGGACACGTTGCGTGCCTGGCTAGGCCACGCAATATTTTACAGCCTCAGTCTCACCTCGGCGAGACCCGGAGTGCAGCCTGCTGCTAGCATCCACTCCTAATTCCACCCGCGGATTGTAACATCACCGCGTGGTTGCTGTATGACTGTAGCTACGCTACAAATATAATCTGCACTTTAGTGCGGCTGCAGTTCCTCTAAAAAAAAAAATGTTCCCCATACAATACATTAGAAAGACTACCGCCAACTACACTTTTCAGTTGCCCCTTTTAACAACAGGTAAGTATAGCACAACACCATTGTCTTTTAGACTGAGACACTGTACTAACACTTAGCATCTCTGCTCTGCGGGTCAGCTGACGTTTTTCATTGTCCTGGGACCAGAGCACGCCACGTCTGCCTTGGCAGACAGATCGTTTTGCACATTGTGCGCTAATTTTCAGCCTTGCACTCTTCGCCAGAGGGCGAGGAAAGCGGTTGGGAGCCACTCCCCCTCCTCCGGGTCGTCTTACACCCTGTCTGTCCCGCCGTCGTCTACAGCGACTCAAACTGCGGATGTCCAGGAGCCCCTCCCAGCTTACAGCTGGCCAGAGATCCCCAGACCATAGACGTGCTCAGGAACGCTCTCGCAGGGAACGCCCTCGCCGGTCACGGCATCGCTCCGTGTCACCCCGCCATAGGGGACAAAAATGGCACCACGAGCCACTGACGCACAGGTCGGGCCGACTGCCAATCAGCCGGCGTTTTCGCCACAGCCTCTGGCCGCCCCGGTCGTCCAACAACCCCAAGGGGTGTGGGACATAGATGCCATCTCAAGGGATGTTTCAGAAGGGGAGCCTCTCCTTGAGGAGGACAGTGTGGAAGCTGAACTAACTTCCCAGCACTCAGAGCAAGACACTGAGTTTGAGGTGCTGGACACCAATGATCCCTTGTGGTCACTGGTGGAGCGAGCAACTCGCCACCTGGGGATTGAGAGGCCAGCCGTGGAATTACCTCGGCGGTCACTGTTTGAGTCACCGTCTGTACGGTCTCCACAGCCCAGGACGCTCCCAGCCTTCCCTGATTTTATTAAGGAGGTACAGTCCACCTGGAGGGCCCCAGCTTCTTCACCGGCAACTTCGCGGAAGGCTTCCATGTTTGCCATGCAGGGAGCGAGTGAGGCTGGTCTGGCATCCTTCCCACCAGTTGATGCTGCCTTTGCTGCCCTGGTTAGAATGCCGAAGCTCTTGGGTCTAGCTAAAGACCCTGCATGTCCTAACAGACAGTGCAGGACCACGGAGGTTCATTTACAGAAAGGCTATTCAGCGGCTACAGAGGCAGTTAGGTTATCCAACGTGGCCAGCCTCCTTTCAGTTTACCAGGCGTCGCTGGTGAAGGATCTCCCGGAGCACCCATCGGTGTCTCTGAGGGCGGAATTGGCATTGGTTGCTCTACTCCTAGTCAAGATAGCCCAGCTAAATGCACGGGCTCAAGGCAGGAGTATTGCATCCCTGGTAGTCGCCAGAAGGCAGCTCTGGCTCTCGCAGGCAAGAGTTCAAGAGCCTGACAAGGCCCCATTATTAGATGCTCCCATTACACCGGGCACACGTTTGGCCCAGCGGTTGAGGAGATGCTACAACGCTCTGTTAAAGCCGGGAGGCATCTCAGCAGATGGCGAAGATGTGGCCGCATAAGCCCTTCCAGCCTAAGCGCCAACAGGAGCACCAGTGGCGAGAACACCACCGCCCAGCACCAGCCCGCGGCCGGGGGGTGCTAAGACCTCCCTCAAGTACAGCAGCACACGGTCAACCTCCATTTGCAAGACCGCAGCGCAGAGGGTGGCGCCCTAGAGGAGGTGGCAGGCCATGCCCTCGTGGCTCTGGCCAGGCCCCTCGCGAACAAGCGCAGCCGAAACAGCCCTGAAATCTCCAGGCAGCTGTTAACCCCACCCCTACACTGTCCCACTGGCTCCAGTTCTGGCAACAATGCACCAACGACATCTGGGTGCGCAAAACTATATCCACCGGGTACACCCGTCAGTTCCGGTTAAAGCCCCCCCCCCTTCAGGGGGGTGGTCGTAACTGCAGTGAAGGACTCGGTTCAGTCCTCAGCTCTGAATGTGGAAATACAGGCATTGCTCAAGAAGCGTGCCATCCAACAAGTAGACCCTGCTCTGATCGACCAGGGGTTCTATTCTGCCAAGTGTTTAACCTGTAGTAGTTTGTACTTAATCATATCCTGATGTAACTATCACTATTTAATCATATCCTGATGTAACTTTCACTATTATCTGCTGTATTATTGAATTGTGGTTTGTCACACTTGAACAAAAATTATTGTATTTCTTGCTCTTATTGTATTACTTGTATTGTAACAATTGAATGTATTTGTATTTGCTTGCGATTGTAAGTCGCCCTGGATAAGGGTGTCTGCTATGAAATAAATAATAATAATAATAATAATATTCCAAATACTTCCTGGTGCCCAAAAAGAGTGACGGGCTCCGCCCTATTTTAGATCTGCGATCTGAACAAATACCTGCGGGTGTTATCGTTCAGGATGCTTACGCACAGGCACATCATCCAGTCAGTCCGACACGGCGACTGGTTCACCACCGTGGACCTGACAGATGCGTACTTTCATGTTCCCATCTGCCCGGGTCACAGGAAGTATCTGTATTTCGCATTTCAGAGCAGGGTAACGAGTTTTGTGTCCTTCCATTTGGCCTGTCACTAGCTCCTCGAACCTTTTCGAAATGTATGGATGCCATTCTAGCTCCCTTGCGGGCTCAAGGCGTCCGACTGCTGAACTATCTGGACGACTGGCTCGTCTGCGCGCAGTCAAAGGAACAGTTGGCACAGCACACAGTGATGATTACAGACCATCTTCAGAGGCTAGGTCTGAAGGTCAATTCAGAAAAGAGCCGCCACGTGCAGAGCCAACAGACCGAATTCTTGGGTCTGCATCTGGACTCAGTGTCCATGGAAGCGACCCTGTCGACACAAAGAGTTGCCTCGCTGGAGTGGTGTCTCTCCCTATTCAGGTTGAGAGAAACAGTCAGCATGGAGCTGTGTCAGCGCAGCTATGGGCTTGGCCCCTGAGCGGGAGCGCCTGTCAGCCCTAGGGCTTTCTACGGCGGTGATTTCGACCATTCAGAGCGCCAGAGCACCCTCTACTAGGTCGCAATACACGTACAAATGGCAGTTGTTTCAGGATTGGTGCCTGGCAGAGGGCCACGACCCAATATCCTGCCCTATGGCAGTGATATTACAGTTTCTACAGAAACTGTTAGATGAAGGAAATCTCCCCTCTACACTTAAAGTGTATTTAGCCGCCATATCGGCTTGCCGTATACGCATTGACGGTTTATCACCAGGTTGCCATTTTCTGGCATCACAGTTCCTGAAAGGCGCAAGACGTTTGGGGCCTCCAAGGACAACCAGTTTACCGTCATGGAGCCTTGACGTGGTGCTAGAAGTTTTTAGACACGACCTTATTATCGCCACGCTGTGGAGGCTCGAACGGTACACCGTTCGAGCCCTCCACAGCGTGGATATGAAGCTCGTCTATAATTTTGTGTTTTGCTGTCAGTGGTATCAGCCAAACGTGAGCGAGTTACATGCACTGTCAGTGCATTCATCATGTACTCGTTTACGCAGGAGACGGTTCTAAGGTCTCCATGCGCCCAAATCCGGCCTTTTACCAAAGGTCATATCCACGTTTCATATGAACCAACCAGTCGAGTTGATGGCGTTCCATCCTCCTCCTTTTTCTTCCCCAGAGGAAGAACGGTTACACATGCTCTGCCCCGTGTGGGCATTGAGGTGTTATATTGACCGTACAAAGACTGCGAGGCAAACAGAACAATTGTTCATATGCCATGATTCTAGGACTTTGGGTCAGCCGTTGTCTAAACAACGCCTTTCCCATTGGATAGTGGATGCAATTAAATTAGCTTATGAAACTGCAGGCCTTCCGCCACCAGGGCAGTTGAAGGCGCATTCCACTAGGGGTATGGCAATATCCTGGGCCCTCTTTAGAGGGGTGCCGGTGTCTGATATTTGCACGGCAGCCAGTTGGGCTACACCGCATACTTTTTACCGGTTGAACGTACTGGATTCCTCTGCTCCACTATTTGGAGCATCTGTGCTACACTCTATGACGCCTCAGGATGCGGACGTATAGAGTGGTTGGCAACATGGTGTTGACTATTCCACCTTAGGACAGGTGTCATTGCGAGCATAGACGCTGAGGCGCGGCTCCGCATATGTGTAGATGTACTGCCTACGCAGTTGCGTTATGATGTAAGTCTGTCCTACTGCCGAGAATCCTCCCTCGCGACGGCTTGGGTACACTGTTCCCATACCTTGATGGTTATTTTCGACTTGAAAGGGAACAATAGGTTGCGGATGCAACCCTGGTTCCCTGAAAGAGAAAATAACCATCAAGCCGCGAGGTCGCTCCGGAAGCCTTCACGGCCTGAAGAGCAAAAGAGGAAGTGAGTCTCTGCGCGCTGCGTATAGCAAGCTCCCAGGGGGGCAGGCTTACGTGGCAGCTCACGCAGAGGCCTATCGGCAGCTTTGCTATAAAAGCTCAGCCAATCCCTACTGCCTGACGGCAATATCCCATACCTTGATGGTTATTTTCTCTTTCAGGGAACCGGGGTTGCATCCGCAACCTATCGTTATTTTTGGTGTTTTGGGGTGATCAGCCAATAATACAACCGTTTCCACCCTTTCTGCGTTTTCATTGGTCAGATTATATGTCAGTCACACAGCCTGAGGAAACTGCTGAATGTGAGCTGAAGCAATCATGAAACGTCATCACTGAGAGCCGCAGTGGAACGTTATTATAGTTTAAAAAATAATGTTTTACACACACACACACACACAATAGAAATAATATGTTTTTTATTTCTGATAAATAAAACTAAAAATAATAATAATAATAATAATAATAATAATAATAATAATAATAATTGGCGTTATACTTATGGAGCGCCGTTTCAAACCCAGAGATACCAAAGCGCTGGGATGTGAATCTGCCCTCACAGCAACGAACATATATAGACATGTTTTATTTTTAATATCTCTTTATACATTCTTCATGTAAGTGTGATTACACCGTGTAACAATTTTTTTTTTTTTTGGTTCCTGTGTAGTAAGTGTTATTTCCTAATTACTTATGCCTCAAAAAGTATAGAAAATGGCTGTTATTCCCCACAAACTTTGCTTTTGTGACCAGGACATTGATATTTTGAAATTTACCTATTTTCCAGAACATTCCAGATAGATTCAGTGCTGGGTGAAATAAATGTATTTTTGTAGGATGGTACAGGGGAAAAGAGAGCCATGAAGTTCGCTATCCCAAGAATTTGGCGGGGAACCCACTGACCACTCAAGCAACTGCTACTTCTGCATGGTGGACCCTTCCAAACGCCGGACTGGCAAGAATGCAATGCTATCACGTATCCGGACCTTCCTTCATCCATCGCCCCAGTGCCACACTGCCATGAGCTCCCGTACCCACTCCTCCGCAGAGAGAGCAGCTGTCTTTAGAAGAGAGCAGCAAGTCAGAGAGCGAGGAAGGCGTTGTAGATCCAGATGACAATTTCAGAGGTGGAGCTGAGGAGAGAAACCCATACTACCCCAACCAAAAAAGACCTCAACGACTTGATTAGAGATCTTGGTCTCACCAAGTCCAATGCCGAGCTTTTGACGTCTAGGCTCAAGCAGTGGAACTTGTTGGATGAAAGTGTGCAAGTCGCAGATCAGAGGAAGCGTCACCAACCTTTTCCAGCTTCTTCACCCATCAAGATGGGCTCTGCTTCTGCCACAATGTGACCAGTCTGTTCGAGGCAATCGGAATCGCCTGTAACCAGAATGAGTGGCGCCTCTTCATTGACAGCTCATCCAGGAGCCTCAAAGCCGTGCTGCTCCATAATGGTAACAAGTACCCGTCTCTTCCCCTGGCTCACTCGGTGCACCTCAAAGAGGATTACAACAGCATCATGACCTTGCTGGACGCCTTGAAGTATGATGAGTACGGCTGGGAGGTCATAGGAGACTTCAAAATGGTGGCATTCCTGATGGGTCTCCAAGGCGGTTTTACCAAGTTTCCCTGCTATCTTTGCCTTTGGGACAGCAGGGACACCAAGGCGCACTACCACAGGCGGGACTGGCCACTGTGGACCAAGTTCTCTGTGGGGAGGAACAATGACAAGTGGGAGCCACTGGTGGACCCCCGGAAGGTGCTGATGCCACCACTGCACATCAAATTGGGCCTTATGAAACAATTTGTCAGAGCTCTAGATAAGGAGTTGGCAGCCTTCAAGTACCTTCAAGACTTCTTCCATAAGCTGTCTGAGGCAAAGGTCAAAGCCGGTGTCTTCGTCGGACCACAGATAAAGAAGATCCTGGAGTGCAATGAATTCCCAAGAAGCTCACTAGTAAGGAGAAAGCGGCTTGGAACAGCTTTGTCGCAGTGGTTCGGGCTTCCTGGGCAATCACAAGGCGAAAACTATGTGGAGCTGGTTGAGACTCTGGTGAAGAACTACGGCACAATGGGCTGTAGGATGTCCTCAAAGTCCATATCCTTGATGCTCATCTTGATAAATTCAAGGAGAACATGGGAGCGTGCTCGGAGGAGCAAGGCGGCGCTTCCACCAGGATATACTGGACTTTGAGCGCCGCTACCAAGGACAGTATAACGAGAACATGATGGGAGACTACATTTGGGGCTGATTCGTGAAAGTGATTTACAGTATAATCGTAAATCTCCAAAAAACTACTCACTTCTAAATCTTTTTGTAGTCATTTTTGTATTACTTTAGTATAAATACATGTTAATTTGGATTCATATGTTGTTTTTTTCTGACTTTATGTGAACGAAAAAACACAAATTCGCTCGTTTTCTCATTGGAAATAGGTAAATTTCAAAATATCACTGTTCTGGTCACAAAAGCAAAGTTTGTGGGGAATAATAGCCATTTTCTATACTTTTGAGGCATAAGCAATTAGGAAATAACACTTACTACCCAGGAACAAAAATTGTGTTACATAGTGTTATTATTCTTTAGCAGTGTACTGTAAGGTGTCTGTACGCGTATGTTATTAATGTAGTTATAACGTTATATTAAACAGCAGCACATCCCACAATCCTCTCGGGAGCGCTTGATAAAGAAACCCGTCCAGCCCTCCCTGATCAATCCAAGAGAAACCCCGTTTCCAACATCAGAACCACCTCGGCAACAGCCGCCTCCGCATCCCATCTGAGGACAGAGCTGCATTTCCATGAGGGAGTCACCGCGAACATGGAGAAACCGGACACCGAAAAAATCACCCGGACCCACACCAACGGGCTTTGAAATACACTCTGATTCGGACTGAAGGGAATCCACTTCACACAAAAAGGGTTCACAGAAATGTGAGCAAACACAACCACCCTCAGAATAAACCCGTGAACACAGAAATGGAAAATAGAAATGTGAAAGCGTCATTTAACACGCTCCCTAACAATTGCCACGAAACCCTGACGACAAAAAACAAAACAAAAACAAAACAGGAATGTCACTCTGCAGAGAAGAATAATTCAGCTCCACAACACCCGAAAAACTACAGGAAACGTCAGCTTATTATCAGAAGAGTTTTTTTTTTTAAATGTATTTTTATTTATTTATTTTTAAAGGGGTTTATACCCATTTAGGTACTTGAAAGGGAACGGGCTGTTTTTAAGTTACAAGTTCAAAGTGTTCTCTTTGGTTGCAGTCACAGATCACTCCTAGTACAGACCACAGCAATTGCGGTTTTCTCTGTACTGTCTCACACAATGCAAACCTTATTTTAAACTGTGTTCACGTTATCAAAGTTGTTGCTATTTTAAATACAATTATTTATGGAGTTCACTAGAGATTATAAAAATACTGCATGGGGCAGTGTGTGTGTGATAGGCAGCGTGTGTGTGTGTGTGTGTGATAGGCAGTGTGTGTGTGTCTGTGTGTGTGTGTGTCTGTGTGATAGGCAGGGTGTGTGTGATAGGCAATGTGTGTGTGTGTGTGATACATGAGCATGTAATGCCTGGATAACCCCCTCGGTGTGCATTACATTCTCATATCACACACCACCCCATGCTGTATTCTATAGATATTGTACAGCTCATTTCTATCCTTCCATTTCTACATAAACTCTGAAATTAAAACACATTCAGTTCAATTACATATTATTACTTAACACAGTAAACACACTATAAAACTACTAACATGTTTGCAAAAAATAACCCAGCTGCTTAATACTGTGTGATGTGAAGTACTAATTAGCCAGGTTATTATCATCGATTATTCTGAGTTAATGCTGCCATGTATTCCCCAGTGTGGGGGGAGTAAGCCTGTCATATCTGATCCTGTAAGATACGATCCCCTCTATTAATACAGAGCCTGTTATATCTGATCCTGTAAGATACGATCCCCTCTATTAATACAGAGCCTGTCATATCTGATCCTGTAAGATACGATCCCCTCTATTAATACAGAGCCTGTCATATCTGATCCTGTAAGATACGATCCCCTCTATTAATACAGAGCCTGTCATATCTGATCCTGTAAGATATGATGCCCCTCTATTAATACAGAGCCTGTCATATCTGATCCTGTAAGATCGATCCCCTCTATTAATACAGAGCCTGTCATATCTGATCCTGTAAGATACGATCCCCTCTATTAATACAGAGCCTGTCATATCTGATCCTGTAAGATACGATCCCCTCTATTAATACAGAGCCTGTCATATCTGATCCTGTGAGATACGATCCCCTCTATTAATACAGAGCCTGTCATATCTGATCCTGTAAGATACGATGCCCTCTATTAATACAGAGCCTGTCATATCTGATCCTGTAAGATACGATCCCCTCTATTAATACAGAGCCTGTCATATCTGATCCTGTAAGATACGATCCCCTCTATTAATGCAGAGCCTGTCATAACTGATCCTGTAAGATACAATCCCCTCTATTAAATCAGAGCCTGGACCTCTGGCATGTGTCATTTACACAGGATGCTGCTACCAATTGAACAGTACTGATGGAAAGTGATCCATGCATATTTGATTGCGTGTCTAAAACAGTAAACTCAGCTCTTAGCAGGACATCAAGGAAAGCCGGTAAATTCAAAATGAAATGCGATGTTGTGGCCAGAGAAGGTGCTTTTGTGCATGATTTGTAAACAATAAACCTGGTGTAAATAACTAATTTCATTGCACCTTCTTTTCCAAAGGCAATAATAACAATTTCATGCCAATATGTTTTGTATTTTTGCTCGTCCCCAATTGTTGTGTTTTACTGAACTGTAGAATCTCAGGACTACGGCTGCTACGATTAAATAGAAAATCGATTTTTTGATCGATTCCATTCCTCATTGTATACATCGATATAAATACTGAATAATCGATTTCAATAATTACATTTTTGTAACGCGCACAGTTAATAACATTATTTAAGTTTATCAATGAAACTGCACCAAACGCCCTGCCTTGCTAGTTACAATGCTTCTGACAGACAAGCAGTGGGCGCGCTCTTCTTTACCTGCTCGTGTTAACTAGCATCTGATTTGCTGGTCCCATCCTACCAGCGAATCAGTTTTGAAAATGCTTTGTAAGTACACGCCCCTCTCTGTGTTCGATGCAAACAAACAAAAATGCGTGCTGCCTTGAATCCAGAGCAGGACGGCAGGCTTGCATTCCTGGATAACAGCCTGTAAATAAATTGTGCACACTGAAGAAAACTGACTGTATATAGTTTGCACTTCTTTGGAGTTTCAAAATGAATGGTTATATAATAAATATTTAATAATATTCAATAACGTTAAAACATTTTTAAAAAATAAATTAACGATCAGTGATGTTCAACACAATTTTGGAGTAATGGTCAGCTTGACCTATATCAATTTATTTGTATTATTATTATTATTATTATTATTATTATTATTATTATTATTATTATTATTATGCATGGTAGCCTGCTCTTTCTTATCTGTCTGTCGTGTGTGAGTAACTGCCTGTGCAGTCACCCTCGCGAGTGGTTGTCTATTTCCTTCTTGGGAGAGCACAGTTCCTACACAGGGCTAGGCCTTGCCATATCCCCGCTGTCAAGTAGACCTCGCTGGCTGGCCGCCCACCTCGGTGAGTTGGGCCTTGTAAACAAACAGTGTGCTCTCCCTTATCTATCTGTTTCTACTGTGGTTTTTTACCGTCTGCTTTCAACTCGCCCGCTGTGGCTTAAGCCCTTGTGTCTCCCTGGTCTATGCTACACATTGACCAGGCGTGTGACCACGCGGTTAGGGTAGACACCATTGCATAGCGAATCCCCCCCCCTGGTGCTCCGGTACCATGGTACATGCATAGCCCTGAGCTAGACTTTCATAGGAACTGAAACATTGAGCAGGCAGTGTTATGCAAATGCAGATATGAAGTCAGTACCTCAGATGGTCTCTCAGGTTTGAGTCTTTCACCCTGCGACAGTGGCAGCTTTGTTACATGACAGACACAAAGGGTTCATGTTTCTTGTGCGATACCCGTGATCAAACTTGAACTAGAGGATGTCATCTGGAAACCACAAAGTCACATGGACCATATATGGCAGCCTCATGAGGTCACAGATAGGGTACTGTTAAGATCTGGCCTAAGGAGATTTCAAAATATTTAAAATATGAAGATGGTTCTGTATCTCAAACAGATTATGAGCTATGAGAAGAAGAATTCTGTGGAATTTAATATTGAAGGACAAACTTCAGACATGTGGATGTGATGCTGCAAGTCCCATCACAAACAATATAGCTTTGCTTAAGTCTACATGGACATTAAAATGAGGCTTTTGTTTTAAAACAACAACAGCATACCTATTGTGGCTGTAAATTGTGATTTTAACCAATGTGAATCCCTGGCATAAACAAGAGAGAAAAATATAAAGAAAATAATAACAATCTACTTACCTGGTTCTTGTTCCTCTGTCTCTCCTGTTTCCTCTTCTGCACTCGCTTCACATCCAAACACTACACAAAAAAGGAAATGTTTAAATCACACACAACTAATGATTCATGTTTATATACATTCAACTAGTTAAGAGTAGAATGTATATCTAAACAAGGTGTGTAACAATTCATCATGTATCGATGAATCAGGACACTTTCTTTACATGAGATATCGTATCATCATAGAGGTCTGTATCGTGTGCATCGTGATTCAAGACCAAAGCACAGCTCAGCTCACTGTAGTTCACAGAGCGGTTCTTGAATGAAGAGTGTGTTTTATAGTTTGTATGGATACATACTCTCCCTGTCTCATTTCATTTCTCTTCTAATAAAACAGTCACTTGTTAAATGATCATTTGATCCTATTGTGCTTCATTCAAGTAACCCATCAGGACCATTGCATGCATTGTGATTCATATCGTATCCTGACCTGCATATCGTGATGCGTATCGTATCGTGACATTAGAGTTACACCTATAATGAAAATGAATATTAATAAGAAAAGGTTACTGGATGTTTGAACTCTTCACAACAATGTACAGAGTTCAGCATCAAATAACTTTACTTGGAAATCTGAGGACATGTTCTGGATTCAGATGTTAAAGACAGTACAGGTTGAAACAGGCTTTCATTTTCCATACAGGATGCTGTATATGACAGTTATATAAACAGAATACTGCATGAACTTTCACACAGTGCTGTGGCTATTTCAGTGATGAGGATATCCATAAACATGTCGTCTGTATCCTCATTCATGGAATAGCAGCCCTGTTCTGTACTCTGTGATCCTCCACGACTCTATCCTCTGCATTCTACTCTTCACTCACTGTCAGGACGCTCTTTCTCATTACTGCGTCTTCGTCGAGGCTCTGGCTGTTTCTTCATTTCCTCTTCACACTTTTCCTTTGCTGAGATAAAACAAAACAAAAAAACAAGGTTTCTTTCTCACTCATTTCTTTTAAACAAACAAACAAATACATCAAATAAAATAAAGTTTGCAAAAACAATCTAACATATTGGTTGATATTTCAGTTTGTTTTGCTCAACATTGTGACTGTGACAGTCACATATTCACAACCAGGGTGGGGGTCAGTTCCTTTTTAAAATCAATTCCCAATTCACATTCCCATTCCCTTTTAATCAATTCACATTCCTTTTACAACACATATATATATATATATATATATATATATATATATATAGGGTTAGGGTTTTATATATATATATATATATATATATATATATATATATATATATATATATTGTAAGACAGCAGGGAGGGGTTAAAAAGCCTCCTGAAGAAAAAACATGTCGGAATGCACATTTGTTTAATTTAATTGTATTTGGTTTGATTGTTTAATTGTTGTGCTTTATTGTTTAATTAAATTTGTTAATTGTTTATTGTTTAATTATCACCCGCACCTGGTGACTATTGTAAATTAATGCCAGGTGCGGGGGATTAAAAAGGGAGCAGCCAGCCTGCTCAGGGCTGCTGAGGAGAAGGAGGCAGGAGAGGTGTTCTGCTTCTGAGCAGTCAAGAGGTAAAACGTAAGCTGTGTAAACCTGTGTGATTGTGTTTGTAGTCAGGGTGTTCCAGTAAGTTTAGTTTGTGCTCCGAAAGAGCTGGGTGTTTATTTTGTGTTTGTTTTATGTGGTTGTTTATTAAAAATATAGCACGTCAGCGCATAAAAAAATCCTTTCCTGTGTGTGTTGGGTCGTGTTTTAAAGGGGCAACGAACCCGTGTGTCAACGCTTCTTTTACTATATATACTGTGTGTGTGTGTGTGTGTATATATATATATATATATATATATATATATATATATATAATAACTTTTCAAACACATGTACAGCTTATACAATTGCATGTGTTGTGTACATGCTGTATGTGTGTTGACAAGGTGTATTTATGTTTGTTAAATACAGCCTGTGTTGTAAAAGGTATTGGGATTGATTAAAAGGGTTATTCAGAAGTGATTCCAGTAGGGGTCTACAGAACTTACTGAAGAAGGTTTAGAGACATTTTGTATTTATTATACAGGCAATGTTTGTATTAGAAGCTGGATTGAGGTTGCAGTCTCTTCGGGGGTGTCCTGTACATAGCCAGAGTTGTGTGTTTCTTTGTGTTTAATATACAGGCAATGCACAACCAGGGTTGAGGCAATTCCTTTTTAAACGCAATTCCTTCAAAGGAATTGAAATTGATATTGTAGAGACTTTATAATAATTGTTGTGATTGTTCAACATCTTTCATCTGAAGTTGATTTAATTGACTAACAAACAGGAGTGAATTCAATGTAATTTGTTGCCACTGTTAGAAGCTCATTTTGACAGAATACTGCTAATTACAATTGTGATCAATGATGTGTTGGAATTGATTACAAGGGAATGGGAATTGATTTTAAAAAGGAATTGAGATTGAAAAAAAGGAATTGACCCGAACCCTGTTCACAAATGACCAGTTTCACACGAGGCTGGAGTTGGCTTCTTATTCCTCTGTTTCTTATTTTGAGTTTGATCTGCTCCAATCTGAATGATTGGCTTTGTATGTAAGGGGTTAAATCATGCTGGGCTGCTAACTTCTCAGTGGATATTTATAGAGGGGCAGCTCCTAAACAATATTAATTTCTTATTTGCTCAGCCCAACACTGATACTAGGGTCAAAACGGCTGACACACATGCCAATGTATGTTATAATTGAATAAGTAACAGTGTATTTAAGGGGTTAAATCACATTGGGCTGCTAATTTCTCTGGATACTTAGAGGGACAGTAAGTTATCAGTTTCGTCCCCAAAATTATTTAACATAACTATCATTTTTTGGGACGAAATGCATATTTTGTGGGGCTAAAACTCATTTTGTGAGACAAAATAAACATTTTGTGCACAATGTTAATTGTGGGACAAAATGCTAAATATGTCGGACAAAATACACATTCTGTGGGACACAATGCTAATTTGTTGCACAAAAACTATTCTGTGGGACAAAATGCACTTTTGTGGGTCACATGACTGTTTGACATCATCATGGCGCACTGTCAAGTGTCGCCCAATGTGCAGACTGCTTTGCGGCGCGCATGCTTTTCTGTGGAAGTACGGGTATCACGTCTGAATAACATTAGTTTTTTTTTTTCCTGTGTTTTTGTCCTTCCCTTTACTAATTCAATTGATGATTGAGTCATTAGTGTCTCAACGACAATGCAAAAATGTGTCATTTCTGTGCTCTGTCTTTTTTAAAATAACTTTGCTATATCCTGCATGACAGTTTTTCTGTTTATATCCCATGTATAAAAAGAAGCTTCTTCTGAATAGCAGAGTTTTCTAGTTGACATTACATAAATATAAACACTGATAAACTTTGATTAGCGTCCCCCCCAGTTCACATCAGTCTAGACAAACGCATTTGAATCACATTTAAAATGGAAAATAAAGGATCGCACCTAATTTAACTCCTGTCACAATTCACGCAATTCACCTGCTCCCTCATCTCTCCTGCATGCTCCCTGTTGCATCCTCCCTCTCCTTTTTCCCTACTCCCTCCTCCCTTCTCTATGCTCCCTCCTTCCTGTTCCCTCCTCCCTCCTCCATGCTTCCTCCTAACTGCTCCATCCTCCCTATATGCTCACACCTCAATCTTTGCGCCCTCCTCCCTGCTCCCTCCACAGTGCTCCATTTTCCCTGCTCCCTTCTCTATGCTCCCTCATCCCTCCTCCATTTTCCCTGCTATCTTCTCCCTGCTACGTCCTTTATGCTCCATCCTCCCTATTCCCTCCTCCCTCCTGTGTGCTCTCTCCTCTGATCCCTCCTCCATGCTCCCTCTATGCTCCCTGCTCCCTCCTCTTTGCTCCTGCCTCTATCCTCCCTGCTAATTTATAGACAAGTATATTTAGATTGTAATGTTTAAGGTTGATAATCAATAGATTTGATCTATAATTCTTACTTGGGATTTATTTCTGACTTTGGATAATTTCTCTTTTATTTTTCAGTCTTCAATAAACTGCTGCTATTAATTAAATCCTCTTGCTGTTTGATTGTTTTGTTAATTATAATTGCTCGATCTTATAAAACGTCTTCATTTGGAACTAATCAAATGCAGCTCTGCATACAATTACAGTTCACTTAATGTTCCTACAGGGTATGTGTTGCCATTTTACCCACTCAGACCCCTTGCTTACTAAATATCTTCAATAGAATATCATCCACTCTTCAAATATCTGTCTAATATTTTAATGAGCAATCCATCCCACAAGTGCAGTGATACTGCAATATACATTTACTACCAGCACAGGATGACTGGGAGGGATAGCTGTTCATTTTACCCCACAACTGGTTTCACATGCATTGTACATGTATTAAAAAGATGGGATGATTATCTATTCAGGGATACCAAGATATTTAGGGAGAGAAAGGTCTGAGTGGAAAACAGGCAACAAATGCCCCTCCCCAGTCATTCTGCATGTATTCATCTGAACCAATACTTGTTGGAGAGGGGTGTAGATTAATGGCTTCACAATTACTAATAAATAATAATAATTGCTGCCCTCAAGCTCCACCCCTCCCTGTTCTGTAGTGTTAGCTCTTCTCACAATGGAGTGACACATCTTTCAATCAAATGTTTCAGTGAAAACAGACTTACATTTTAAAAACTCCGCTCTGTTCCTTGGCTCTGGAGCCTGCAGACTGTAAACTGCAACTTCATACACTGGGCAGAAAAAAAGAGAGAAACAATGTTTGAATCCCTCTGTCTCTGTTTGAATGCTATTTGTGTTTTCTCATGTAATATCTTTAGAAACTCTCTTCCTGCTCTCGTCACTCGGGATGTCACTGTAAATGAGGTGGTGTGTTGCAACCTGGGGAAATCATTTGAAATAAAACATCTGCAATATTCATATAGCCAGCAATCTGCAAGAGGTCTTTATTAATGTCTTACAAGTCCTGTCCCTCCTCAAGCCATGTTTTTTTTGAGAAATCTCTACCAAAGGAATCTATTTCACACAAACCTGTTGTGGTTATTTTGACTAATTCCCCCTTGCAGAAGTCCTCAATATGGTCTTTAAGTTCAGATACAGCTTTCCTCACAGCCACAAAAGAGATGTCTGTATTGACAGTAACGCTGGGTAAGTCTCCAGCTTCAGGAGGGGCACAGAGAGACTGGAAATTCTACAACAGGAAAGTGGAGAAAGGAGTTTTCAGTGAAACAGAATGGGGTCCAAAACATTCCTGGGGAAAAGCAAGGATTCATTCAATTGGAGAGGTCTGTCTGAAACTGTCCCAGTTATGGACTTGAGATTTTCTAACAAGCAGTGATGTTACCTGTAGAAAATGGATGTGATCCTCTGTCTCTGAAAGCTGTTTCAGCTCAGCGTTTCTCCTCCTTAGCTCAGCAATCTCCTGCTCCAGTTTCTTCATGCGTCCTTCAGCCTGATTCACTGCAGCCTTCTTGTTAGCTCCGATCAGCTCAATAACCTCAGTGTGGATCTTCTCAATGGATCGGATCAGCTCAGTAAAGATCTTCTCACTTTCCTTTATTTCTATGCATGCAGATCTCTGAGTGAAAGAACACAGTAGAGGAGACATGGTTAGAATTGATATCAAAAACACATCAGGCATAGACAGTAAACTTCTGCAGATGTGTTCCAGTCCATCTGTTAATAATAATAATAATAATAATAATAATAATAAACCCCTCTTGTCAATACCCACTTTCAGTGTCTCCACAGCCTGTTTGAGCTCTTCAATTTCTTTCAGTCTCTCCTTGATTCTCTGTTGTATTTCTGTCTGTGTCTCTCCCAGCTGCTTCTGTGTAGAAACACAGTGACACAGTGACATTTCTGATGGGGCCTGTTTAAGTATGCTATTAAAATTAACAGAATCATTTTAGTTCAAATATATTTTTCTGTTTTCTTGTCCCCTTACCTCTTTACAATGTTTGCAATAATTCTGAGTGGTTCTCGAATATATATTGCACGCCATAGACATCTGTAGCACAGGCTAGATCAGACAACATGTGTGTATAGTAGTAAGATACAACACCATCTATGGACAGCTGCCAGCAATACAAAAGAACACTTGATCCACAGTAGCTGTCCACTAGATGGTACTGTTTCATACTAGTCATGGCTCATATAGCATCTGTCAGTTTTTGTTGTCAAGGAACTAGGTAAAAAGAAAAATGAACCTTCAGAGCTAGCAAAAAAACAGATTCAGTGCAGAGGAGGTTGGTAGAAGATTGAGGCATTTAGTGACAGTGATGGATGTGTTTGGAGATGGGCTTTGTACTAGGATGAAATCCTTTATAAGCATATCATTGTTTTTCTTCATATGATGTAAATATATATATATATATATATATATATATATATATATATATATTATTATTTTTGAAGTAATAAAGTATGTGTGCCTATGGCATTGTTACCATTTATTTTTTGCCTAGTTTGTTTTCAGGTTATAAAATGTGTATTTTGAATGTAGTAGAAATCTTTTAGCTATTCTTCTGATGTGCGAATGAGTGTGTGTGTGTGAAAAGTATTTTTATTTTGTGCCTTCCTCGTTTACTGAAAAGACACACTTCTCAAATCTGCTGCAGCTTGTAAATACATATTTCGAGTGCAGTAGAATTTACCTATTTCTCTAATGTGTGAATGAGTGTGTGTGTGTGTGCAACAGTAAGTCTGTGCTTGCTTACTGAAAGACAAACTTCTCTGCTGCAGCTTGTCAGCTGATCTTGGTGTCGAGTTACAGGCTCCTGGTGAGTGGTGATGTCAGCTTCACAAAGCCTCAGGCTACAGCAGGTGACTGTGTGTCTTATCTATCGGCACGCCTTTTTACACAAGATGGTAAAATAAAATATTGTGTATAGCATAAGCGTTTATGCATGTATTTGTGTTTTATTGTATAATTACAGTGCAGAAGCTCCAGCATATCTGCACCCAAAAGAAGAACCCCCTCCCCTCCCACCCCCACAGCAGCTCTCTCACATGAGAAGAGGAACACAGAAGCAGAGCCTGACCAACAAGCAGCTCAGCCTCAATGTGCTCCTGCAAGCCCCCTGGCACTCAGCTGCACACAGGCAGCACTTAAACACTTTGTTTATTTCTACATTTTTGCTACTTTTGTAAATATGTTCATATTTTTCTTTGCTTTTAGCTCATTCTATTCAGAATGTACCCAATGTTCATTTCATGTTGAAGTTTCATTCATCAGTGTTATACTGTAGCCAGCAATGCTGATTGTTTTAATAAACAATACATGAAGATTTTTTTCTAAAGTGTTTTTTTGTGTTTTTTGTTTCCTACACCACAGAGGGTGAGGGTGAGATTGCTGAGTGTTGTTTTACATGCAAGCCCAGTTTGTTCCCTTTCATTTGATGTGAGACACTTGCATGTCACCCCTACAGTTATGAAGCTGTACGCACAAATCTGAAAACAGAGAAAACAAGCGGAAATTGGCCCGGACCTTAAAGAGTTTTAAAATAGCTGCTTAGCTTTGTCTGGGACTTTGTTTACACAGTTTAACCAATTGAACTATAATGTCTTAAACAATGAAACGGACATATGATTTTATAAAATAACCAAATATACAAAATACTAGGAAAATAAATTATAATATTTACTCAATTCCAATGTACCACAAACTACCCAACTTAGCTTAAAATACATTGGAATCCATAACACACACACACACGCGCGCATATATATAAAAAACTGATCTAATGTGAAACTGTATAACCTAGTAAACAGACATGTTAAATATCCCTGGGAATTCTTATCTTCTAGGATAGCTACAAGGAAATGGTTCAAACCCTTACCTGTTTCACAATCCTCTGTGTCTCAGCTGAGACTGTATCATGACTCCTGTGTTCAATTTGTGAACACAAGAAGCAAATACACGTCTGATCGGTTCTACAGAAGATATCCAAAACCTTCTGGTGTTCAGCACAAAGCTTCTGCTCCAGATCTCCAATTGCATTGATCAGCTTGTGCCTCTTGAAAGCAGCCCCCTCATAGTGTGGCTTGACGTGTGCTTCACAGTAAGAGGCCAGGCACGTCAAACAGGATTTCACAGCTTTGAACTTTCTCCCAGTGCAGAAATCACACGGCACATCTCCAGGTCCAGCATAACTTTGAGCAGGAGGAGGATTGAGTCCTGTCTTCTTTAATTTCTCCACAACTTCAACCAGCATGGTGTTTCTGCGCAGAACAGGCCTTGGGGTAAAGGTCTTTCTGCACTGGGGGCAGCTGTAGACACCTGTATGATCAGTCTGATCCCAGCAGTTCTTAATACACCCCATACAGTAACTGTGTCCACATGCTGTAGTGACTGGGTCCTTCAATATCTCCAGACACACTGGACAGCTGAACTGATCCTGAGACCATAAGTTTGAAGCCATTCCTGCTGCAGTGAGACACAGAGAGTGACTATTTCACAACAAACAGAACTGTTTAAAGCTCTAAGAGGCGGGGTTTTGGACTGAGGCCAGGTTATAATAAACAGGTTGAGCAGAAACTGAGTTATGTGTCAAGAATGTTTCATTTCAGCAGCAGAGAGGAGTAGTGGTTAGGGCTCTGGACTGCAGTGTGGAGTAGTGGTTAGGGCTCTGGACTGCAGTGTGGAGTAGTGGTTAGGGCTCTGGACTGCAGTGTGGAGTAGTGGTTAGGGCTCTGAACTGCAGTGTGGAGTAGTGGTTAGGGCTCTGGACTGCAGTGTGGAGTAGTGGTCAGGCTCTGGACTGCAGTGTGGAGTAGTGGTTAGGCTCTGGACTGCAGTGTGGAGTAGTGGTCAGGGCTCTGGACTGCAGTGTGGAGTAGTGGTTGGGGCTCTGAACTGCAGTGTGGAGTAGTGGTTGGGGCTCTGGACTGCAGTGTGGAGTAGTGGTTAGGGCTCTGGACTGCAGTGTGGAGTAGTGGTTAGGGCCTGAACTGCAGTGTGGAGTAGTGGTTAGGGCTCTGGACTGCAGTGTGGAGTAGTGGTTAGGGCTCTGGACTGCAGTGTGGAGTAGTGGTTAGGGCTCTGGACTGCAGTGTGGAGTAGTGGTTAGGGCTCTGGACTGCAGTGTGGAGTAGTGGTTAGGGCTCTGGACTGCAGTGTGGAGTAGTGGTTAGGGCTCTGGACTGCAGTGTGGAGTAGTGGTCAGGGCTCTGGACTGCAGTGTGGAGTAGTGGTTAGGGCTCTGGACTGCAGTGTGGAGTAGTGGTCAGGGCTCTGGACTGCAGTGTGGCAGTGGTTGGGGCTCTGGACTGCAGTGTGGAGCAGTGGTTGGGGCTCTGGACTGCAGTGTGGGTGCAGTGGTTAGGGCTCTGAACTGCAGTGTGGAGCAGTGGTTGGGGCTCTGGACTGCAGTGTGGAGTAGTGGTCAGGCTCTGGACTGCAGTGTGGAGCAGTGGTTAGGGCTCTGGACTGCAGTGTGGAGTAGTGGTTAGGGCTCTGGACTGCAGTGTGGAGTAGTGGTTAGGGCTCTGAACTGCAGTGTGGAGTAGTGGTTAGGGCTCTGGACTGCAGTGTGGAGTAGTGGTTAGGGCTCTGGACTGCAGTGTGGAGTAGTGGTTAGGGCCTGGACTGCAGTGTGGAGTAGTGGTTAGGGCTCTGAACTGCAGTGTGGAGTAGTGGTTAGGGCTCTGGACTGCAGTGTGGAGTAGTGGTTAGGGCTCTGGACTGCAGTGTGGAGTAGTGGTTAGGGCTCTGGACTGCAGTGTGGAGTAGTGGTTAGGGCTCTGGACTGCAGTGTGAGGTGTGGGTAAGGCTCTTGACCCTTGAATGGAGGGTTGTGGGTTCAATCCCAGGGGGGGGGCCCTGCTGCTGTACCCCTTGAGCAAGGTACTTTACCTAGATTGCTCCAGTAAAAACCCAGCTGTTTAAATGGGTAATTGTATGTAAAAATAATGTGTAAAAAATAATGTCATATCTTGTAACAATTGTAAGTCGCCCTGGATAAGGGTGTCTGCTAAGAAATAAATAATAATAATAATAATAATAATAATAATAATAATAATAATAATAATAATAATAATAATAATTTCCTGAGATCTCTCCTGCTCAGCTCTCTGGTTTCAGTGCACACAAGCCATGCATTCCACACTGTGAGCAGCTCTGTGTTTTAAGACACTAGACCAGAATCTCAGCTGGAACGTCTACCAGCACTTTATAAGAACAAGACACCATAGTGGAGTGTTCTAACATGTTCAAGAGAAATATCAAGCTGGAGTGAATCTAGGAGCAGTGCAGGGATGCTGGAATGGGTTAACAGGGATATACTATTTCAAAGATTAGGAAACAATACAATAATACAATACAATAGGGATTTATAAAGAGCCTTCTGTGAAACACCTCAAAGTGATGTACATGGAATAATAATAATGATACAAAACCCTGTTGAACAAATAGGATTTTAATCTTGATTTAACAATTGGCCCTGATATGCAGATGCACTGGGTGCGTTGAGTGAGTGGCCTCAGAGCGGCTCAGTAAAAGAATCAGCTTCACGACTCGCTCAGTTCCGCTCCCGCTGAGCCGCTCAGAGCACTCCTGAGCATTTCTCATCAGTGATCAGAGTGAGCGGACGGAATGGACACCTGCAGGAAACAAGTGGCGATGACAGGCAGGATTGACAAATACGTTTGTCAAGAACGATGAACTGGTTTCGACTTATGAAGTTATGTATTAATTGGCTAAATAAGATGGTAAAAATTGTTGTTTTTGAATGTGTATCATTTAATTTCATTTTTTTTAAATGTAGAGCTGTTTTATAGTTATTAATGTATTATTATTAGGCTTGTAGTATTAATATTAATCATAATTTTCATTATTATGACGGTATTGTCGGTATTAAACACAACCAGATATGAGGTTCAGTCCAAACAGAGCCCCGAACTCAGCGAGGTACAGCAGGGACAGTAACTTCACACAGGGCCATTTTATCTACCATCACCTCAGAAACACAAACAAGCAAATAATTATTCTTCGCCATTTTTAAAAGTCGCTCAGCGCTCTCGTGGAGCAGAGTGTGAAGTCATTTAAATCTGCTCAGTGTGCTTTCTGAGCGCTCTCACTCTGAGAGGATCACTTACTTAAAGCACCCACAAAGAGGCTGCATGATAGTTTTCTCTGACTTCACTATGATGTCATGGTGTGTGATGTCATTGTGCACCACACTCCTTAGCTGTGAGGTCACACAGGTGCTCAGGGCTCTCAGGACAGTGTCCAGCCTCCTGTCTAGAGCAGAGGGAGAAACAGCAGAAATAGCTGCAAAATATATTGCATCCTGCAGCCTCTCAGTGCATCTGCTGTGCTCTTATAGTGAGGAGCATCACAGTGAAGTCAGGCATATCATCGTGAACCTCAAAGCATTTAAGCTATCTGCATGTGGAATTTTGGTGTACAAACTCACTACATCAAGGGAAATAAGGATAACGTTCTAACTTTGTAACTTCATTTTATAAAGCTGTTTTATAAACGCACCTGAATCCCTTAGAGATGAGGGGAACTCCACCACTAGTGGTCTGAGATACAAATCAATGTAATTTGACAGAGGTTCAATGAGAGAACCAAGAGCAGAAACTATGGGACGACCTGGTGGATTATCAAGTGATTTATGGAGCTCAGGCAGCACATATGGTACAGGCTTAACAGGAGAGTTACTCTTCAGATACAGATGTGCATTATCACACATGCAGCCAGATTCCAATGCAGACTGTGTAAAACCATCTCTTTCTGATTTAAAACCTTGATTCCTCATTAAGTTTGATCCTGGGCTGGAATCACAATATTTGCTTCTGCTGTTTCTGTTGAGATGATACAGAGACAGGGATGGGTTTCACAAGAAACGAAACTTACCTGTGTTTCTGAATTCCAGGAGTTATATAAAGCTCTAAGAGGCGGGGTTTGGACTGAGGTTTGATAAACAGGTTGAGCAGAAACTGTTTGCAACTATTGATCATTTATTGAGATCTTTACTGTTTCTTTTTTATTTTTTTATTTTTTTTTATGTGACACCATTAATTAAATGTTTCAAATTATTACCATTTGACTCATAAAATGATAGTGCTTTGTAGTTTGGTTGTTTTATGAGTCAGATTAAAAAAAAACTGAAGCTACTACAAATTAGAAAATGCAGTCCTTTGCAATTCATAAATAAATAAACAATGAAGCCGTTTGCAAAGTACAGATATTTTTTTTCATCCTTTTACACTTATGTTATCTTTGCTTTTGGTGATTGGATAGCCTATTGCTTTAAGCTTAGACTTTTCTGTCCCTTAGTGTAACACAGCAGGGAGGGGGTTAATATCCTCCCTAGCAGAAAAACATGTATGCACATTTTGGTTAATTTGCTTATTGTTTAATTGTTATTCTGTTAATTGTTTTATTGTTAATTATCACCTGCACCTGGCTTTGATTGTAAATTAGAGCCAGGTGCAGGTATATTAAAAGAGAGCAGCCAGTCTGTTCTGGGCTGCTAAGGAGAAGGAGGCAGAAAGGAGTGCTCTGCTTCCTGGCAGTCGTGAGGTAAAAAAAAAAAGTATGCTGCATTAAACCTGTGTGGATTTTGTTTAAGGTGTTTGGCAGGTAAACGGTTTAGCCGTCCTGTGAGTGAGTCAGGGACCTGCCTGTCTAGTTAGTGTAAGTAAAGCTAAGTGTTTGTTTTGTTTATTTTGGTTTTTGTGACTATTAAAAAGTAGCGCAACAGCGCTTTTTTAAAAATCAAGTTTTTGTGTGGCTGGGTCATTTAAAGTGCTGGAAAAGAACCCGAAGGACTAAAACCCTTCACATAAGCCATAAGGTGCAATACACTGTACACAAGCCCACATATAATCTATCATGGGTACCTACCAAGGACAAAAAAATCACATTTGTATCCCCAAAATGAATTAACATAGCTGGGAATTCGTTGGCTGCGGATCTGATTGGGTAAAATGGACAGAAATACCCCCCACTTCAGTTCTCAATTGTTTTTTTGGAGGGAGGGAGTTTTCTTCTTCAACAAGGATAACAAGTGGAATAACAAGAACAAACTTGTTTCCATGTTTAGACTGTCCATTTCTCCTGATTTATCACAGTATTAACAATGGGTTTGACTGCTGTGTTAGAGTGTCTAGTTCTGTACAGGAATATAAGAAGGATGGAACTCCAGCCATTGGAATAGTTGTGTCAATACCCTCGATTCACCATGAAGTGTGATCCTGGGCTGGAATCACAATATGTGCTTCTGCTGTTTCTGTTGAAACGATATAGAGACAGGGATGGGTTTCAAGAAACGAAACTTCCCTGTGTTTCTGAATTCCATGAAATATAAAGCTCTAAGAGGCGGGGTTTGGACTGAGGACAGGTTTAGACAAGCAGGCTGAGCAGAGACTGCTGAATCAGTGTGAGAGGGGCGGAGATATACTGAGAGTCCTCGATTTCTCTCCAGTAGAAAGGAAAGATCTCTTCTGACTCACTCCAGGATTTCTCATGCAAACCCATCACGTGTCCTGTATACAGGACTGGGTTCATGGAAGGAGGTGGGATTGTTTGTGTGGCCAGTGTCCCGCCCGCATTCAGAGTCTCTACTGGGAATGGGCTGTCCCATTGGGAGAAAGCTTCAGTCTTGAAGGAGCGCTGTGACAGAGGATGCCATTCTCAAACTCCTGTCCCACTCTCTCCTCTCCGCCCCTCTCACACTGATTCAGCAGTCTCTGCTCAGCCTGCTTGTCTGAACCTGGCCTCAGTCCCAAACCCCGCCTCTTAGAGCTTTATATAACTCCTGGAATTCAGAAACACAGGTAAGTTTCGTTTCTTGTGAAACCCATCCCTGTCTCTGTATCATCTCAACAGAAACAGCAGAAGCACATATTGTGATTCCAGCCCAGGATCACACTTCATGGTGAATCGAGGGTATTGACACAACTATTCCAATGGCTGGAGTTCCATCCTTCTTATATTCCTGTACAGAACTAGACACTCTAACACAGCAGTCAAACCCATTGTTAATACTGTGATAAATCAGGAGAAATGGACAGTCTAAACATGGAAACAAGCTTGTTCTTGTTATTCCACTTGTTCTCCTTGTTGAAGAAGAAAACTCCCCTCCCCTCCAAAAACAATTGAGAACTGAAGTGGGGCATTTCTGTCCATTTTACCCACTCAGATCCCTCTTTCTAAATATATTGGTGCATCTGAAAAGATAATAGCACCGTCTTCAAATACAAGCTAAAGATTGTCAGATTGTCAAAGTATTTTACTTTCACAATGAAAATAAATAAATTAATTAATTTAAAATGAATAAATAAGATTGTATTTAAGTTTTAATATAAGAGATATGATTTTCAATTTGCACTTTAATCGAAACAATGTAATGGTTTTAAATTTGATCAGTAATAACTGCATGTAAATATTTTTTATTAAAGAAATACAATTGAAAATAGGTTGATTAAAGCATTGTTTATATCATCTATAAATTCTTAATTTTACATTTCTGATCTTTAATATCCTAGTATGTGTGTGCTGAATGATTCAATGTGATTTTTGCTTAGATCTTTATTTGAAATGCTTACTAACTATTCCAGCAATAACTGCCTGTGAAAACTCTTGTCCAGGCTGATTGTGTGGAAACGAGGTGGGGAAGCATATTGGTGGTGCGCTGGGCACTGAAGTCCACAGGGTAAGCATTGTGCACTGCAGCCCGTGCAACAGTCATACGCTTCCCCACAATCAGCCTCCAGGAGTCTTTTCAGAAGCAATGTTTTGCTGGAATAGTTAGTAAGCATGGTGAATAAAATCTAATCAGAAACAGCCATAGAAAATCCTCATCAGGTAAGAAATGTAAAGAACATGATGACGTTTAAACCTTTAACCTCAGTGTGGTCCCCATGAGTGTTCATTAATATCTATCTATCAGGAGAGTTTTCAACATGACAGATTGTATCTGTTCATGAAAACACAGCAGCATGGCTGATTGAAATGAAATCTCTTTGAAATGTTTGATGAAGGGGGTCAGGAGGTGGGGTCCTATTACCTGTAACACAGGAAGGAAGGAAGTGAACGGGGAGAGGAAACCAGTGTGGGGGCTGCAGGATCAATGGGCTTCACCTGAGTCAAAGAGAGTGGAAATAAAGAAGTGTGGAAAACAAAACGAGCAACAGCAAAACAAGAAGGGACTTGAGAGAATGATGTTCTGCTGATCAGAGGGAAGACATTGTCTGAAATGAATAAAACAAATAGTGCACAGATTTGAAAAGTAGGTCCCTTGATTGTAAGCTTTGTTTGAGTGTCTGTTCTGTATAAAATGGTTTTAACTCATGAAATCAGCACTGTAATAAATGAGTATGTCAGTAACGTACACACCCTGTCTGATAACACTAGAACATGTCTAGTTCTCATAATATACAGCCTCCCTGGACTGGAGGGACCACCCTTCACGTTCTCTTAGGGGGGGCAGTTCAGACTCTGTGCCTCAAGCTTGCCCTGAACTGGAGGGAAGAAAGCAGTTGGTGCTCAGAGACAAGTTTGTGGTTGAGGACTAATGGACTTTGAGATGTGGATTAATGCCCACGAAGATCGAACTCCACCAAACTCACTTCCCTTGTGAACTTCTGAGGATTCAGACCCACACAGAAGTGAAGGTCTAGTGCAGTCAAATACATACTGTAGCTATAGAAGGGTTACTGTGACAATGCCATTCTCAAACTCCAGTCCCACTCACAACTCTCTCCTCTCCGCCCCTCTCAAACTGATTCAGCAGTCTCTGCTCAGCCTGCTTGTCTAAACCTGGCCTCAGTCCCAAACCCCGCCTCTTAGAGCTGTACTCAGTTCCAGGAAATCAGCAAAGTGAAGTTTCTGTTGTGAAATCGTCAGTCTCTCTGTCTCACTGCACCAAGAATGGCTTCAAAAAGTATGGTCAGAGGAGCAGTTTGAACTGTCCAGTGTGTCTGGAGATATTGAAGGACCCAGTCACTACAGCATGTGGACACAGTTACTGTATGGGGTGTATTAAGAACTGCTGGGATCAGACTGATCATACAGGTGTCTACAGCTGCCCCCAGTGCAGAAAGACCTTTACTCCAAGGCCTGATCTGGGCAGAAACACCATGCTGGCTGAACTTGTGGAGGAATTAAAGAAGACAGGACTCAATCCTCCTCCTGCTCAACGTTATGCTGGACCTGGAGATGTGCCGTGTGATTTCTGCACTGGGAGAAAGTTCAAAGCTGTGAAATCCTGTTTGACGTGCCTGGCCTCTTACTGTGAAACACACGTCAAGCCACACAGTGAGGTTACTCCATTAAAGAGGCACAAGCTGATCAATGCAATTGGAGATCTGGAGCAGAAGCTTTGTGCTGAACACCAAAGATTATGTGAGGTCTTCTGTAGAACCGATCAGATATTTATTTGCTGGTTGTGTGCAGACAAGAAACACAAGAGCCATGATACAGTCTCAGCTGAGGCAGAAAGGAGTGTGAAACAGGTAAGGGTTTGAACCATTTCCTTGTAGCTATCCTAGAAGATAAGAATTCCCAGGGATATTTAACATCTTTTTACTAGGTTATACAGTTTCACATTAGATCAGATTTTAATTGTATATTAAGAGCTATTTAAAGAGCCTAGTTTTTAATTGCTCTATCTAAACTATGATGTCCTAACATGTATTTCAGGGTGTAACAGTTGTGTTGTTATGGGTGTGGCTATCGCTGATTGACAGGAGAGACACAGGAGGTTTTCTATGATATAAAAAACACAAAACATTTAAAACAAAATACTGCTTGAAAACAACTAGAAAATAAAAGATGATCAAACAAGAAAGGAGGTCCCGCTCCAGGAACAGTCTCCCTGACACCTCCTCTCTAGACTTGGATGGGATTAAAATCCCCTAAACTTGTTCCCTATTCCTTCCAGTGCTAGCGATCCTGGTTAACTCACACAGTGAACCGAGATACATTTTTCCTCTTGTGTTTTTCTCACCCTGGTTAACACACGCAGCCGAGAGGATCCTACAGCAACACTCTCCTTCCCAGACAGTCTGTATCCCTGCTTGTAGAACCAAAAAACTGGCTTTTCAGACCCTTTTTAAAGGCATGTGGCCAGGGCTAAGAGATAATCAATTAATCAATTAACACCTGGCCACATTCCACACCTGGATTTGAATATGCCTTGCCATATCTAGCACAAACTTGATCATCAAAAACATTATTTACAATCAAACAAAAACACACTATTTACACGTGCAGGACCTCAGCCCTGCCTCACAGGGTAAGAAGGATTTGTTCAGCTGTTTTGTGGTGCATTGGAATTTGTAGTGTAAAATTAGCATGATTTATATTCCTAGTGTTTTTATATATTTATCTTGCAACTTAATAAAATCATATATTAGTTTCATTGTTTAAGATATTATAGTTTAATTAGTTAAACTTTTTAAAAATGACATTCCCAGAAAAGTCAATCACCTAATTTAAAAAAAGCAGAAAAGACCAAGATTAATATGATATAAAATATACAAGATTAATATGATATGGAGTAGTGTTTAGGGCTCTTTACTCTTGACCGGAGGGTCGTGGGTTCAGTCCCAGATGGGGGACACTGCTGCTGTACCCTTGAACAAGGTACTTTACCTAGATTGCTCCAGTAAAAACCCAACTGTATAAATGGGGAATTGTATGTAAAAAATAAAGTGATATCTTGTAACAATTGTAAGTCACCCTGGATAAGGGCATCTGCTAAGATATAAATTAATAATATTAATAATATACAAGATTAATATGATATACAAAATACAATATTTACATGATATACAATATAAATCAGGCAGAAAAAATAGCTTAATTTGGTGCGTTAAAACACATTTTTACATGATTAAAACAGATATGTTTAAGTTAGTTTAAAACGAAATGTAATAACCTATTTAGGATTTTGTTTGTTAAAATCTACAATTTCTTTCGCTCACCCTACTAGTCCCCTCTTTCCTTTGCTCTCTTCCACAGTGAAGTCCTTCTGCTCACGGGCTCATTCTTCTGGGGATTTTGTGTATTTAGGCATTTTTTACACTGATTTCATTGTTTTGTATCAGTGCTGTTTTATCTGTGTTTATCGAGAAAAAACGGAAATCAGAAGCCCTAAATATCCATTAAAAGAAAGCTGCTTCAGTTTCCTATGTGCTTGACAAAACAAACATGTAACACATGCTAGATCAGCCATCATTCACTGTTACTAGTATGAAAAGTACCATCTAGTGGACAGCTACTGTGGATCAAGTGTCCTTTCATATTGCTGGCAGCTGTGCACTAGATGGTGCTGTATCTTACTACTATACACACATGTTGTCTGAAACTGCTGCCTTTGTCCAAGTTTAAACCACCTCCAAGGAAGGTTTAAATTTAATTCAGCTATCACATTTAAACATGGATTAAAATGCAATTTCATTATATTTAATCTTTTAAATGTTTAACCTTGGATTAATTTTAAACAAGGATTACATATAAATCCTGGTTTAAAGTTTTGTGCAACATGATTCAAATATAATCCTTGATTTAATCTGGGTTAGTGGTTAATCCACGCTGGTGCATTCGACCCTTAGGGTATCTGTGTGCATAATGTGTGTATCGTTACACAGAGAATTGTGAGGGTCTGGAACCAACTCCCCAGTAATGTTGTTGAAGCTGACACCCTGGAATCCTTCAAGAAGCTGCTTGATGAGATTCTGGGATCAATGAACTACTAACAACCAAACGAGCAAGATGGGCTGAATGGCCTCCTCTCGTTTGTAAACTTTCTTATGTTCTTATGTTCTTATGTTAATCTAACTTCATATAAAGGGGGGAGAGGTGTGAAAACACAGCCTGCTCTGAAATAGTCTGTATTGAGTGTGACAGGATATCATTCAATGCCCTGTCAGAAATGTCACTGTGTCACTGTGTTTCTACACAGAAGCAGCTGGGAGAGACACAGACAGAAATACAACAGAGAATCCAGGAGAGACTGAAAGAAATTGAGGAGCTGAAACAGGCTGTGGAGTCACTGAAAGTGGGTATTGAAAAGAGGGTATTATTATTATTATTATTATTATTATTATTATTATTATTATTATTATTATTATTATTAACAGATTGACTGGAACACATCTACAGAAGTTTACTGTCTATGCCTGATGTGTTTTTGATATCAATTCTAACCATGTCTCCTCTACTGTGTTCTTTCACTCAGAGATCTGCATGCATAGAAATAAAGGAAAGTGAGAAGATCTTTACTGAGCTGATCCGATCCATTGAGAAGATCCACACTGAGGTTATTGAGCTGATTGGAGCTAACGAGAAGGCTGCAGTGAATCAGGCTGAAGGACGCATGAAGAAACTGGAGCAGGAGATTGCTGAGCTAAGGAGGAGAAACGCTGAGCTGAAACAGCTTTCAGAGACAGAGGATCACATCCATTTTCTACAGGTAACATCACTGCTTGTTAGAAAATCTCAAGTCCATAACTGGGATGGTCTCAGACAGACCTCTCCAATTGAATGAATCCTTGCTTTTATCCAGGAATGTTTTGGACCCCATTCTGTTTCACTGAAAACTCCTTTTCTCCACTTTCCTGTTGTAGAATTTCCAGTCTCTCTGTGCCCCTCCTGAAGCTGGAGACTTACCCAGCGTTACTGTCAATACAGACATCTCTTTTGAGGCTGTGAGGAAAGCTGTATCTGAACTTAAAGACCATATTGAGGACTTCTGCAAGGGGGAATTAGTCAAAATAACCACAACAGGTTGGTGTGAAATAGATTCCTTTGGTAGAGATTTCTCAAATAGACCATGGCTTGAGGAGGGGCAGGACTTGCAAGACATTAATAAAGACCTCTTGCAGATTGCTGGCTATATAAATAACTGTATTGTTAGGGGTATTGAGAAGGGAGGAGGCAGCAGAGAGGAGGAAGGAGGAGGAGCATTGCAGCATGGAGGAGGGAGCAGGGAGGGCAGAGCAGGAGCATTGGAGAGGGAGCATGGACGGAGAAGAGAGAATTAAAGCAGGAGCTTGTATGGGAGAGGGTGGAAAGAGAGGATGGAGCACACAATGACTGTTGTATGTTTGATGCACAAGGGTGTCCTAATATGGACACTGTACTGTTGGGTAAAAGATATGTGATGGAGAGGAAGGAACACAAGACTCCAGTGCAGTGGCAGACGTGTTCACATTGACTTTGGCTGCTGCACCGATACGGAAGGAATACATATTCATTGTAATCATGAACATCTTGAAGTATGGATTTTTACATCCTGAAATGTCGTGAATAAGCCTTGTTTCTTTTCAGATTGCTGTTTGGAGTCTTGTGTGTGTTGTGTATTAATCCACATGTTTCAATTCTATTTCTCTCTCTTTTTTTCTGCCCAGTGAATGAAGTTGCAGTTTACAGTCTGCAGGCTCCAGAGCCAAGGAACAGAGCTGAGTTTTTAAAATGTAAGTCTGTTTGCACTGAAACATTTGATTGAAAGATGTGTCACTCCATTGTGAGAAGAGCTAACACTACAGAACAGGGAGGGTGGAGCTTGAGGGCAGCAATTATTATTATTTATTAGTAATTGTGAAGCCATTAATCTACACTCCTCTCCAACAAGTATTGGTTCAGATGAATACATGCAGAATGACTGGGGGAGGGGCATTTGTTGCCTGTTTTTCCACTCAGACCTTTCTCTCCCTAAATATCTTGGTATCCCTGAATAGATAATCATCCCATCTTTTAATACATGTACAATGCATGTGAAACCAGTTGTGGGGTAAAATGAACAGCTATCCCTCCCAGTCATCCTGTGCTGGTAGTAAATGTATATTGCAGTATCACTGCACTTGTGGGATGGATTGCTCATTAAAATATTAGACAGATATTTGAAGAGTGGATGATATTCTATTGAAGATATTTAGTAAGCAAGGGGTCTGAGTGGGTAAAATGGCAACACATACCCTGTAGGAACATTAAGTGAACTGTAATTGTATGCAGAGCTGCATTTGATTGGTTCCAATTGAAGAAGTTTGATAAGATTGAGGAATTATAATGAACAAAACAATCAAACAGCAAGAGGGTTTAAAGGGTTCATAAGGTCCTTTGTATTTTATTGTGTTGCATGTTCCCATGTGTTGCTACAACTGTTTACGTGAGGTGTGTGTATTGTTTTAATTATTTTTATTTTTTTTACATTTTGACCACTTTTTTATACTTATAGATTGGTTCACATGTAACTGCATGGGCCTCTCAGAACTACATTTCCCATCATCCTCCTGCTCACATATGTAATTGAGATGGAATTACCAGTGAGCAGGAGGATGATGGGAAATGTAGTTCTGAGAGGTCCATGCCGGTCCGTGGGAAGCCATCTTGAGGCAGAAAATGCAATTTAAAAGTTTAAAAAAGTGGTCAAAATGTATTAAAAAAATAATTAAAACAACACACACACCTTCCATAAACAGGATGTGAGGATGCAGCAGACAATGACTGTTGATTTTCTCAGTGATTTGACTTTTCTAACCGTCTCTCCTCTACCCATCCTCTTCTCTTCAATCAGATTCCTGTCAGCTCACACTGG
Organism: Huso huso; assembly: GCA_036884735.1. Taxonomy (NCBI): domain Eukaryota; kingdom Metazoa; phylum Chordata; class Actinopteri; order Acipenseriformes; family Acipenseridae; genus Huso; species Huso huso. Next base: position 17,939,272 of record CM072692.1, on the reverse strand, counting down.
ACCCCAACACAGTGAATAGAAATCTCTGTCTGTCTGAAGGGAACAGAAAGGTGACACTGAGGGGAGAGACCCAGAGATATCCTGATCACTCAGAGAGATTTGATTACTATCTCCAAGTGCTTTGCAGAGAGGGTTTGTCTGGGACTCGCTGTTACTGGGAGATTGAGTGCAGTGGGGGAGGGGCTTCTATAGGAGTCACATATAAAGGAATCAGCAGGAAAGGAGGGGATCGTTCCTGTATCCTTGGATTCAATGACAAGTCCTGGAGTTTGGACTGCTCTGCTTCCAGTTACACTGCCCGGCACAATAACAATGAAACTGCAATAACTGCCCCCCACTCCCCCAGAATAGGAGTGTATCTGGACTTTAATGCCGGCACGCTGTCCTTTTATGGCGTCTCTGACACAATGACCCTCCTGCACAGATTCCAAACCACATTCACTGAGCCGCTCTATCCTGGGTTTAGTTTTGATTGGTTTGATTTGTTTTCTGGTTCCTCTGTAACAATCTGCCAGCTGAACTAGACTGTTTTGTGTTGTAAGAAACCCTTTGTATTGAACTCCCTGTCTGTCCTCTCCACTCCTCGGGTGAAGGGAATGTTCAATCTGACACAACTTTGGATGAAAGTTAGGGGGTAAAACGGCACCACCTGCAGAGCGAAACAAGGTGAATTATTTGTTTTTAGCAACGAATGGATTTCCTACGAAATAACTGTATTTAATTTATTTTTTAAGAATTGTTATGTTTTATATATATTTTAAAAAATGGCATCCAATAGTCAGTGCTGTAACAGTTTTAAAAAAAGTGAACTTAAGTTTGCTTTATTGTGTGTGTGTTTTTGTTTTTGATTTCCATAAAATGTTTAATATTTCAGATTTTAGTAATGTGATTTAATAAAAAAAATTAACGTGATAGACTGACTTTTTCTTATTTCTTAATACTCATTAACATGGTTTTTCAAATGAGAATGAGAAAGAAAGAGGGGAATGAGAGAGAAAGAGTTCTGGTAAAGCATAGGGAAGCATTGTAAAGCACAGAGAGGTATAGTAAAGCATAGGAAGCATTGTAAAGGTAAAGCATAGGCAAAAGCATTGTAAAGCACAGAGAGGTCTAGTAAAGCATAGGAAGCATTGTAAAGCACAGAGAGGTCTGGTAAAGCATAGGGAAGCATTGTAAAGCACAGAGACGTCTGGTAAAGCATAGGGAAGCATTGTAAAGCTCAGAGAGGTCTGGTAAAGCATAGGAAGCATTGTAAAACAGAGAGGTCTGGTAAAGCACAGGGAAGCATTGTAAACACAGAGAGGTGTGGTAAAGCATAGGGAAGCATTGTAAACCACAGAGAGGTCTGGTAAAGCATAGGGAAGCATTGTAAACCACAGAGAGGTCTGGTAAAAGCATAGGGAACCATTGTAAAGCACAGAGGTGTGGTAAAGCATAGGGAAGCATTGTAAAGCACAGAGAGGTCTGGTAAAAGCATAGGGAAGCATTGTAAAGCACAGAGAGGTCTGCAAAAAAGCATAGGGAAGCATTGTAAAGCACAGAGAGGTCTGGTAAAAGCATAGGGAAGCATTGTAAAAGCACAGAGAGGTCTGGTAAAGCATGGGAAGCATTGTAAAGCACATGGAGGTCTGGTAAAGCATAGGGAAGCATTGTAAAACAGAGAGGTCTGGTAAAGCATAGGGAAGCATTGTAAAGCACAGAGAGGTCTGGTAAAGCATAGGGAAGCATTGTAAAGCACAGAGGTCTGGTAACCCTGGGTGAAAGCTCAGTGATTTGGAGGGTAAAGGTAAGAACTAATAAGAAAAGACTTTCAGTACCTGGCAGGCTCTTGTGACATATCAGGAAGCAGTCGGGTCCATGCCTCTCTCTACAGAGGTAGCTGGGTGCAAAGCATGAAGGAAGCATTGGTTTTGGAAAGTCCCCACCACAGAGAGGTCTGGTGGATGTGTAACACACCTAGGACCCCACTTAGGAAGCATTGAACAGAACACAAACACACACACAAATTGACACACACAAGCACAGAGAGGTCTGACACGCAACAGCACAAAAATACACACAGGGACAAACACACACACATTGTAACACACAGAGAGGTCTGGCACAAAGCTAGGGAAGCATTGTACAACACACACAGATACTGAAAGGTCTGACACACAACACACATAGGTCTGACACACACATTGTAAAGCACACAGAGGGTTCTGGAACACACACACACACACACAGGGTACTGACACACACACACACACACAGTGCTGAAAAGCACTTGTCTGGAGACTTCTTGATGAGATTCTGGGGATCAAGGGAAGCATTGTGAAGGATCCCAGACTCAACAACATTACTGGGGAGTTGGTTCCAGACTCTCACAATTCTCTGTAAAAAAAAAGTGCCTCCTATTTTCTGTTCTGCACTTTATCTAATCTCCATTTGTGACCCCTGGTCTTGTTTCTTTTCAGGCTCCCTAGCTCGACATTGTCAATTTGATTTTGAATGTTTTCCTTCTTTGCTCAAGACTGAATAGTAAAGGTATTATTCAGGATAATTCAAAATGAAATTCAAAGTGCAAAATGAAAAAACTGATTTACAGAATTGACAGGGGGATTTTTATTTTGAAAGGGTTTCAATTCAACGACCCTCTGGTCGGACATTTTTTCATTGCATATCATCTTTAAATCTACCCTCCAGTTTTCACAAGGCTCTGTAAAATTGTGTTCTACCCCTTTCAAGAAAGAGGAAGGAATTAAAAAGACTAGAGTAAAAGTCATTGAAAATACGGGCTAATCTATCATAGATAATTTCAACAGAGTTGAGCACCACATGGTCAGATACCAAACAGAATCACATTGCAGAAAGGTGTCAATACAAAATAAAGCACTCAAGTCTTTCCATATAGTCCAATTGATTTTATTTTAGGATCTAGATGCTTTGTTTGTGTGATTGTTTTCATCCCCTGACAGTGTGGTTTCTTCCTGGCATCAGAGCGCTGGATCCGCTGCTCCCTGCTTCCCAAACCTCCTTCAGCTTTCCTCATCTGGAGAAACAAGAGACAGAGAGATCGTTGATAGACTGTGCAATTCAAACTGGGACACGGCGATCATTGTCAGACTGTGCAATTCAAACTGGGACACAGAGATCATTGTCAGACTGTGCAATTCAAACTGGGACACAGCGATCGTTGTCAGACTGTGCAATTCAAACTGGGACACAGAGATCATTGATAGACTGTGCAATTCAAACTGGGACACAGAGATCATTGATAGACTGTGCAATTCAAACTGGCACACAGAGATCGTTGATAGACTGTGCCATTCAAACTGGGACACAGAAATCGTTGATAGACTGCAGTTCAAACCAGGACAGACATTCACAGTTTGAATGAGACGCTGCTACTTTTCATTATTTCACACCATTATTTCTGTGGAAGTTTCCATTTCCATTTCCATATTAACACATAAATAAATACAGCAAACGCTTCCCCTTATGGACTCGGTCCCTGTTACACTGCCTTTAGGAACCGGACAGCTGGTTTAGTTTGTTTCTGGTAAATGATCGAACACACACACGATTTCCTTTCTACAATTTAGCGTTTACTGTTTTTCAGCTAAGATTTTTAAATATTTAGGAACATCTGTTGTATAAATAACTCGAAATTAGAAATTTTGAACGCGACCACGCTATTTTATTCTGCTTAAATAAATATTTAAAATCGGGAATTATTTGAAAATACGTATTTAAGACCATGAAAGGCAACATTTTTTACATTTTTAATAGCGTGCTGCAGGTGTGGTTTGTATTGAAGCTGGGCAGGGCTGTGCCAGTGTTAACAGCGTGCAGGTGTGGTTTGTATTGAAGCTGGGCAGGGCTGTGCCAGTGTTAACAGCGTGCAGGTGTGGTTTGTATTGAAGCTGGGCAGGGGTGGGTCTGTGCCAGTGTTAACAGCGTGCAGGTGTGGTTTGTATTGAAGCTGGGCAGGGATGGGTCTGTGCCAGTGTTAACAGCGTGCAGGTGTGGTTTGTATTGAAGCTGGGCAGGGCTGTGCCAGTGTTAACAGCGTGCAGGTGTGGTTTGTATTGAAGCTGGGCAGGGCTGTGCCAGTGTTAACAGCGTGCAGGTGTGGTTTGTATTGAAGCTGTGCAGGGGTGGGTCTGTGCCAGTGTTAACAGCGTGCAGGTGTGGTTTGTATTGAAGCTGGGCAGGGCTGTGCCAGTGTTAACAGCGTGCAGGTGTGGTTTGTATTGAAGCTGGGCAGGGGTGGGGCTGTGCCAGTGTTAACAGCGTGCAGGTGTGGTTTCTATTGAAGCTGGGCAGGGCTGTGCCAGTGTTAACAGCGTGCAGGTGTGGTTTGTATTGAAACTGGGCAGGGCTGTGCCAGTGTTAACAGCGTGCAGGGTGTGGTTTGTATTGAAGCTGGGCAGGGGTGGGGCTGTGCCAGTGTTAACAGCGTGCAGGTGTGGTTTGTATTGAAGCTGGGCAGGGCTGTGCCAGTGTTAACAGCATGCAGGTGTGGTTTGTATTGAAGCTGGGGTGGGGCTGTGCCAGTGTTAACAGCGTGCAGGTGTGGTTTGTATTGAAGCTGGGCTGGGCAGGGCTGTGCCAGTGTTAACAGCGTGCAGGTGTGGTTTGTATTGAAGCTGGGCAGGGGCTGTGCCAGTGTTAACAGCGTGCAGGTGTGGTTTGTATTGAAGCTGGGCAGGGGCTGTGCCAGTGTTAACAGCGTGCAGGTGTGGTTTGTATTGAAGCTGGGCAGGGGTGGGCTGTGCCAGTGTTAACAGCGATGCAGGTGTGGTTTGTATTGAAGCTGTGCAGGGGTGGGTCTGTGCCAGTGTTAACAGCGTGCAGGTGTGGTTTGTATTGAAGCTGGGCAGGGCTGTGCCAGTGTTAACAGCGTGCAGGTGTGGTTTGTATTGAAGCTGGGCAGGGGTGGGTCTGTGCCAGTGTTAACAGCGTGCAGGTGTGGTTTGTATTGAAGCTGGGCAGGGCTGTGCCAGTGTTAACAGCGTGCAGGTGTGGTTTGTATTGAAGCTATTTTGATATGGGGCTGTGACAGTGTTAACAGCGTGCAGGTGTGGTTTGTATTGAAGCTGGGCAGGGCTGTGCCAGTGTTAACAATTTTGCAGGTGTGGTTTTGTATTGAAGCTGGGCAGGGCTGTGCCAGTGTTAACAGCGTGCAGGTGTGGTTTGTATTGAAGCTGGGCAGGGGTGGGGCTGTGCCAGTGTTAACAGCGTGCAGGTGTGGTTTGTATTGAAGCTGGGCAGGGGTGGGTCTGTGCCAGTGTTAACAGCGTGCAGGTGTGGTTTGTATTGAAGGGGCTGCCAGTGTTAACAGGGCAGGTGTGGTTTGGGCTGGGCAGGGTGCCAGTGTTAACAGCGTGCAGGTGTGGTTTGTATTGAAGCTGGGCAGGGCTGTGCCAGTGTTAACAGCGTGCAGGTGTGGTTTGTATTGAAGCTGTGCAGGGGTGGGTCTGTGCCAGTGTTAACAGCGTGCAGGTGTGGTTTGTATTGAAGCTGGGCAGGGCTGTGCCAGTGTTAACAGATTTGCAGGTGTGGTTTGTATTGAAGCTGGGCAGGGCTGTGCCAGTGTTAACAGCGTGCAGGTGTGGTTTGTATTGAAGCTGGGCAGGGGTGGGGCTGTGCCAGTGTTAACAGCGTGCAGGTGTGGTTTGTATTGAAGCTGGGCAGGGCTGTGCTAGTGTTAACCGTGCAGGTGTGGTTTTGTGATTGAACTGTGCCAGTGTTAACAGCGTGCAGGTGTGGTTTGTATTGAAGCTGGGCAGGGGTGGGGTTGTGCCAGTGTTAACAGCGTGCAGGTGTGGTTTGTATTGAAGCTGTGCAGGGGTGGGGCTGTGCCAGTGTTAACAGCGTGCAGGTGTGGTTTGTATTGAAGCTGGGCAGGGGTGGGTCTGTGCCAGTGTTAACAGCGTGCAGGTGTGGTTTGTATTGAAGCTGGGCAGGGGTGGGTCTGTGCCAGTGTTAACAGCGTGCAGGTGTGGTTTGTATTGAAGCTGGGCAGGGGTGGGGCTGTGCCAGTGTTAACAGGGTGCAGGTGTGGTTTGTATTGAAGCTGGGCAGGGACGGGGTTAATTCATCCCTGCTGAATACACGTGGGACATGTGACTGACTCTTGATTGATCACGCTATAAAAGGGCAGCAGTGTGTAGTAGTGGTTAGGGCTCTGGACTCTTGACCGGAGGGTCGTGGGTTCAATCCCAGGTGGGGGGGACACTGCTGCTGTACCCTCGAGCAAGGTACTTTACCTAGATTGCTCCAGTAAAAACCCAACTGTATAAATGGGGAATTGGATGTAAAAATAATGTGATATCTTGTAACAATTGTAAGTCACCCTGGATAAGGACGTCTGCTAAGAAATAAATAATAATAATAATAATAATAATAATAATATCCTGTTTGGAGGAGGAGTTTGGGCTCTGGGTTTGCATGGTGTTTTGTAACGCTAGCGAAGGTGAATGCCCAGCCTACATTATGATTTTGTTTGAACCTTTCATTTTGGGCCCCTATGCCCTTGTTTATTTGTTCCTCTGTAATAAAAGTGTGCTTTAAAATTGCAGCTTCTGACTCTGGGTTTGTTCTCCTGCTGCTGAACAGCCTTGACCGCAATGCTGCCCTGGCTGCACCTGCTTGAGTAGAAATCAAAGCCATGCATCACTTCATCTCTGAAATGTGTTGCTGGCCACTGCTTGCATCGCTGTCATTTTAAATATATATTCCCTTTAATAGTGACTGGCAGTCGCACACACTGAGCGGTTCTGGGTTCTGCTGGAGTTATTACAGCATCACTTCCCTCTAAACAGACCTTGACCTGGGTCTGGCAGAGTTCAAAGGTCACCCCGTCACATGATTTGAATGGAACGAGGGCGTGTTCAGGTGTGCAGGTACATGGGATTCTCAAAAGAAGCTCAAAACACCAGGTACAAAATGATACTTAATATTGGACATCAGGCTAAGAGTCCTTCAAAAATGTATGAAGAATGATTTTTTAGGGAAACCTTTTTCAAGAGGATCAGCTTAAAAAAATGTACACAAAAAACTGTAAAACAGTACACAGCTGTGACCAAACTATTTGCATCACCTATCATTTTAGGATTGTGTCAATTAAAAAAAAAGAAATCTAAATTATGCTAATATAGTTATTTTATTTAACATCATTGTTATAGGAAAACTACAAAACGACATCGCAAGAGTCTACCGGAAGCCAGAATTGCTGTACAGTATTTCACGTTAGATTTCGAAATGTCACATTTGTCAGTTTTAAGTAGATGGGAAACGACAGAGTTGTGTAATTCAATAAGTTAACGTGACGTTATTTCAAGCAGGATTCGTTCGACTTCATGAAGGAAAATGAATTCTACAGGGTGATGCTAAAGGGAGAGAGGACAGGCAGGGGGGATAGAGAGACAGAGAGAAGAGGGGAGCTGTTTATACAGTGTGTGTGTTTGTAGCAGTGAATATTACTGCTGGTTATTTAGAATACAGAGAGTAAAACATGTTAATGTGGGTAGTTTATACATAGCGTTCTGCATTAAAGGTTTATTCCAAATTTTACTGGTTAGGGAGATTGTTGTCATTGCTGTAGTCTTGGTTTTAAAAAAGTGCTTTTCAGTGAAACTGTTTCCGTTCCAGGATTTGATCAAGTGAGCTGTGGAGGAGCTGAGGTGATGCCACACTGCCAAAGAGAGAGAGAGACGGAGCACAGACATCGCAGAGGCAGTGTTGTAACTAACAGAGCATCGATGCTGCCAAAAGAGAGAGAGACGGAGCACAGACATCGCAGAGGCAGTGTTGTAACTAACAGCGCATCGATGCTGCCAAAGAGAGAGAGAGACGGAGCACAGACATCGCAGAGGCAGTGTTGTAACTAACAGCGCATCGATGCTGCCAAAGAGAGAGAGACGGCAGTGTAACTAACACAGACATCTGAGAGGCAGTGTTGTAACTAACAACAGAGCATCGATGCTGCCAAAGAGAGAGAGAGACGGAGCACAGACATCGCAGAGGCAGTGTTGTAACTAACAGCATCATGCCAAAGAGAGAGATGCTGCATTTGAACAATAATTTGCCTGGTTAATAACTATTTTCTTACAAAGAATAAATACCCCTGTATTTATTACAGTTTGTCAGCCTGAAACCAACTACAAAGCATTACTCAGGGTGAATGAGTCTGGTAGCTGTATAGGACATGTACTCTAAACTACAAATAATAATGACATAATAATAATAATAATAATAATAATAATAATAAGATAATCGCTAACTATCAATGTTTTTAGGATTCTACCTATATTTTTAAACAGCATCACAATATTATTCTAAAGTTAAGAGAGACGGAGAACAGACATCGCAAGACAAAACATATTGAAAAAAATCCTGCTCTGAGATTTTATTTAAAAATAAAAACTACTGTTATATCTGTCCTCATGTATCCCATCCTTCCCCTGGAGCTGAAGAAAGGCAGTGTTGAAACAAGCTTAAACAAAACTAATGGAAACAAAAATGACATTGGGCGAGCACTGCTATGTTCCAGAGGCAGTGTTGACAAATGTGTAAGTGTTTAATGACTACTCAAAGAGACTAATAAAGAACACAACTCCACCACAAACATGCAGTGTTATTGAATAAAAGGAATATGCGCTATAATGAAACGTTTAGCAAAAAAATACAGAGGCAGTGTTGTAACTAACAGTGCATCGATGCTGGGTGGGCCAAATCTAAACACAGGCCCACCCAAAGGCAGTGTTATATGTGAATGCCAAGTTTAAATACATTTGTAAAAAAAAAAATAAAATAATAAACACAACTATGCGCCAGAGGCAGTGTTGTTTTTAGGTCAAATAGTCTATTTTTTTTAAATGGAGCAGACATCTGCTCTGGGCACAGCCAATCAAATCAAAGTAGTAATTGTGATGCAATATTTGGGTGGGATCTTCCTCTCACACAATGAATCAGGTGCAAACCATGTTTGATTGACAGCTTGTAAGGCAGCACAGCGGATCTGTTGAAAGTCTGTTGAAAAGTCACAGACATCGCAGAGGAAGTGTTTTAAAGTAACAGAGTGGTAGTGCTAAAGGTCAACAGGCAAAATAAATCTGACACACGTTTAAGAGTTTATTTTAAGAAAGGCTCGAGTGAACAGGATTGACAGCCAAAGCTGACAAATAGATTTAAAATTGCTGTCCTTTGATGGAGCAGTCATGACTATATAACTGCAAGCCCTGACGCTTTATCCTGCCAAAGGTGGAGAGGAGATGAGAGGATACTAACTAGGCAATGGTAACTAACAGGACTTTCACTGTACTTAATAATTGCTTAAAATGTAAGATTGTGTTTCGCTGGTTCAATGACGCTGCCTGTTTGTTTTTAAAATGCATTCACTGTGAACATATGCAAGTACATTTGTTTTCTGTATACGCAGAAACATTTTAAACGGTTTACAGCGAGAGCTATATAGTGGTTGGGAGAGAGTCTAGAGACAGTTTTCCATCTTAAATATTTTGTCACTGAAATGAGTGGGTGTTTGGAACGTGTACTGAGCAATGGAGGGCACTGGAGAATCGAGAGGCTGATTTGTAAGCAAAAAATAAAAGTTGTTTTGCTGCCAATTTAGAGAGAGAAACAAATAAGCATCGCAGAGGCAGTGTTTCAACAGTCTACGCATTTATCTGCATTTGAACAATGCAGTTTGGTTACTATATTTTCGGTCAAACAAATACCGACTTCATGATTGGTGTACAGTTTACTACAATGATGAAAAAACCAACTAAAACATGAACATGGTGCTCAATGTGTAGTCAAGGTTGTTTTAAAATAGTTTTACATGCTTGTTACATTCTTTCAGCCAAATAATATCTTTGTTTAATAAGATCCCGTACCTGAGAGAATAAGTGAAAACTATCAATTTGTTGGAAACGAGGATTCTCAGCACAGCTAAGATTTTTAAAGCATTTTGGTTTGAAGGCAGCAGGAGGTTAGCATGATTTTTTTTTTGGGAACAATGTGGAATGCAGAGCAAGAAGTAACAGGTTATTAGGAAAAGAGCAAGGCCGTAACCAGTTATGAGGACACCAAGGTCATGACCTCGGTTGTTTTTGTCTCACGTGACGTGAAGGCTCATAAAAATCTCAGTAAAACACATTAAAATGATTCATTTTCACTGTTGGTTTATTTCTGATTGAATAAGTAGCAGTTCTTGTGTTTTGATTTAGCAAATACACGACAAGTCCCAATCTGGCTACGGTTTTAATTTTTGTATTTATTTATTTAAGCAGGGCCCGCCTAACGTGACTATTATATCACCTAGCCTAAGTTTATTCAAATGTCATGGACTTTTAGTGTGTTATCTGAAATATAGCCTTATGTTACGGTTACACTAAGGCAATAAAGAAAATATATGAAAATGTATTTGTTTAGGATTGTATTTTCTGTACAATTTTGCATAACGGCAATCTAAGAAAAAGAGAGCTATGTTTGTATTCATATTATTTTGTTCATTTGTTCAAAGTAGTCGTTGTGCTTGTGTTGTGCAAGGTCAACAATTGGTCTACCACAAAAATTAAATTTGGAATAAAAAAAGTCTGCAAAATGCTTGTACATGTAAATGAAGAATGGCTGTGTTTATTTGAATTATTTTACTGTACATTAACTTAAGCAGAGTGAGACCCCGAGTTCATTTAATTCACAGCACAGAGGTAAACGGGCCCACAAATAAATACAAATGAAGGTTTATTTAAATAAGCGATGTGCAAGAGAGGGAGGCAAGCGGTCCAAAGAATGACCTTAACTTTAAATGAAGTCCTTATCTTTCTGTTTTGTGTGTGTTATTGTCATCGGTACCTTGAACTAGTGTGACCTCGGTAGAATTTCAGCTCAGGTTACGACCCTGGCTAAGAGATTACAATACAGCCAAGAAGAAGAAAAAGCAAGGCAGTTTTGTTTGGGGATATTTTTTAGTTTCTGTTTGCACTTTGTCAAATGAAACGGTTTTTGCAGTTATTGTGCACAGTGTGTTTGTTTCTGTAGGTTGTGTGCATGTGTGCCTTGTATTTCTAGTGTATACGTACAACTAAACTGCAAAAGATATTCACCTTGCTTCACTCGGCACCATACATTTTCAGGCTTGGCTACGTTGCTCTGCTCAAACCCTGGGGAGATATTTGACGTATTCACAGTTTTAATTGATTTAAATCATGTTTGTAATGTAAACTATTTCCTGTGATGTCAGAGCTTTGGTACTTGCCCGTCCAAGTTGGGACCCACCCAAATTTCCATTCCTAGCTACGCCCCTGCTTCTCTCCATTTAAACAGAGATCCCATACCAATATTTACCTTAAACATGTTAAAGGGGAAAATGAAATTCCTCTAAAAATATCACTGAAAATCTTTAAAGATGCAAAGAAATATAAACTCCTCCCTACGCTGTAGTATTCTGTGTGCCCACGTCCGCCTTTTGTCTCCTACACCTTCTGTTGATCAAACAGTACAACAGGAGTGTTTCTTCATGTTCCTCATCACTGTCCCTCAACCTGCAGGAAATAAGTGGGCGTGTACTAAAACGTTGATTGGCATTTGCTGTACAATACATCAGAGGTCTTTTTCGTTCTGGTGTGACCGCTCCGTAAACGATTGGGTATCGTGACCGGGGCTTCATACAAACTGCTTACATGAGTCCAGGGAGTGGTCAAAACCTGCTCCACATCAAAAGTGACCATCTTCAATGATGGAGTTTGTTGTGCGTTTTCTTTATCTCCTTCTTTATATTGTCTGGCTTGAGATTATTTTTAATCAACTTAAAGTATTTTAATATTAGATTGTTTTATAGTTTAATAAATCATTTATCATAAAAACATAAAGGAAGATAAGGTCAAATGTTTACACACGCAGCCTTGTATTAACATAACGTATACTTAAAGTACAACTGTGAAATATACTCATTTACAATTTCCATTGCCCGGCTCTGATTATGAAGTGGATTATTTGTCTGAATCTTCCATAAAACGATGTAAAACATCCTGTGCAGTTAGATTTTGTTTTACACGGCACGTTTTCTCCCTTCTCTGTTTTATTTGGTCTTACCTGCTGTCACACAGTCCTTCCCACAATGCAATCCTCAGTGCCAGCAGGGCGCACATGCACTTAACCTCCCGGCACCGAGTTCAGCAACATTCTGCAGTTTGTGATTTCAGTTCGGTCCCTTTGGTACTGGGTACATCTAATCAAGAGCTTTCATATGATATATTACATGCACTTAGGCCAAAAATGTCACGTATGCCCCTCTGGATCTGAACCCTCGAAACGCATATCGAACTTCAAACCAACTTTCCAAGGTACTTTAACCGGTAATAACAACGCGATGCCCAAGACCGCTTGAAATGACTAACTTATCATTTTGAAAACAAAGGCATTGGAAAATAAATGAATTGCGCAGTGTCGACAAATCAACAAAACAGAAATAAATAAAACGCCACATCCGCCTAAAGTGGCCGTTCAGAAATCGCAAGTAAAGTGCATAGCCTGCGCATTTCATATATTTAGACAAACACAATTTAGTTCAAAATGAGACCCTGTTGACCATAAATACTCTCTTTCTTACAGCAGTAGCTCTACACAAAAAATATAAACATACTTACACGGATCCATCGCTATCTCTCTTCTTATTAAGTCGTTTTTGTATGCAGGAAGTGTGTTTTTTTTCGGTAATACCTTTTAAATAGGATTAGCTCAAATGTGTATCAAACAGATATACATTGACTTTCTAAGACCACACAAAAAAAAGTCTATTCTTCGAAGTGAAAATAAGACTTCAGTTCAGGCAACACAAAAATACAATTCCCTTTGCCATAACTCGTGTCTCACACGGGTTCAGGCTGCGTTCACGATACGCAGACTTTGCTCAGTCTGCGCAGGTTCTGCGGAAAACCCGTTCAAATTCATCGTCTGCGTGAACTCAGCCGGAATGACGTCACCAGGTCACGCATCCACGGGTTTAAAAGTCTGCGCAGCCGCGCAGCTTCTCAAGAGGTTCTGCGCTGGAGCAGCCGCGGCGCAAAACAGAAGCGTGTAGCAACCAGATCCAATCCTCACTCCATGTGCTACTGCCACCTAGTGAGGGGGTGTGAATCGACTTCCAGTCATGCCATTAATTATCTTATGAATGATTTGTAATACAAATTAAAATGATTTGACTCTTTTTCCACACAGTTATTATACTTTTCAAATATTCAGATATTTATTCTAAAGGTTTAAACATGTAAAAAAAAATGCTAAACGGTTGAAATGAACGTAAAACCGCTCTGTTATTTTCAGCAGGTGTAATTGGTTATTGATGAAAGGCTATCAGGGACAGGGAATAACCTACTTTGAATTAAGGAGAATAAATCAGCTTTAATAACAGGTAGTTGAAGTGAGATATGTGACCATATGTGCAAGTATTTGAACTATTTTTGTTCCAGATCAAAATACAGTACTGTCTAACAACCCCTTTGTGAGAGGGCGGGGGAATCCTGCCCGTTATAATATTCATTAATTTGTCTCACATCACAAAACATACGTTTATATTATCTCATTATAGCAGGGACTGTTTCTACTATACATTTTCTGATCATGCTGTAAATTATGACGCTGGTGGAGCACAAAGGGAACTTCGATTGCATCCTCTTCTTCTGCGATTAGAATTTCTCTCAACACCGCCTCCATTTCGGTTCTGCTCAGAACTGTTGTTCATCTACCAAAGCTGTCCACGCTGCGTCCGCACAGACCGTGACGTCAGACGCAGACTCCCGTCTGCAATCTAGCCGGCAGAAAAAGTGTCGTGACGCACCCAAAATACTTGGTGTCATTTACCCAGGTGTTTCCAATTTTTTGTCCACTACCTGTAGCTGCTGGACACCTAGGCTTTCTATTGGTGCGCTGTTTACCAGAAGGCGTTTGCGTTAATCAATCAAAGGAAGGTGGAAATGGAGACTTACAGCAGCGAAGCGCCTTGGCCGACAATGCAAACAGATTACGTTTTTAAATATTACCTTCAATATTTTTTCTACTTTCATACATTGATCTTTTTCTAAGAACCTGTTGATGCTACAAGAATATAAATAATGTCTCAATGTTGGTATTTAGTATTTTTTTCAACAAAACAAATGCAGTCCAGTATACTGGAGATTTGGAATTAAAGACTTTGTTCCAGAATTTTTACACGTCACAAGCATAAAGTACAGAATGTATTTGATAAATTGCATATTGATTTTGTTTTTTAGGGAAATGAAAGTTTATCTGATTATTTTATTGTATAGTATATTTCTTTAGATTTAATTTTAAATTTGTACTTTTAATGATTAGTGATATGTAAGAATACATGTGCACATTTCAATGTGCATGTTCACTGTGATACTCATCACAGAAAAACAAAATACCGTATTACTTCAAATTAGAGCCGCCCTCGAATGAAAGACGTCCTCGTATTGATGCTGCAGTCAGATATCAGCTTTATAATAGAGGCCCCCTTGAATAAACACCGCTGTCAATAAAGAAACGTTAGGGTATTTTTGTGTCCCCCTACAAATAAAAAAAACACACAGTAAACAAAAAAACACAACACTGACTGTACAGCAACACCCCTCAATCCAGCACGTCAATTACAAACTAATGCACAACACCCCCTCAATCCAGCACGTCAATTACAAACTAATGCACACACACACAGTGAACAAATAAACACACAACACTGACTGTACAGCAACACCCCCTCAATCCAGCACGTCAATTACAAACTAATGATTACACACACACAGTGAACAAATAAACACACAACACTGACTGTACAGCAACACCCCCTCAATCCAGCACGTCAATTACAAACTAATGTACACAACAGTGAACAAATAAAACACAACACTGACTGTACAAACTAATGCACACACACAGTGAACAAATAAACACACAACACTGACTGTACAGCAACACCCCTCAATCCAGCACGTCAATTACAAACTAATGTACACAAAACAGTAAACAAATAAACACACAACACTGACTGTACAGCAACACCCCTCAAACACCGCCAATTACAAACTAATGCACACACACAGTGAACAAATAAACACACAACACTGACTGTACAGCAACACCCCTCAATCCATCCAGCAATTACAAACGTTAACAAATAAACACACAACACTGACTGTACAACAACACCCCTCAATATTCAATTACAAACTAATTACACACACACACAGTGAACAAATAAACACAAACACTGACAACAACTGTACAGCAAACCCCTCAATCCAGCATCAATTACAAACTAATGCACACACACACAGTGAACAAATAAACACACAACACTGACTGTACAGCAACACCCCTCAATCCAGCACGCAATTCAACTAATACAAACAATAAAAATTGAACAAACAACAATGTACAGCACACACAGTGCACACACACACAAACAAATAAACACACAACACTGACTGTACAGCAACCCCCCCCTCAATCCAGCACGTCAATTACAAACTAATGTACACACACACAGTGAACAAATAAACACACAACACTGACTGTACAGCAACACCCCCTCAATCCAGCACGCACATTTACAAACTAATGCACACACACAAGTTACAAACTGTAATGTACAAACTAACACACAGTAAACAAATAAACACACAACACTGACTGTACAGCAACACCCCTCAATCCAGCACGTCAATTACAAACTAATGCACACACACACAGTGAACAAATAAACACACAACACTGACTGTACAGCTGTGCAGCAACACCCCCTCAATCCAGCACGTACATTACAAACTAATTACAAACAATAAACACACACTGTACACAGTCAATTAAAAAATGCAAACACACAGTGAACACTAACTGTACTGCAACACCCCTCAATCCACAAACTAAACACACACACAGTGAACAAATAAACACACAACACTGACTGTACAGCAACATCCAATCCAGCATTTGAATTACAAACTAATGTACACACACACAGTGAACAAATAAACACACAACACTGACTGTACAGCAACACCCCGTCAATCCATGCACTTTTAATGACAAACAAACTAACACACAGTGAACAAATAAACACAACTGTACAGCAAACTCAATGTCAATTACAAATTAATGTGAACACACACACAGTGAACAAATAAACACACAACACTGACTGTACAGCAACACCCCTCAATCCAGCATTATATTACAAACTAATGAAACACACACACAGTGAACAAATAAACACACAACACTGACTGTACAGCAACCCCTCAATCCAGCACGTCAATTACAAACTAATGTACACACACACAGTGAACAAATAAACACACAACACTGACTGTACAGCAACACCCCTCAATCCAGCACGTCAATTACAAACTAATGCACACACACACAGTGAACAAATGAACAAAACACACAACACTGACTGTACAGCAACACCCCTCAATCCAGCACGTCAATTACAAACTAATGCACACACACACAGTGAACAAATAAACACACAACACTGACTGTACAGCAACACCCCCTCAATCCAGCACGTCAATTACAAACTAATGCACACACACAGTGAACAAATAAACACACAACACTGACTGTACAGCAACACCCCCTCAATCCAGCACGTCAATCAAACTAATGCACACACACAGTGAACAAATAAACACACAACACTGACTGTACAGCAACACCCCCCTCAATCCAGCACGTCAATTACAAACTAATGTACACACACACAGTGAACAAATAAACACACAACACTGACTGTACAGCAACACCCCTCAATCCAGCACGTCAATTACAAACTAATGTACACACACAGTGAACAAATAAACACACAACACTGACTGTACAGCAAACACCCCTCAATCCAATCAATTACAAACTAATGCACACACACACAGTGAACAAATAAACACACAACACTGACTGTACAGCAACACCCCCTCAATCCAGCACGTCAATTACAAACTAATGCACACACACAGTAAACAAATAAACACACAACACTGACTGTACAGCAAACCCCTCAATCCAGCACGTAATTACAAACTAATACACACACACAAGTGAACACGTTTTATTTAATGGTAGTACAGTTCTGAAAGAAAATCCCAGATAAACTGCTTCCAGAACAGCAGTGCTTCTGAAGATCCTATCGGTGGTTTTTAATTCAATTGTAATACAAATAGAAACAATGTGCTTACTATCTATGAGAAGATTTAGTATCGATTTCTCTTGCAGAGAAATTACAAACACGCAAGTCACAGTGAGAAAAAAATAAGCGAGTAGGATGTATTGTAGTTTTTACAGAAATCAAACTGATATTTTGAGGTGATTTTTTGGGCAGAAGAACATCTACGTCACACTCGTGGACTCCACTGCCACACCAGCATTGTCCTGCCCCTTAACAAGCAATACACACTCCTGATTCGCTGGTACAGTACTCCCCTGACCTTTCAACTCCCACCTAATAGGCTCTCGGTAACTGTCAGAGCCACACATGCTGCTACATACAGGTAGGCTACCGTATTACAGAAAATAAGCAGCCGCCTGACTTCTAAAATGTCATGAGTCATGGAATAAAATATCGGCAGCGTTTGAAAATCGTATTAATAAAGATCACCCTCGTATAAAGGCTGCACTCTTAAGCGCCGCAGTCATTTTGATCAATTTAAAATAAACGCAGAGGCACCAAATTGAAGTAATACGGTAATACAGGGTAGTAACAGCATTTATAATGTGTTATAAACACTGAATAGATGATATAAAAAATCTGCAATAAATGAAAATATAAAACTGTATAGTAATTGTAAACAAATCAGGACAAATCACATTAAACACAAATGATTTACACTTCAATGTCTGGGTCATTTATAATTTTTATTTCAAATTAATCTGTTTATTGAAAAAGATTTTTCATTAAAAAATTTGTTCAAAAAAATGGAAACACCTGCCATAGCAGTGTCAATATGGTGTAGGGCCTCCATGGGCAGCCAGCACGGCACTGATTGGACGTGGCAGGTAGTGATTCTGCAAGGTGCTTTTTAAATTGTGCTGGAGGGATACGGGACCATTCCTCAATGATTACCAGCCTCTAATTCCTTCAGGTTGTGTTGTATTGGGGGTGGAAATCTGCAGTCAAGTCAGAATGGCCCATACATAGAGAGAGTCACATCACTTTAGAGACTGTTCCTTGTGAAAAAGCCTCAGTAGTAATTTGTGCCTATTTGAAAATGGAAGCATCTGCCAACCAAGCACCTCTTATCAGCCCTCTATCAAAAGTCTGTCAGATCTATTGCCCTGTGGTCCCGTCGTGACTGAAACGGATTTGTGTCAGGGAGATGCATCTTTTACACATCACAGAATACATGTCAGGGATACAAAGTCATCAGCTTTGTTTGAGTGTCTGTTCTGTATAAAATGGTTTTAACTCATGAAATCAGCACTGTAATAAATGAGTATGTCAGTAACGTACACACCCTGTCTGATAACACTAGAACATGTCTAGTTCTCATAATATACAGCCTCCCCTGGACTGGAGGGACCACCCTTCACGTTCTCTTAGGGGGTGAGCAGTTCAGACTCTGAGCCTCAAGCTTGCCCTGAACTGGAGGGAAGAAAGCAGTTGGTGCTCAGAGACAAGTTTGTGGTTGAGGACTAATGGACTTTGAGATGTGGATTAATGCCCACGAAGATGAACTCCACCAAACTCACTTCCCTTGTGATCTTCTGAGGATTCAGACCCACACAGAAGTGAAGGTCTAGTGCAGTCAGATACATACTGTAGCTATAGAAGGGTTACTGTGACAATGCCATTCTCAAACTCCAGTCCCAATCACAACTCTCTCCTCTCCGCCCCTCTCACAGTGATTCAGCAGTCTCTGCTCGGCCTGCTTGTCTAAACCTGGCCTCAGTCCCAAACCCCGCCTCTTAGAGCGTTACACAACTCCAGGAAATCAGCACAGTGAAGTTTCATTTCTTGTGAAATCGTCAGTCTCTCTGTCTCACTGCAGCAAGAATGGCTTCAAAAGTATGGTCAGAGGATCGGTTCAGCTGTCCAGTATGTCTGGAGCTATTGAAGGACCCAGTCACTATTCCATGTGGACACAGTTACTGTATGGGGTGTATTAAGAACTGCTGGGATCAGACTGATCATACAGGTGTCTACAGCTGCCCCCAGTGCAGAGAGACCTTTACCCCGAGGCCTGTTCTGTGCAGAAACACCATGCTGGCTGAAGTTGTGGAGGAATTAAAGAAGACAGGACTCAATCCTCCTCCTGCTCAAAGTTATGCTGGACCTGGAGATGTGCCGTGTGATTTCTGCACTGGGAGAAAGTTCAAAGCTGTGAAATCCTGTTTGACGTGCCTGGCCTCTTACTGTGAAACACACGTCAAGCCACACTATGAGGGGGCTGCTTTCAAGAGGCACAAGCTGATCAATGCAATTGGAGATCTGGAGCAGAAGCTTTGTGCTGAACACCAGAAGGTTTTGGAGGGGTTCTGCAGAACTGATCAGACGTGTATTTGCTGGCAGTGTGCAGACAAGGAACACAAGAACCATGATACAGTCTCAGCTGAGGCAGAAAGGACTGCGAAACAGGTAAGGTTTTGAACCATTTCCTTGTAGCTATCCTAGAAGATAAGAATTCCCAGGGATATTTCCCAGTTTACTAGGTTATACAGTTTCACATTAGATCAAATTTTAATTGTATATTAAGAGCTATTTAAAGAGCCCTAGTTTTTTAATTGCTTTATCTAAACTATGATGTGCTACAATGTATTTCAGGGTGTAACAGGGGTGTTGTTATGGGTGTGGCTATCGCTGATTGACAGGAGAGACACAGGAGGTTTTCTTTGATACAAAAAACACAAAACATTCAAAACAAAACACTGCTTGAAAACAACTAGAAAATAAAAGATGATCAAACAAGAAAGGAGGTCCCGCTCCAGGAACAGTCTCCCTGACACCTCCTCTCTAGACTTGGGTGGGATTAAAATCCTGGATTTGAATATGCCCTGCCATATCTAGCACACAATTGATTATCAAAAACATTATTTACAATCAAACAAAAACACACTATTTACATGTGCAGGACCTCAGCCCTGCCTCACAGGGTAAGAAGGATTTGTTCAGCTGTTTTGTGGTGCATTGGAATTTGTAGTGTAAAATTAGCATAATTTATATTCCTAGTGTTTTTTAGATGTATCTTGCAACTTAATTAAATCATAGATCAGTTTAATTGTTTAAGATATTATAGTTTAATTGGTAAAACTAAAACATTTTAAAAATAAAGAAGATTAATAGATATTCAATATTCAAGCATATTCAATTAAAAATAAAAAATTAATATGATAAAAAACAAGATTAATATGATATACAATATACAAGATTAATATGATATTCAATATACAAGATTAAATGATATACAATATACAAGATTAATATGATATTCAATATACAAGATTAATATGATATTCAATATACAAGATTAATATGATATTCAATATACAAGATTAATATGATATTCAAATACAAGATTAATATGATATCAATATACAAGATTAATATGATATTCAATATACAAGATTAATATGATATTCAATACAAGATTAATATGATATTCAATATACAAGATTAATATGATATACAATATACAAGATTAATATGATATTCAATATACAAGATTAATATGATATACAATATACAAGATTAATATGATATACAATATACAAGATTTTATTCAATACAGAAGATTTTTTTTTTTTGTTTTTAGGTTATTTTATTGTAAATCGGGCAGAAAAAATAGCTTAATTTGGTGCGTTAAAACACATTTTTACATGATTAAAACAGATATGTTTAAGTTAGTTTAAAATGAAATGTAATAACCTATTTAGGATATTGTTTGTTGAAATCTACAATTTATTTCGCTCACCCTACTAGTCCCCTCTTTCCTTTGCTCTCTTCCACAGTGAAGTCCTTCTGCTCACGGGCTCATTCTTCTGGGGATTTTGTGTATTTAGGCATTTTTACACTGATTTCATTGTTTTGTATCAGGGGTGTTCTATCTGTGTTTATCAATTAAAAACGGAAATCAGAAGCCCTAAATATCCATTAAAGAGAAAGCTGCTTCAGTTTCCTAGGTGCTTAACAAAACAAACATGTAACACATGCTAGATCAGCCATCATTCACTGTTACTAGTATGAAACACTACCATCTAGTGGACAGCTACTGTGGATCAAGCGTTCTTTTGTATTGCTGGCAGCTGTGCACTAGATGGTGCTGTATCTTACTACTATACACACATGTTGTCTGAAACTGCTGCCTTTGTCCAAGTTTAAACCACCTCCAAGGAAGTTTTCAATTCAATTCACCTATCACATTTAAACATGGATAAAAATGAGTGGTGCAATTTCATTATATTTAATCTTTTAAATGTTTAACCTTGGATTAATTTTAAATAAGGATTACATATAAATCCTGGTTTAAAGTTTTGTGCAACATGATTCAAATATAATCCTTGATTTAATCTGGGTTAGTGGTTAATCCACGCTGGTGCATTCGACCCTTAGGGTATCTGTGTGCATAATGTGTGTATCGTTAATCTAACTCCATATGAAGGGGAGAGAGGTGTGAAAACACAGCCTGCACTGAAATAGTCTGTATTGAGTGTGACAGGATATCACTCAATGCCCTGTCAGAAATGTCACTGTGTCACTGTGTTTCTACACAGAAGCAGCTGGGAGAGACACAGACAGAAATACAACAGAGAATCCAGGAGAGACTGAAAGAAATTGAGGAGCTTAAACAGGCTGTGGAGTCACTGAAAGTGGGTATTGAAAGAGGGGGGGTTATTATTATTATTATTATTATTATTATTATTATTATTATTATTATTAACAGATGGACTGGAACACATCTACAGAAGTTTACTGTATATGCCTGATGTGTTTTTGATATCAATTCTAACCATGTCTCCTCTACTGTGTTCTTTCACTCAGAGATCTGCATGCATAGAAATAAAGGAAAGTGAGAAGATCTTTACTGAGCTGATCCGATCCATTGAGAAGATCCACACTGAGGTTATTGAGCTGATTGGAGCTAACGAGAAGGCTGCAGTGAATCAGGCTGAAGAACGCATGAAGAAACTGGAGCAGGAGATTGCTGAGCTAAGGAGGAGAAACACTGAGCTGAAACAGCTTTCAGAGACAGAGGATCACATCCATTTTCTACAGGTAACATCACTGCTTGTTAGAAAATCTCAAGTCCATAACTGGGACGGTTTCAGACAGACCTCTCCAATTGAATGAATCCTTGCTTTTCCCCAGGAATGTTTTGGACCCCATTCTGTTTCACTGAAAACTCCTTTTCTCCACTTTCCTGTTGTAGAATTTCCAGCCTCTCTGTGCCCCTCCTGAAGCTGGAGACTTACCCAGCGTTACTGTCAATACAGACATCTCTTTTGGGGCTGTGAGGAAAGCTGTATCTGAACTTAAAGACCATATTGAGGACTTCTGCAAGGGGGAATTAGTCAAAATAACCACAACAGGTTGGTGTGAAATAGATTCCTTTGGTAGAGATTTCTCAAATAGACCATGGCTTGAGGAGGGACAGGACCTGCAAGACATTAATAAAGACCTCTTGCAGATTGTTGGCTATATGAATATTGCAGGAGGGAGGCAGCAGGGAAGAATGAGCAGAGAGGAGGGATTTTTACACCCTGAAATGCCGTGAATAAGTCTTGTTTCTTTTCAGATTGCTGTTTGGAGTCTTGTGTGTGTTGTGTATTAATCCACATGTTTCAATTCTATTTCTCTCTCTTTTTTCTGCCCAGTGAATGAAGTTGCAGTTTACAGTCTGCAGGCTCCAGAGCCAAGGAACAGAGCTGAGTTTTTAAAATGTAAGTCTGTTTGCACTGAAACATTTGATTGAAAGATGTGTCACTCCATTGAGAGAAGAGCTAACACTACAGAACAGGGAGGGGTGGAGCTTGAGGGGAGCAATTATTATTATTTAGTAGTAATTGTGAAGCCATTAATCTACACTCCTCTCCAACAAGTATTGGTTCAGATGAATACATGCAGGGAGGAGAGAGCATGGAGAAGATATCAGGGAGCAGGGAAAATGGAGGAAGGAGGAGGGAGCACTGTGGAGGGAGCAGGGAGGAGGGAGCAAAGAAGAACACAGTTTAAAATAAGGTTTGCATTGTGTGAGACAGTACAGAGAAAACCGCGATTGCTGTGGTCTGTACTAGGAGTGATACGCGACTGCAACCAAAGAGAACACTTTGAACTTGTAACTTAAAAACAGCACGTTCCCCTTCAACCCCTTTAAATAAATAAAAATACATTTAAAAAAAGAAACTCTTCTGATAATAAGCTGACGTTTCCTGTAGTTTTTCGGGTGTTGTGGAGCTGAATTCTTCTTCTCTGCAGAGTGACATTCCTGTTTGAATTTTTTTTTGTTTTGTTTTTTTGTCGTTCAGGGTTTCCATGGCAATTGTTAGAGCGTGTTAAAATGACGCGCTTTCACATTTCTATTTTTCCATTTCTGTGTTCACGGGTTTGTTCTGAGGGTGGTTGTGTTTGCTCACATTTCTGTGAACCCTTTTTTTTTGTGTGAAGTGGATTCCCTTCAGTCCCGAATCAGAGTGTATTTCAAAGCCCGTTGGTGTGGGTCCGGGTGATTTTTTGGTGTCCGGTTTCTCCATGTTCGTGGGTCCCTCATGGAAATGCAGCTCTGTCCTCAGATGGGATGCGGAGCGGCTGTTGCCGAGGTGGTTCCGATGTTGGAAACGCGGGTTTCTCTTGGATTGATCAGGGAGGGCTGGACGGGTTTCTTTATCAAGCGCTCCGAGAGGATTGTGGGATGTGCTGCTGTTTAATATAACATTATAACTACATTAATAACATACGCGTACAGACACCTTACAGCAATGAAGCTGAAGAATAAGAATCACACGAAGCTGAATAATGCATAAAGAGATATTAAAAAAAAACATGTCTATATATGTTCGTTGCTGTGAGGGCAGATTCACATCCCAGCGCTTTGGTATCTCTGGGCTTGAAACGGCGCAGAGGGTTTAATTATAACACCAATTATTATTATTATTATTATTATTATTATTATTATTATTATTTATTATTTAGTTATTATTTAGTTATTATTTAGTTGTATTTATCAGATAAATAAAAACATTTTATTTCTATTATTTGTGTGTGTAAACATTATTTTTTAAACTATAATAACGTTCCACTGCGGCTCTCAGTGATGACGTTTTACGATTGCTTCAGCTCACATTCAGCAGTTTCCTCAGGCTGTGTGACTGACATATAATCTGACCAATGAAAACGCAGAAAGGGTGGAAACGGTTGTATTATTGGCTGATCGCCCCAAAACAGCAAAAATAACGTCTGATAGCTGGTGGAGCAGGGAGGAGGGAACAAGGAGAAGGGAGCAGGGAGGATGGAGGAGGGGGCAGGGAGCAGGGAGAATGGAGGAGAAGCAGGGATTAGGGAGCAGGGAGTAGGGAGCAGGCAGGATTTAGGAGGGAGCAGGCAGGGGGAGCAGGGAGGATGCAGTTGGGAGGAGGCAGGAGGGTGGAGGGAGCAGGGAGGATGCAGGTGGGAGCAGGGAGGAGGAAGCAGGGTGGAGGGAGCAGGGAGGATGGAGGAGGGTGGAAGGAGCAGGGAGGATGGAGGAGGGAGGATGGAGGAGGGAGCAGGGAGGATGCAGGTGGCAGCAGGGTGGAGGCAGGATGGAGGAGGGAGTAAGGAGCAGGGAGGATGCAGGTGGGAGCAGGGAGCAGGGAGTATGGAGGAGGGAGCAGGGAATAGGGAGCAGGGAGGATGCAGGGGGAGGAGGCAGGAGGGTGGAGGAGCATACAGAGGAGAAGGAAGCATAGAGGAAGGAGCAGGGAGGAGGGAGCAGGGAACAGGGACTGATGAAGCAGGGAGGAGGGAGTGATTTGAGGACGGCGCAGACAGTGACTGTTGTATGTTTCAATTCTATTTCTCTCTCTTTTTTTCTGCCCAGTGAATGAAGTTGCAGTTTACAGTCTGCAGGCTCCAGAGCCAAGGAACAGAGCGGAGTTTTTAAAATGTAAGTCTGTTTCACTGAAACATTTGATTGAAAGATGTGTCACTCCATTGAGAGAAGAGCTAACACTACAGAACAGGGAGGAGTGGAGCTTGAGGGCAGCAATTATTATTATTTATTAGTAATTGTGAAGCCATTAATCTACACTCCTCTCCAACAAGTATTGGTTCAGATGAATACATGCAGAATGACTGGGGAGGGGCATTTGTTGCCTTTTTTTCCCTCAGACCTTTCTCTCCCTAAATATCTTGGTATCCCTGAATAGATAATCATCCCATCTTTTAATACATGTACAATGCATGTGAAACCAGTTGTGGGGTAAAATGAACAGCTATCCTCCCAGTCATCCTGTGCTGGTAGTAAATGTATATTGCAGTATCACTGCACTTGTGGGATGGATTGCTCATTAAAATATTAGACAGATATTTGAAGAGTGGATGATATTCTATTGAAGATATTTAGTAAGCAAGGGGTCTGAGTGGGTAAAATGGCAACACATACCCTGTAGGAACATTAAGTGAACTGTAATTGTATGCAGAGCTGCATTTGATTGGTTCCAATTGAAGAAGTTTGATAAGATTGAGGAATTATAATGAACAAAACAATCAAACAGCAAGAGGGTTTAAAGGGTTCATAAGGACCTTTGTATTTTATTGTGTTGCATGTTCCCATGTGTTTTACATTTAATCGTGAGGTGTGTGTATTGTTTTAATTATTTTTTATTTTCTTTTATATTTTGACCACTTTTTATACTTATAGATAGCTTCACTGTTATGTAACTGCATGGGCCTCTCAGAACTACATTCCCATCATCCTCCTGCTCACATATGTAATTGAGATGGAATTACCAGTGAGCAGGAGGATGATGGGAAATGTAGTTCTGAGAGGTCCATGCCGGTCCGCGGGAAGCCATCTTGAGGTAGAAAATGCAATTTAAAAGTTTAAAAAAGTTGTCAAAATGTATTAAAAAATAATTAAAACAACACACACACCTTCCATAAACAGGGATGAGGATGCAGCAGACAATGACTGTTGATTTTCTCAGTGATTTGACTTTTCTAACCGTCTCTCCTCTACCCTTCCTCTTCTCTTCAATCAGATTCCTGTCAGCTCACACTGGACCCCAACACAGCGTACAGAAACCTCTGTCTGTCTGAAGGGAACAGAAAGGTGACACGGGTTTGGACCCAGCATTTTACTGATGATCACCCAGAGAGATTTGACTTCTATCTCCAAGTGCTTTGCAGAGAGGGTTTGTCTGGGACTCGCTGTTACTGGGAGATTGAGAGGAGTGGGGGATGGGCTTCTATAGGAGTCACATATAAAGGAATCAGCAGGAAAGGAGAGGATTTTTCCTGTCTCCTTGGATTCAATGACAAGTCCTGGAGTTTGGACTGCTCTGGTTCCAGTTACACTGCCCGGCACAATAACAATGAAACTGCAATAACTGCCCCCCGCTCCCCCAGAATAGGAGTGTATCTGGACTTTAATGCCGGCACGCTGTCCTTTTATGGCGTCTCTGACACAATGACCCTCCTGCACAGATTCCAAACCACATTCACTGAGCCGCTCTATCCTGGGTTTTGGCTTTGGGGTTCTGGTTCCTCTGTAACAATCTGCCAGCTGAACTAGACTGTTTTGTGTTGTAAGAAACCCTTTGTATTGAACTCCCTGTCTGTCCTCTCCACTCCTCGGGTGAAGGGAATGTTCAATCTGACACAACTTTGGATGAAAGTTAGGGGGTAAAACGGCGCCACCTGCAGAGCGAAACGAGGTGAATTATTTGTTTTTAGCAACGAATGGATTTCATAGGAAGTAACTGTATTTAATTTATTTTTTAAGAATTGTTATGTTTTATATATATTTTAGAAAATGGCATCCAATAGTCAGTGCTGTAACAGTTTTTAAAAAAGTGAACTTAAGTTTGTGTGTTGTATGTGTGTTTTTGTTCTTTTGATTTCCATAAAATGTTTATTATTTCAGATTTTAGTAATGTGATTTAATTAAAAAAAATGATTAACTGACTTTTTCTTATTTATTAATACTCTTAACACGGTTTTTCAAATGAGAATGAGCAAGAAAGAGGGGAATGAGAGAGAAAGAGGTCTGGTAAAGCATAGGGAAGTATTGTAAAGCACAAAGGTCTGGTAAAGCATAGGGAAGCATTGTAAAGCACAGAGAGGTGTGGTAAAGCATAGGGAAGCATTGTAAAGCACAGAGAGGTCTGGTAAAGCATAGGGAAGCATTGTAAAGCACAGAAAGGTCTGGTAAAGCATAGGGAAGCATTTTAAAGCACAGAGAGGTCTGGTAAAGCATAGGGAAGCATTGTAAAGCACAGGGAGGTCTAGTAAAGCATAGGGAAGCATTGTAAACCACAGAGAGGTCTGGTAAAGCATAGGGAAGCATTGTAAAGCACAGAAAGGTCTGGTCAAGCATAGGGAAGCATTGTAAAGCACAGGGAGGTCTGGTCAAGCATAGGGAAGCATTGTAAACCACAGAGAGGTCTGGTAAAGCATAGGGAAGCATTGTAAAGCACAGAAAGGTCTGGTAAAGCATAGGGAAGCATTGTAAAACACAGAGGGGTCTGGTAAAGCATAGGGAAGCATTGTAAAGCACAGAGGCGTCTGGTAAAGCATAGGGAAGCATTGTAAAGCACAGAGAGGTCTGGTAAAGCATAGGGAAG
The DNA here is from genome assembly GCA_036884735.1 of Huso huso. Taxonomy (NCBI): domain Eukaryota; kingdom Metazoa; phylum Chordata; class Actinopteri; order Acipenseriformes; family Acipenseridae; genus Huso; species Huso huso. Next base: position 17,911,465 of record CM072692.1, on the reverse strand, counting down.
CATTGTAAAGCACAGAGAGGTCTGGTAAAGCATAGGGAAGCATTGTAAAGCACAGAGAGGTCTGGACTCTAACCCTGGGCTTGAGACTCAGCTCAATGATTTGGATTCCTGAACAGCTTCTTAGTAAAGGTATTATTCAGCATGCCGCTGCACCGTGAACTAATAAGAAAAGACTTTCAGTACCTGGCAGGCTCTTGTGACATATCAGGAGGGTCATTCTCTTTACTCCTTCTTCTTCTCCTTGGAGTCGGGTCCATGCCTCTCTCTACTGAATCACTGTTCCTCAGTTAGCTGTTTCTCCTCTGCAACACAATTGAAACAAGTCCGTTGTGGGGTTTTGGATTTGGTCCCCACCTGGCTACCGAGTCCCCACTTGGTGGATGTGTAACCACACCTAAGACCCCACTTAGATAGGTAGACAACAACACAAATACACACGGGAACTAACACACACACACACACACACACACACACACACACAAATACACACAGGAACTGACACACACACACACAGACAGGCACTCACACGGTACTGACTCACACACACACACGTACACACACACACACAAACACACACAGGTACTGACACGCACACACACAGATACTGACAAGCACAGACACGCACACACACACACACACACACACAGGTACTGACACGCACACACACACACAGGTACTGACACGCACAGGTACTGACACACAGGTACTGACACAGACACACACACACAGGTACTGACACATACACACACACACACACAGGTACTGTCACACACACACACACAGGCACTGACACACACACACACAGGTAGTGACACACACACACAGGTACTGACCCACACACACACAGACCCACAGACACACACACAGATACTGATACAAACACACAATCACACACACAGTTACTGACACCCACACACACACACAAACACACACACACAGGTACTGACACACACACACAGTGCTGACACTGGGAAGCTTGTCTGGAGACTTATTGATCCCAGAATCTCATCAAGCAGCTTCTTGAAGGATCCCAGGGTGTCAGCTTCAACAACATCACTGGGGAGTTGGTTCCAGACCCTCACAATTCTCTGTGTAAAAAAAGTGCCTCCTATTTTCTGTTCTGAATGCCCTTTATCTAATCTCCATTTGTGACCCCTGGTCCTTGTTTCTTTTTTCAGGTTGAAAAACTCCTCTGGGTCGACATTGCCTATACCTTATAGGATTTTGAATGCTTGAATCAGATCGCCGCGTAGTCTTCTTTGCTCAAGACTGAACAGATTCAATTCTTTGAGCCTGTCTGCATATGACATGCCTTTTAAACCCGGGATAATTCAAAATGAAATTCAAAGTGCAAAATGAAAAAACTGATTTACAGAATTGACAGGGGGATTTTTATTTTGAAAGGGTTTCAATTCAACGACCCTCTGGTCGGACATTTTTTCATTGCATATCATCTTTAAATCTACCCTCCAGTTTTCACAAGGCTCTGTAAAATTGTGTTCTACCCCTTTCAAGAAAGATGAAGGAATTAAAAAGACTAGAGTAAAAGTCATTGAAAATAGGGGCTAAGGTATCATAGATAATTTCAACAGAGTTGAGCACCACATGGTCAGATACCAAACATAATCACATTGCAGAAAGGTGTCAATACAAAATAAAGCACTCAAGTCTTTCATATAGTCCAATTGATTTTATTTTAGGATCTAGATGCTTTGTTTGTGTGATTGTTTTCATCCCCTGACAGTGTGGTTTCTTCCTGGCATCAGAGCGCTGGATCCGCTGCTCCCTGCTTCCCAAACCTCCTTCAGCTTTCCTCATCTGGAGAAACAAGAGACAGAGAGATCATTGATAGACTGTGCAATTCAAACTGGGACACAGCGATAGTTAGACTGTGCAAGTCAAACTGGGACACAGATCATTGTCAGACTGCAATTCAAACTGGGATCGAGCGATCGTTGTCAGACTGTGCAATTCAAACTGGGACACAGCAATCGTTATCAGACTGTGCAATTCAAACTGGGACACAGCGATCGTTGATATACTGTGCAATTCAAACTGGGACACAGATCATTGTCAGACTGTGCAATTCAAACTGGCACACAGCGATCGTTGATAGACTGTGCAATTCAAACTGGGACACAGAGATCATTAATGGACTGTGCAATTCAAACTGGGACACAGAGATCATTGATAGACTGTGTGGCGACTGCCACACAATGTGTTGCAAAAAGCGCAACACCTGCTTAATTCTTAAATGAACTGCAGAGGACCTGGCCAGGTTCTGTCCTATCTTATATTCTAGTTGCTAATATTATACTACATGCATACTCCCTTTATATTTTTCAACAATGAATAATATTATATATAATGGATACTTTATTATAAACGAATACTATGCTCATTAGTTTATTTTTCTAATCTAATCGTTTTGGCAGCAGTTCTATGTCTGGTATTGCCTTGCTGAGATTTAGTACTTTCTAATTACTGCTGCGCTTTTCTCGTTTTTTTGGCCCTGTCGGCTTGCCGTAGTTTTAAGGCTGATTTTTTCCTCTTGTGTTTGGTAGCCGGGGATTTAGAAAAGATGGTGATGACATCTCTGGGTGTGTTTTGTTTGGTACGCTGTGCGCTCTTAAGACACGCCGTTTTTGAATTTTTGGTTAAGTTTGATTTTATTAGCAAGAGTCCCCACTTTAAATCTTCGACATACTTCTTCTTCTTCTTTGGCACGCTACTCCTCTTACACCGTTTAAGCTACAAACGCCGTTCAGACTTTCAAACGTGTAGACCGGTCTGGAAGAGGGTGCTTGTATACAACTTTTTGATATCTTTTATACTTTTTAAACTATTAAGTTTTTTTCCTTTTTTTGTCCATCTTCATTCACTTTAATGGGACTTTTTTCCCCATTGTTTAAAAACTTCCAGCATTATATTTACTGTAAACGATCTAACTTTTGACACAAATCAGCTGCTTTGACCACTTTCCCAACAAGTAAGACAAAAAGTGAGAGTATACGGAATCTTCCTCTACTTCTCTGCTATTCAAATCTGAAACCAAAACAGAAATAACTTTTACCAATCAAGAGGTACACCTGTTTTAGTAACCGCATCAACTACATTTTCTCTAACGTTTTATAAACAACTGAAATTTTGACCACTTTCCCAACAAGTTAGACAAATACTTAGAGTAAATGAAATCTTCCTCTACTTCTCAACTATTCAAATCTGAAATCAAAACAGGAATGGCGTCTACCGATCAAGAGGTCCAGCTGTTTTAGTAACAGCATCAACTTCTTTCAGGAGGCTGCTTCCCGCTGTTGAATTAACTGCCATAGAACTTTGAGAAATTTCAAATTCTCGCACATTCTAAGCAAGAGACAATCAGTAAACAACGTGACTTTTGACACAAATCAGCTGCTTTGACCACTTTCCCAATAAAGCAAGCCCCACAACTGTACTGGTAAAGTTACCATCTAGTTTGATCTTCTGTTTCATTAGTCTGGGTTGTCTACAGGTCTGGTTGTTTTAAGTCACAGTTTCCTTTGCTTAGGTATATTCGGTCTTACATAGACATTGTAGTGTCGACCCAGCTTTACTAATGTTTGTTCTCACACTCAAGTTGTATGCTTTATTTTTTATTATTTTTATTTGTTTTTTCTATTTTCGTTTGGTCAGCCCGAGCTTTGTCGTCTCTTTCTCTTTTCATCTTGATGCGTCGCTGTGAGTGCGGTAGCTCCGGGTTTTTGAAGCCTGGTTTAAAAGGTCCGGATCGTTTCATTGTTCTGAAGAAGACTCTACTCCACGAACCTGGACAGGACTGCGTGAGATCCGGGTTTGTTCTCTTGCTGATGGATTATCATTTTGTTTTTGAATGGCCATTCTGTTTTGTTTTTTGTGAGAGACATGTTTTGTTCTGTTCGCGGATCTCTGGATTTGGACTGTTATTTGAACTATTTTACAGACTTTTACAACTGAAGCTGTTATTGTCTGGCGGTCCTCCTAATATCTCTGCATTTTGCAATCAGCTGTGTCATTCTGTTGATGTTTTGCTGCATACTATGAAGTAGTGATTTCACTGTAGTGACGAGTTTTCCTTTTAAGATCATTTCAGTGATTGCGCTGCAGTTTATCTATGCAGAAGGGGTTGAGCTGGCGTTTCTCTATTGGGGGGTTTATGCTAACGTTTATACTAGTATCTGTTTGCACGGCAGCTTATTAAAATTACCATATGGTAGTTTATTTATGTATTTATGTATTTATTTATTTTTACTGTTTTTATTTGAATATGTTTTGATGTCTTCAGGGTTGGGCAGATGTATCATTTGTATTATTGGCATGGCGAGTGGAGGATTGTTGTCAGCTATTTGGTGGATAGACACTAAACAGTAGTAATTGCTGATGCATATTAACGGGTCCTGGATTCCTTTTCCTCGCTCTAGCTGGATATACATGTAAATGAAGTGTCCGTTATAATAGTTTCTAGCAGATTCCTGTATACAGTAGAATCCTGTTAGCTGAATAGCGTTTGAACTTGATGCTGAAGTTGATGGTAACACTTTATATGAAGGGGTAATTTTGAAATAGTTTATTAACCCGTTATAGATGCTTAAAATATGGGTTATAATGTTTTTATAATGCATTATAGAACAAGTAATACATGGTAGTAACAGCATTTACTAATGTGTTATAAATACTGAATAGATCTAAGAAATCTGCAATAAATTTAAATATAAAACTATATTAGCTGTAAACAAATCAGGACAAATCACATTAAACACAAATGATTTACACTTCATTGTCTGGGTCATTTATTTTGTATTTTAAATTAATTTGCTTACTTAAAGGCTTTTCATTATTTATACAAAAAACAGAACACCTGCCATAGCAGTGTCAATATGGTGTAGGGCTTCCATGGGCAGCCAGCACGGCACTGATTGGACGTGGCAGGTAGCGATTCTGCAAGGTGCTTTTTAAATTGTGCTGGAGGGATACGGGACCATTCCTCAATGATTACCAGCCTCTAATTCCTTCAGGTTGTGTTGTATTGGGGGTGGAAATATGCAGTCAAGTCACAATGGCCCATACATAGAGAGAGTCACATCACTTTAGAGACTGTTCCTTGTGAAAAAGCCTCAGTAGTAATTTCTGCCGCCTTGAAAATGGAAACATCTGCCAACCAAGCACCTCTTATCAGCCCTCTATCAAACGTCTGTCAGATCTATTGCCCTGTGGTCCTGGGCCGTGACTGAAACGGATTTGTGTCAGGGAGATGCATCTTTACACATCACACAATACATGTCAGGAATACCATTTCAATCAGGCCTGTGGATGACAAAAAAGTGTGTGCTGCATGTAGCAGGTTTTCCTGTGTTTGTGTTCCTTTGAAGAAATCCAGAAGTGCTAGTCAGAACTATAGGGTTAAAATACATCCAACACTGAAGCATTATCACCCCTGCTGGGAGAAACAAAGAACTGCAGTTTAGTCTCCTCAATACAAGGGTGGTTGGATATCGGCTTCCCTTTGATCAAGGTGTTTTTTAGAGCATTTACAGCACTGAGGAACTCTGCATTGCTGTTCAGATCAGTAACGACCCTGATAGCTCTAATGTTACCAGTCGTAAACGCTGTGATAATAAGGACCTGTGTATCCTCACCATTTCAAATATAATATATAACTCATGATGTGTGAGAGGAGGGTATTGCGTGGTAAGACGTGTGGGATTGGAATCAGACTCTTTATACTAAACCTTTGTCACATATAATGGATTTATTTTACTGTGAAAATGAACAGAAATAAATACAATCAAAAACACATCATCATCTTATTCAAAAGTGACATTTTACAGAATTTTCAACACAAGTGATGTTGCTTAACTCAGGAGCGACTGTAAAATAATCAGAAGCATTGGTAATAATTAAGAGCCACACTCAGAACTGCAAACTGGTTTCTTCTCCATTTTAAAACACTCTGACGTCCGTCAGCTAGGCTTTCATCAGAGAGCAATGCTGCAGACAAACCCAGGATCCCTCTCCAGTATAATGCAATATTACACAGTGACAGAGTGACAGTGAGCTGCTTCAATTCCAATCAAAGGAATCATGTTAAATATCTGCTGGACAGCTGCTCCAATGCATTGCTATTATTGAAGAGTGAAGAACGAACTGTTAGAGAGGAGCCTAAAAACCCTCCAAGAAACAACATCTAAACAGACAGACGAGCACATCAGTGTCAAAACAGACACCATGGGGCTGAATCACCTGCCATACCACTGTCAGTAGGGTGTAGGACCTCCCTGGGACTGATAAACCTGCCATACCACTGTCAGTAGGGTGTAGGACCCCCCCTGTAGGACCCCTGGGACTGGAGGCACCTGCCATACCACTGTCAGTAGGGTGTAGGACCCCTGGGACTGATAAACCTGCCATACCACTGTCAGTAGGGTGTAGGACCCCCTGGGACTGATAAACCTGCCATACCACTGTCAGTAGGGTGTAGGGCCCCCTGGGACTGATAAACCTGCCATACCACTGTCAGTAGGGTGTAGGGCCCCCATGGGCCTGATAAACCTGCCATACCACTGTCAGTAGGGTGCAGGGTCACCAAGGCCAGCCAGGATGACAGTGATTGGTCCTGGCAGGTTGAGAGTGTGCAAGGTGTTTAAATTGTTCTGGAGGGATACATGATCATTCCTCAGTGATTCCCACCAGCCTCTAATTCCTTCAGGGAACTTGTATGTTATTGCATTGGGGTGGAGGTCTGTTCTCCAGAATGAGCCACAAATAGAGTCCAATCACTGTGGAGACTGTTGTTCCTTGTGAATGAAACATCAGGATTGTGTGTTGTCTTGGATACGGCAGTGAAGCGAGCACTTCCTACTGTCAGCCCTCTCTCAAAGTCACTGCAATAGGATCTGATGTGCTGTTCTACCATTGGAACTGAAACTGACTGGCAACAGGGAGATGCAGCTTTTATACATCCCAGAATCCATGCCAGGGATCTGGAGAACAACTGAAGCAGGCACTGTGGCTCTGCCTGGTTCTCATATCGCAGGGGTCTAGCATCAGTAAGTGCTGACAGGTCTGTGCTGTTCTGTTGTGTCTGTCATTGCTGGGAAACTGAACGTTCTGACTTCACTGTGATGTCACAATGCCAGTGATGTCACTGCGAACATTGACACCCAAGCTGAATTTTATTCTTATGATAAAACACTTGCAAAAAAAAATAAAAACTTTTGTGAAGGAGGGCTGCAGAGCAAACTCAGACTTCACCTCTGGAGTATAGTGATAGTGCTGCTTGAATCACTATACCTTTTCTACACTCCACAATATTAGAAGAACAAATCTGTATCAAACTACAGCATGATTTCAATAACTCTGCCAGCTAATGCAAGTGAAGAGGATCTGGTGGCTGCTGTATGTCTTTTGAGAAGTGAAAACTCAAAGCTGAACCATCAGTCCATTCCAGATATATCTGCAGGTGTGATGAAGGAAAAGAGCTTCATAGCTTATCATTGCAAAGCCTTTCATCACTCATGAAGAACACATGACATGTCCCTGCAGATATACTGAGAGCCCTCGATTTCTCTCCAGTAGAAAGGAAAGATCTCTTCTGACTCACTCCAGGATTGCTCATGCAAACCCATCACGTGTCCTGTATATAGGACTGGGTTCTTGGAAGGAGGTGGGATTGTTTGTGTGGCCAGTGTCCCGCCCGCATTCAGAGCCTCTATTGGGAATGGGCCTGTCCCATTGGGAGAAAGTCAGCATGGTTTTAGGAAAGGGAGATCGTGTCTAACTAACCTGCTTGATTTTTTTGAGGATGCAACATCGACAATGGATAATTGCAAAACATACAACATGGTTTATTTAGATAGCCAGAAAGCTTTTGACAAAGACCCACATAAATGATTAATTCTCAAACTGACTGCAGTAGGGATTCAAGGAAATGCATGCACATGGATTAGGGAGTGGTTAACATGTAGAAAACAGAAATTACTGATTAGAGGAGAAACCTCAAAATGGAGTGAGGTAACCATTGGAGTACCACAGGGGTCAGTATTAGGTCCTCTGCTATTACTAATCTACATTAATGACTGGGCAGACACATGGCAAATGGCATTTAATAGAGAAAGGTGTAAGGTATTGCACACAGGCAATAAAAATTTGCATTATAAATATCACATGGGAGATACTGAAATTAAAGAAGGAATCTATGAAAAGACCTAGGAGTTTATGTTGACTCAGAAATGTCTTAATCTAGACAATGTGGGGAAGCTATAAAAAAGGCCATATTGTGAGAAGTTTTGAATTTAAATCAATGGAAGTAATGTTAAAACTTTACAATGCATTAGTAAGACCTCACCTAGAATATTGTGTTCAGTTCTGGTCACCTCGTTACAAAAAGGATATTGCTGCTCTAGAAAGAGTGCAAAGAAGAGCAACCAGAATTATCCCGGGTTTAAAAGGCATACCGTATGCAGACAGGCTAAAATAATTGAATCTATTCAGTCTTGAACAAAGAAGACTACGCAGCGATCTGATTCAAACATTCAAAATGTTCTTAGCGTCTGCTAAGAAATAAAATCCTAAAAGGTATAAACAATGTTGACCCAGGAGACTTTTCTGACTTGAAAAAAGAAACAAGGACCTGGGGTCACAAATGGAAATTAGATAATGGGGCATTCAGAACAGAAAATAGGAGGCACTTTTTTACACAGAGAATTGTGAGGGTGTGGAACCAACTCCCCAGTAATGTTGTTGAAGCTGACACCCTGGGATCCTTCAAGAAGCTGCTTGATGAAATTCTGGGATCAATAAGCTACTAACAACCAAACGAGCCAGATGGGCTGAATGGCCTCCTCTCGTTTGTAAACTTTCTTATGTTCTTATGTTCTAAAGCTTCAGTTTTGAAGGAGCGCTGTGACAGAGGGTGCCATTCTCAAACTCCTGTCCCACTCTCTCCTCTCCGCCCCTCTCACACTGATTCAGCAGTCTCTGCTCAGCCTGCTTGTCTAAACCTGTCCTCAGTCCCAAACCCCGCCTCTTAGAGCTTTATATAACTCCTGGAATTCAGAAACACAGGTAAGTTTCGTTTATTGTGAAACCCATCCCTGTCTCTGTATCATCTCAACAGAAACAGCAGAAGCACATATTGTGATTCCAGCCCAGGATCACACTTCATGGTGAATCGAGGGTATTGACACAACTATTCCAATGGCTGGATTTCCATCCTTCATATATTCCTGTACAGAACTAGACCCTCTAACGCAGCAGTCAAAAACATTGTTAATACTGATAATACTGAGCTTGTGCTAAACAATATCAGCTTATCAGAATATCTCGAGGGAGCACCCTTTTTCTCTTGGGGGGGGGGACGGAGAAAGGGATCAGTTCAGTCTCAATGCCTCTAGCCTGCCCTGGACTGGAGGGAGCCCCCTTTCTCTTATCGGGTGAGGGAGGGAGCAGTTCAGTCTCCATGCCTCTAGCCTGTCCTGGACTGGAGGGAGCACCCATTCTCTTAGGGGTGTGGGAGAGGGCAGTTCAGTCACTAATGTCCGGTAAGATCAAACACTCACTTCACTTTGTTGAACTTTGTTGGATTTAAACCCATACAGAAGTGAAAGCCCAGCGCAGTCAATGTATATCTTTTAATAGTAATATTTGTTGGGGAATTTAGAAACGGTATCATATAATATTTTGTACTGAATCAATCTTTCATTATTTAATGAGGGGCTGGATGGAAAAAAGAGAGATGAAGGGTTACTGTGACAGTCCCACTCCCAACTCTCTCCTCTCCGCCTCTCTCACACTGATTCGGCAGTTTCTGCTGCCCCTGCTTGTCTTAACCTGGCCTCAGTCCAAAACCCTGCCTCTTACAGCTTCACACAACTCCAGGAAATCAGCACAGTGAAGTTTCGTTTCTTGTGAAATCGTCAGTCTCTCTTTCTCACTGCAGCAGAAATGGCAGAAGCGAATATTCTGGTACCGCATGACCAATTTAGCTGTCCAGTGTGTCTGGAGATATTGAAGGACCCAGTCACTATTCCATGTGGACACAGTTACTGTATGGGGTGTATTAAGAACTGCTGGGATCAGACTGATCATACAGGTGTCTACAGCTGCCCCCAGTGCAGAGAGACTTTTACCCAAAGGCCTGTTCTGGGCAGAAACACCATGCTGGCTGAAGTTGTGGAGGAATTAAAGAAGACAGGACTCAATCCTCCTCCTGCTCAAAGTTATGCTGGACCTGGAGATGTGCCGTGTGATTTCTGCACTGGGAGAAAGTTCAAAGCTGTGAAATCCTGTTTGACGTGCCTGGCCTCTTACTGTGAGACACACGTCAAGCCACACTATGAGGGGGCTGCTTTCAAGAGGCACAAGCTGATCAATGCAATTGGAGATCTGGAGCAGAAGCTTTGTGCTGAACACCAAAAGGTTTTGGAGGGATTCTGCAAAACTGATCAGTTGTGTATTTGCTGGCTGTGTGCAGACGAAGAGCACAAGAGCCATGATACAGTCTCAGCTGAGAAAGAAAGGAGTGTGAAACAGGTAAGGGTTTGAACCATTTCCTTGAAGCTATCCTAGAAGATAACAATTCCCAGGGATATTTAACATGTCATGTAGGTTAAACAGTTTAACATTAGATCAGATTTATATTTTATATTAAGAGCTATTTAAAGAGCTGTAGTTTTTTTTATTTATTTTTTATTTTTTATAGATTCAAATGTATTTCAGGCTAAGCTGGGTAGTTTGTGGTACATTGGAATTGAGTGTAAAAATAGTATAATTTATATTCCTAGTATTTTGTATATTTGGTTATTTTATAAAAATCAATAAGTTTCATTGTTTAAGATATTTTTTTGTTTAATTGGTTAAACTGTGTAAACATAAAGTTCCCAGCAAAGCCAAGCAGCTATTTTAAAACTCTTTAAGGTCCGGGTCAATGAAATGAACATTGGGTACATTCTGAATAGATTGACCTAAAAACAAAGAAAAATATGAACATATTTACAAAAGTAGCAAAAACGTGGAAATAATCAAAGTGTGTCAGTGCTGCCTGTGTGCAGCTGAGTGCAGGGGGTCTTGCAGGAGCACATTTCGGCTGAGCTGCTTGTTGGTCAGGCTCTGCTTCTGTGTTCCTCTTCTCATGTGAGAGAGCTGCTGTGGGGGTGGGAGGGGAGGGGGTTCTTCTTTTGGGTGCAGATATGCTGGAGCTTCTGCACTGTAATTATAAAATAAAACACAAATACATGCATACAAGCTAATGCTATACACAATATTATATTTTGCCATCTTGTGTAAAAAGGCGTGCCGATAGATAAGACACACAGTCACCTGCTGTAGCCTGAGGCTTTGTGAACAAAACACTGACATCACCACTCACCAGGAGCCTGTAACTCGACACCAAGATCAGCTGACAAGCTGCAGCAGAGAAGTGTGTCATTCAGTAAACAAGCACAGACTCACTGTTGCACACACACACCTTCATTCACACATTAGAGAGATAGCTAAATTCTACTACACTAAAATATGTATTTACAAGCTGCAGCAGATTTGAGAAGTGTGTCTTTTCAGTAAGCAAGCAAGAAATAAAATACTTAAATAAAAATACTGTGAGATTTTTATCACGCAAAAATCTCACACTGGAGAGCTGTGAGATTTTTATTTCATCATCATATACACATTCACACACACACAGGCACGCACACACACACACACACACACAGGCACGCACACACACACACACACACTCTCTATTGATTTTATAACCAGGAAACAAACAAGGCAAAAAACAAATGGTAACAATGCCACAGGCACACATACTTCACACTTCAAAAATAATATATATTTACATCATATCAAGAGAAAACACAATGATATGCTTATAAAGGATTTCATCCTAGTACAAAGCCCATCTCCTTCAGTATTGTACACTCACAAACACATCCATCACTGTCACTAAATGCCTCAATCTTAACCAACCTCCTCTGCACTGAATCAGTTTGTTTTTGTTAGCTCTGAAGGTTCATTTTCATTTTGAGTCACCATTTCTGTATGTTTTAAATCTATGTTGTCTGCACCATAACTTCAACTTCAATGCAAGAAATAAACAAGGCTGCTGTTTTCAAAGATATAGGACTTAAATCTAAGGGTGTCCATCAATAGTGCCTGATTAAACTGTTGTTTTAAAGTTATGACCAAGGGTGTCCAGCAGTCATTTTCTCATTAGGTGGACGTTAAAGAGTTAAAAACAGAAAAAAACACCAATATTAAATACATATTAGATTAAAGATAAAGTTGCTTCCATTACCTAGGTGCTTGACAACGAAAAGTGACACATGCTAGATGAGCCATCATTCACTTTTACTAGTACAAAACAGTACCATCTAGTGGACAGCTACTGTGGATCAAGTGTCCTTTTGTATTGCTGGCAGCTGTGCACTAGATGGTGCTGTATCTCACTACTATACACACATGTTGTCTGATTTAGCCTGTGCTACAAAGGTCTATGGTGTGCAACTAGAACTGAAGAGCAAAATATATTCAAGAATCACTGAGAATTATTGCACACATTGTAAAGAGGTAAGGGGACAAGAAAATAGAAAATATATTTGAACTAAATTGATTCTGTTAGTTTCAATAGCATACTTAGACAGGCCTGTGTTGGGTGTGACAGGATATCACTCAATGCCCCATCAGAAATGTCACTGTGTCACTGTGTTTCTACACAGAAGCAGCTGGGAGAGACACAGACAGAAATACAACAGAGAATCCAGGAGAGACTGAAAGAAGTGGAGAAGCTGAAACAGGCTGTGGAGTCACTGAAAGTGGGTATTGACAAGAGGGGGGGTATTATTATTATTATTATTATTATTATTATTATTATTATTATTATTATTATTATTATTAATGTTAGCTTGTGTGGTTCAGGGGGTGTGGAGCTGGGGGCTTCTAATTTTCTAATTTCCCGTTAATTAATATTTTCTATTTAAGCCCTGATCACTTGCACCTTTGCTGTCTAGTGTTTTTTTGTTTTGTAGCAATTCTCAGACGCCGTCGTTTCGTGCTTCACCGCTAATTTCTAAACTTCATTGCCTCGCTCACTGCAGGTCATTGCTCTGCACAGCGCTGCCAAGATATTATCAATCATTTTTTCCTACTTGCTCAGGTGATCCTTTTCATTCAGCTTCTCTTTTCGGCTCCAAGAGCTCCAACGTTAGTCTTTCCTGCTTTATCCAGTCTCCACCCCAGCAACAGAGCCGTCCAAAGTTGCAGTCAACCTGTCTGCAACTTTATCAGAAAGATTGGTCCTCCGCTAAACTTTCAAGCTCCTTCAACAAGACATCGACATTCCCGGTGTCAGTGATTGCCTTACTTTAGCTCTATTAAATCTTTCTTTACTCCTCGCCTGCAATCAGACGCCCCTCCCCTGCAGCACCCCCAATCCCACAGAGCCAGCACCCCCGCTCCCACAGAGCCAGCACATCAGAAGATCCTGCCCTGGACCTCCATCAGCAACGTTCAATGTTTTAAAGACGTATCCAGCCCATTACAAACTCCATTTCAGCCAGTGGCAGCTCGTGATTTGACTGGTCACAACATGCTCCAACAACAGTGCTGTACTGCGACTTTTTCACCAGTGTCTCACAGACTATGGTTACCACGGCAACGCCCTCATTTGAGTGACTGCGGGAGTGGTAAGTTGCCACGGTGACCAGGCAGCTTCATCAGGCACTGCGTGCTCTGTGCCTCAGTACTGAAATGTTTTGGCTTCCTGTTGCTGCGCTTTCATCTAAATACTGCATTTAAGTTATTCATATACACGACTAACTGTCCTAAAACATGTCTTGAATATTTACTATTCAAATCTAAAGGAATAAGCAAAGGTTGTCCTACACAGACAAGGATTTTAATCATAATAACCTCATATATTCTACCCTGCTTCACTCAAGCCATCAAGCCATGGTTTAATTCCAATCATAACCTCTAGATGGCAGTATAATACCACAAGTTATAGATATATAACATTAAGCCGGTTTGCTATCGCTGCAAAGCTCGGACACTACAGCTTTTCTATCCATTCCTGCAGTTTGTTGTCACTCTGATGGATTTCCCTCCTGCCTCAACCTTTTGTTTACCCATATCAACCGACATTCTTCAATTTCTCTACCCCCAGCCTTTCGAGGACCTGGTCATGAAGCCACACACTTATCAGCTTTCTGAGATGCTCCTAATCTAACGTCACGTTAACTTTCAGCTTCCCTGCATCAGGAATCAATTCCTGCGACACCTTCCTGTTCCCAGATTCGTGCTTCCTCATCTGGCTCCTCTCCTCCAAACTGGCCAACTTCATCAAGACACTTTATTCAACTTTCAAAGTTATCATTTCATCAAGATGAGCTGCCAGTCAGATGCAGAAAACATGTCCTACGACTATCAATATTTCAGTCAAAGTGTCCTCCTATCCTGCGTTAGACAATACACTCATAGACTGCTCCCGACCAAATCAAGAGATTTGCAGCAGCCTCAGAGCAACACATTCTTCATCTCTGCCCCATCTCTGGCTTCATCTAAATAACCTTAACACTCAAGACCAATATCAACCGCATTCAGCAGATCTCTGCTCTCTACAGCAGACCACCATACTCTACCAATGGCAGTCCACCGTTCACTATTAAAGATCATTGCTTCAGCAGATCTCTGCTCTCTGCAGCAGACCACCACACTCTACTGATGGCAGTCCAGCGTTCACTATTACAGATCACTGCTTCAGCAGATCTCTGCTCTCTACAGCAGGCAACTGCTCATTATTGACAGCTGTTACTTCCTCAGATCTCTGCACTGTTCAGCAGATCCTGTCCTCTTCTGTTAATCGCTCCTCACTACAGCAGATCTCTGGTCCCTCTTCAGATCTACTCACTATTATAGCATGCAAGCTGCTTTAGTTTACAGTCTAACTCTGTACCTGCACTACTCCAGATCTTCCAACGCTCCCGCTTTCCTCCAATATGCAGAACGTGGCAGCATTCTGCAATCGAGGCTAATGCTAATCCCCATCTAATCAAAATACAGGGTGCATGACTTTCTCAGCAATCTATTCATAAGTCCGCACATCCTCTCAAATATTACAGCATTAATACATGGTGAGAGACGCGGTGAGACTGGAAATCTGTCTTGATTATGAGTTACGGAGTTTCACTACTAGGAGAATTATCTCTGAATGTGAGTTCACCTTTTCCATTCCAAGCAGACATGACAGTAGCAAACCGCTGATCGATCCCCTATTAACTAACACATAGGATGGTCGACATCTCATCTCTGCCCTCATTTCCAGAAAATGGAGTGCAAAGGGTGCTGAGCTTCCCCAGCAGTCAATTACATCTGTTCGTTCAGCTGCAGGCGCCACCTCAACCCTCAGTTCCAGCTCCCCTTCTGCCTCAACTTTCGGTATCCACGTTCCGTCAGTTGGTCCCGTCTGCTTCCCCACCCCCCACCTCCAGACTCTCAGTAACCTCCTTCAATCTGCTCCTCATTTCATGTCTGCAGCCCTCACTCTTCTTCAAGAGCTTCCTATTCTACAGCTTTGTCAGTGTTTTCAACCTTCTGTGCCCAGAATCGGAGTCATCCTATTCCTTCAATCAAAACCAGATCCTGGCTTTCATCATCCACGCTAGGGATTCTTTCTCTCCCCCATTCTCTCCATACCAGCAGTTCACCTGACCCTCTGTGGGATTCTTAAGAGCTTTCCCTCTGCCTCACCTTCCTGCCTGTCTACATCAATGAACATTTTCCATTTGCTCATTCTACTCTTCGGAAAGGCCACTTCTCCCCTAAAAGGATCTACCTATGATCATCTGCATCTCGGCCTTCTTCGGTCGCCTCAGAAGCTCAGAATTCACAGTTACCTCTGCTTCTAGTTTCCCCATGGTATCCAAGTTCTGTCAGCTGGTCCTTTCTTCTTCCCTAAACCCCCTCCAGACCCCGCAGTTTCATCAGCTGCCTTTAGACTGAACCCTACCCTCCCCAACCTCCTTCAATCTGCTCCACACTACATGTCTGCAGCCCTCTCCCCCTTCTTCAAGATCTTCTTATTCTACAACCTGGTCAGCATTCTTTACCTTCTGCGCTCATAATCATATCCACCCTATTCCCTTCAATAAAGACTGGATCCTAGCTTTCATTGTCCATGCTAAGGAATCTCTCCATCTCTCCCCAGCATCCATTAAATCTTACATTTCAGGAATCCATCCTCTCCATACCAGCAGTTCGTCTGACTCTCTGCAGAATCTTTAAAAGCTCCCCCCCCCCACTGTACCTTCCCACCTGCCTATATCAACAGACATTCTCCATTCACTCATCTCTACCCTTCGGAAAGGTTGCTTCTCCCCTATGAGGATCTACTCATGGAGACCATCTGCCTCACAGCCTTCTTCAGTTTCCTCAGAAGCTCAGAATTCACAGTTCCTTCAGCTTCTAGTTTCCCTGCAGCGGGTATTCATTTATGTGACCTCTCTTCTATTTCCAACTCCTACTTCATAATTTGACTGTGTACCTCAAAGACAGATCAACTCCGGCGTGGTCAGTTCATTCAGCTCTCAAGGATTGAATTTTCTATCTGCCCTTCTTAGGAATGTCAAGATGTCTCTCCATCAGGAACCCCCCACCGGACCCTCTATTCATTGATTATTTTCGTTCTATTATCACTCGTCACTGGTTCTCAACCCACCTCTCCACCCTCTTCTCCAGAGCAGGCCTCCCTCCTCAGCTTTATACTCCCCTGATCAAGACCATGGGGCACTGGTCCTCTTCTGCAGTGGATTTTTATGTTCATTCATCTCCCTCCGATATAGTTGCAGCCCATTTTAAAATCGCTAGTATGCCCAGAGTAGGGGCTACCTGACCGCCGGGTAGAGGTTTTCCCTAATCGGCCTCAAGGGGTTTTTTCCTTTTCACTGAGCGGCAGGTATACACATAATCACATCCTACTAATATAATCACTAACCATCCCTCTGTCTCATTTGTCCTTCTGGTCTTTTGTTTATGTTATGCGCTGGCATGTGCTGTCTTTTGTTTGTCTCACGGTGTGGGAGATTTCGTGAGGTGCCGGGGGTCCATCCTTTGGGGGGCAAGTGAGTGTCACTTCCCCGACCTCAGGGCTAGGAATTTGCCTCCCTTACCTTCAGGGGGGTTTGCAACATGTGAGTCACAGCGGACCCCCAGCCATACTCTGTCCAGTCGCAGCTCCCGCACTTATCTTGCCGCACGCGAGGCTCTGTTCTATTCTGCCTTTCTTTCAGAACGTGGCTCTCGTGCTCGAGTCCCATGCTAACCTCTATGCTTTGTCCTTATTTCAGGTCCCAGGCAGCGTGACATCTCGGCTAATCGGGGGTTTATCGAGTGCCCCTTTACAGAAGTCTCAGATGCTGGGTACCTCTCTCCCTCATCTTCTCTAGTGTCCCGGCCTTCCGGGACCGACTTCCTCTCGAGGGGCGGCTCCCCAAGTCACAACCCTCGTATGTGTTTTCGGTTGCTAGGTCCTCTGCCCCTGGGATGTGTCGGCATCGTCACCCTCAGTCAGCGACCACTTTCTATCCTACTAACTGCTCCTTTCTGCTTCATCCACCCTATCCTTACACCCACCAGCTCACACCCTGTGAATTATTATTATTATTATTATTATTATTATTATTATTATTATTATTATTATTATTAACAGCAGTTTACTGTCTATGCTTGGTGTGTTTTTGATATCAATTCTAACCATGTCTCCTCTACTGTGTTCTTTCACTCAGAGTTCTGCACAGAGGGAAATAAAGAAAAGCAAGAAGATCTTTACTGAGCTGATCCGATCCATTGAGAAGATCCACACTGAGGTTATTGAGCTGATTGGAGCTAACGAGAAGGCTGCAGTGAATCAGGCTGAAGGACACATGAAGAAACTGGAGCAGGAGATTGCTGAACTAAGGAGGAGAAACGCTGAGCTGAAACAGCTTTCAGAGACAGAGGATCACATCCATTTTCTACAGGTAACATCACTGCTTGTTCGAAAATCTCAAGTACATACAGACGTGCTCAAATTTGTTGGTACCCTTACAACTCATTGAAATAATGCTTCATTCCTCCTGAAAAGTGATGAAATTAAAAGCTATTTTATCATGTATACTTGCATGCCTTTGGTATGTCATAGAATAAAGCAAAGAAGCTGTGAAAAGAGATGAATTATTGTTTATTCTACAAAGATATTCTAAAATGTCCTGGACACATTTGTTGGTACCCCTTAGAAAAGATAATAAATAATTGGATTATAGTGATATTTCAAACTAATTAGTTTCTTTAATTAGTATCACACATGTCTCCAATCTTGTAATCAGTCATTCAGCCTATTTAAATGGAGAAAAGTAGTCACTGTGCTGTTTGGTATCATTGTGTGCACCACACTGAACATGGACCAGAGAAAGCAAAGGAGAGAGTTGTCTGAGGAGATCAGAAAGAAAATAATAGACAAGCATGGTAAAGGAAAAGGCTACAAGACCATCTCCAAGCAGCTTGATGTTCCTGTGACAACAGTTGCAAATATTATTAAGAAGTTTAAGGTCCATGGAACTGTAGCCAACCTCCCTGGGCGCGGCCGCAAGAGGAAAATCGACCCCAGATTGAACAGAAGGATAGTGCGAATGGTAGAAAAAGAACCAAGGATAACTGCCAAAGAGATACAAGCTGAACTCCAAGGTGAAGGTACGTCAGTTTCTGATCGCACCATCCGTCGCTTTTTGAGCGAAAGTGGGCTCTATGGAAGAAGACCCAGTAGGACTCCACTTTTGAAAGAAAAACATAAAAAAGCCAGACTGGAATTTGCTAAATGCATATTGACAAGCCACAATCCTTCTGGGAGAATGTCCTTTGGACAGATGAGTCAAAACTGGAGCTTTTGGCAAGTCACATCAGCTCTATGTTCACAGACGAAAAATGAAGCTTTCAAAGAAAAGAACACCATACCTACAGTGAAACATGGAGGAGGCTCGGTTATGTTTTGGGGCTGCTTTGCTGCGCCTGGCACAGGGTGCCTTGAATCTGTGCAGGGCACAATGAAATCTCAAGACTATCAAGGCATTCTGGAGCGAAACGTACTGCCCAGTGTCAGAAAGCTCTGTCTCAGTCGCAGGTCATGGGTCCTCCAACAGGATAATGACCCAAAACACACAGCTAAAAGCACCCAAGAATGGATAAGAACAAAACATTGGACTATTCTGAAGTGGCCTTCTATGAGTCCTGATCTGAATCCCTATCGAACATCTATGGAAAGAGCTGAAACTTGCAGTCTGGAGAAGGCACCCATCAAACCTGAGACAGCTGGAGCAGTTTGCTCAGGAAGAGTGGGCCAAACTACCTGTTAACAGGTGCAGAAGTCTCATTGAGAGCTACAGAAAACATTTGATTGCAGTGATTGCCTCTAAAGGTTGTGCAACAAAATATTAGGTTAGCGGTACCATCATTTTTGTCCATGCCATTTTCATTTGTTTTCTTATTTACAATATTATGTTGAATAAAAATCAAAAGCAAAGTCTGATTTCTATTAAATATGGAATAAACAATGGTGGATGCCAATTACTTTTGTCAGTTTCAAGTTATTTCAGAGAAAATTGTGCATTCTTCGTGTTTTGTGGAGGGGTACCAACAAATTTGATCACGTCTGTAAGTGGGACAGTTTCAGACAGACTCTCCAATTGAATGAATCCTTGCTTTTGCCCAGGAATGTTTTGGACTCAATTCTGTTTCTCTGAAAACTCCTTTTCTCCACTTTCCTGTTGTAGAATTTCCAGTCTCTCTGTGCCCCTCCTGAAGCTGGAGACTTACCCAGCGTTACTGTCAATACAGACATCTCTTTTGGGGCTGTGAGGAAAGCTGTATCTGAACTTAAAGACCATATTGAGGACTTCTGCAAGGGGGAATTAGTCAAAATAACCAAAACAGGTTGGTGTGAAATAGATTCCTTTGGTAGAGATTTCTCAAATAGACCACTGCTTGAGAAGGGACAGGACTTGCAAGACATTAATAAAGACCTCTTGCAGATTCTTGGCTATATGAATATTGCAGATGTTTTATTTCAAATGATTTCCCCAGGTTGAAACGCCCCTCCTCATTTACAGTGACATCCTGAGTGATGAGAGCAGGAAGGAAGAGAGTTTCTAAAGACATTACATGAGAAAACAACACAATAGCATTCAAACAGAGACAGAGGAATTCACACATTAAACAACACATTCATGCCATATAGGATGCTAACTTATAGTCCTGCACTTTCTTATCAAAGATGTATATGAATTGGAGGTCTGGTCATGTTTGTATTGCAAATCCTCTACAGTAAAGTCTTTGGTTTAAAACAGTTTTCTGTATTTTATTTAGTGAATGAAACAGCAGTTTATACCCTGGGGTCTAGGAGAAGTGACAGACGTTTCAAAGGTAAGGCTTTTCATCCATTAAAACATTTTTATCTCCAGAGACATTCTCCCTTTTTGGAAGGTCCTAACGCCTCAGTGAAAGAGTGGCTGGAGATGTATTAGATTAGTTCTTGTGTGAAAGATTCCTGATGAGGGTGGAGTTAGCTGGGTCCGTTGCTACACTGATAAACTGAACAGATGCACTTTGTGTTTAAAGATTAAGAGCATGGCAGATTGCTGTTTGGAGTCTTGTGTGTGTTGTGTATTAATCCACATGTTTCAATTCTATTTCTCTCTTTTCTGCCCAGTGAATGAAGTTGCAGTTTACAGTCTGCAGGCTCCAGAGCCAAGGAACAGAGCTGAGTTTTTAAAATGTAAGTCTGTTTTCACTGAAACATTTGATTGAAAGATGTGTCACTCCAACAGAGAGGGGTGGAGCTTGAGGGTGATATTCTATTGAAGATATTTAGTTAGAAAGGGGTCTGAGTGGATAAAATGCCAACAAATACCCTGTAGGAAAATTAATTAACTGTATTGTATGCAGAATTGCATTTGATTGGTTTCAATTGAAGAAGTTTGATAAGAATTATTATTAGGGTGACCAGATAGCAAGAGTGAAAAATCGGGACACTTTCAGTTGGTGAGGGGAGTAAAGAAACCTCCTGAACTACTGCACAACTCAAGCGAAACAAACTACGCATCTTTCTTCTGTAGATAGGGTTTTTTATTCCTTTGCCTTCCTGTGTGCATTGCACTTAGACAAAAACAAAAACTTAGAGACATATAATTAAAAAAAATACTTCAAAGTTGTTAACTTTCTTGTTTACTGTTCAGATGACAACAATGTTTTAATCAGCCTATCAGTGCGTCTGTACTGGCTTTTCTGTGATCTGCTGTACTGCATGTAGCAGGTGGGAGAAAGTCAGCGCTGCATTGTTTTGATTTAGATTGCTAAAATCTAGTTTTCAGCCACGAATGACAAGTCTCAAGGTTTATCAGTGAAACTCACGGTTGTGTATTGGATTCTCACGTTTTTTCATAAGTTTGTAATTTTGCAAGGCTGTGAAACACTTTATACATGATACAGTGGTAAATCCAATATGGATTATTTTATGGGGGTGTCACCATTCTTTGTTCCTGTAGCTGCTATGCAAACTCCCCCCTTACTCCAAAGATAGAATTGCCTGTCTCAAACTGATGGGTTGTCTGCGCGAGTCTTCTATGTTTCTGTACACAACACGTCATCACTCGGGCAGAGTCGAAGGAGAGGCTTTCAGACTGTCACTGTCTCCTCCATGCAGAAATTACCACAGAAATAAAAGACAAATGGACATCAATGAGAATTTATTAAAGTCAAAAAATGTAATGTTCTTTATGATGCCAGTGTCAGTGGTTATAAAGACAATACAAAGAAATAGGTCATATGGTAAGAAATAACAGAACAATTGGAAATTGATGGGAGCGCCACACACTGGTTTCGTATTTCTGTAAAATGACGCATTCACACACTAACTGATGATTTTATTAAAACTGAAAATCAATTTAAAAAAAGTATATTTAACTAATTCTCAGTGTTTACAAAGAAATGTGTAGATGTGTTCTTTTTGAATGATTTACATGTTAAACCAGATATAAACATTCACTGTTAAATGTCATTTTTTTTAGTGTGTGGTGTACCCAGACTATTTCTTTGTTTTATTTATTTTATTTCGTCTACACAATAGCAGCAAAAGCAGACAGTATTTTCTTTTCATGACTAGCTACCATTTTTATGGACTCGTGCTGTATTCATGTCGTTTGCTTATCTACCTGTGTGCATAGCCCTTAAGTCTAGGTCAGTGGCATAGCTGTCAGCCATGTGTGAAAATCTTGATCTGTCATCTGTCATGCAGACATAAAAGTATTCCTGTCTCGGTTGTACCCAAGTTAAATTAGCACTACAGGTACGATCTAACCAGCTACAGTACCTTGGTTGAAACAACCTGCTGTTTTCTTTGTTATAAATTCCTGGATTGAACAAATATCATGACAACGAACGTGCTGAATATATGGACTTTATTAAAGAATGTCAGATACCTTTGGGTAGCCCGAGTTTTGGGATTGTTTCTAATTTTTTTTTTTTTTTTTTTTTTAAATTTAGTCGTCGCCAATTATTTTTACCCCGGTTTTCACCCTAATTTAGCATGCCCAATTATTATCTGTATCCCCGGCTCACCGCTCGCAACCCCCCCACCGACTCAGGAAACGGAGGCTGAAACACGCGTCCTCCGAAACGTGTTCCTTCCAAGCCGTCATTTTTCGCACTGCAGATCCACAGCAATGCTACCAGACCTATAGTGCCGGAGGACAACACAGATCTGGCGGCTCCGCTGCAGAGCCACAGGCGCCCTATCGGCCACAGGGGTCGCTGATGCGCGGTGAGCCGTGGATTCCCCTGCCGACCTAAGCCCTCCCTACCCGGGCAGCGCTCAGCCAATTGTGCGCCGCCCCCTAGGAACTCTCGGTCACGGTCAGCTGTGACATAGCCTGGATTCGAACCAGCGATCTCCAGGCTATATTCGAACCAGCGATCTCCAGGCTATCGAACCAGGGCTCCAGGCATCCTGAACCAGCGATCTCCAGGCTATAGGGCACATGGAGGCGCCACTCGGGAGCCCCCGGGATTGTTTCTAATTGATGTTCACATCTGTATAACTTGGAAAAGCTTTGCCGTACACTTCCAACCAATTCAGTGGATGCAGACGTGCAAATCCACACCAGACAGAGAATGTCAGCAGCAACTGTTGGGAGATGTTGCATGCTTGCCTTTTAACAAATGACAGCACTCTGTTTTAGTATGGAAGAAAGTACCGCTATTTTTAGGCTTTTATAGTGCTCTGAAATATTAGGTGTATTTAATGTTTAAATAGGTCCACGAAATGTCCGTGAAATCCTAATTATAATCCTAATCCTATTTAGATGACTTGACCATGGGCATATGATTGAATCCATTTTTTCCCCCACTGCGTTCGGTAGTTGCACATGTCTTTTTTTGCTTTTTAGTGACAGGCTGGTCAACAACACCAGCCATCATGACACTTCGCCAGTAAAACCGGATGCACAGGCACCAAGAAAAACACATGACGCATACTGCATCATATGACCGCAGGTTAACATGATTGGATAGCCGCATAGATGCAATGCAAACATCTCACTCAAACAACACACCCTAAACCAGTAGAGTATGCTGTTGCACCACAAGACAATACAGCAGCCACATATACGAAATTTCAGAACGAGAAAATAAAAACATTTTACGCCTGGGTTTTCAATGTTTAAAATCGGAACAAATGGCATCCCGACAGAACCTTGATCGGGATGCGGGACAAAGCCCCTAATATCAGGATGATCCCGATTTTTATTGGGATGTCTGGTCACCTTAATTATAATGAACAAAACAATCAAACAGCAGGAGGGTTTAATTAATAGCAGCAGCAGTTTATTAAAGACAGAAAAATAAAAAGAGAGAGCTTATCCAAAGTCAGAAATAAATCTTAAGTAAGAATTATAGATCAAATCTATTGATTATCAACCTTAAACATCACAGTCTAGATATACTTGTCTATAAAATAGCAAAAAGCAGGGAGGAGGCAGCAGGGAGGAGACTGGAGACAGTAGGGAGTAGTGAGCAGGGAGCAGGGTGGATAAAGCAGGGTGGAGGCAGCAGGGAGCAGGGAGGAAGAAGCAGGGAGGAGGGAGCAGGGAGCAAGGAGGGAGCATGTAGGAAACAGCAAGAAGGAGGGAGGAAGGAGCATGGAAAAGGGAGGATGGATTTTAGTGGATGATATTCTATTCATGTTATTTAGTAAGCAAGGGGTCTGAGTGGGTAAAATGGCAACAAATCCCCCACCCCCAGTCATTGTGCATGTATTCATCTGTCCCAATAGTTGTTGGAGGGGAGTGTAGAATATTTTACAATGAATAGCATCATTACTTTGTGCATTGATTGTCAGCTGCAAAATGAATTCACACAAACTCACCCAGAATAATACAGATAATCCTATTACTCCCTTCTGTACCTTTGTACATCAATGCCTCTTCTGTTTTCAAGTTGTAGCTTGATGTCAGAAACAGCCATTATAAAAATAATCTGCTGCCATAAGTATTTATCAGTCAGTCTTTTTGTTGGTTCAGTACCATTCAAATCTAGTGGAGATTTTCTCAGTGATTTGACTTTTCTAACCGTCTCTCCTCTACCTGTCCTCTTCTCTTCAATCAGATTCCTGTCAGCTCACACTGGACCCCAACACAGCGTATGAAGAGCTCTGTCTGTCTGAAGGGAACAGAAAGGTGACATGGAGGGGAGAGAACCAGCGATGTCCTGATGATCACCCAGAGAGATTTGACTACTGGCCCCAAGTGCTTTGCAGAGAGGGTTTGTCTGGGACTCGCTATTACTGGGAGATTGAGTGGAGTGGGGGAGGGGCTCTTATAGGAGTCACATATAAAGGAATCAGCAGGAAAGGAGAGGATCATTCTTGTGCCCTTGGATGCAATGACAAGTCCTGGAGTTTGGACTGCTCTGATTCTAGTTACTGTGCCTGGCACAATAACAATGAAACTGAAATAATTGCCCCCCGCTCCCCCAGAATAGGAGTGTATCTGGACTTTAATGCCGGCACTCTGTCATTTTATGGAGTCTCTGACACAATGACCCTCCTGCACAGATTCCAAACCACATTCACTGAGCCGCTCTATCCTGGGTTCTGGCTTTGGGATTATGATTCCACTGTAACAATCTGCCAGCTGAACTAGATTGTTTTGTGTTGTAAGAAACCCTTTGTATTGAACTCCCTGTCTGTCCTCTCCACTCCTCGGGTGAAGGGAATGTTCAATCTGACACAACTTTGGATGAAAGTTAGGGGGTAAAATGGCACCACCTGCAGAGCGAAACGAGGTGAATTATTTGTTTTTACACTTGGGGCCGAGGCAGCCTCATTTTTACTGTTTAATCTGTCAGGTGAGTGTTTTTGTAATTGTAAACGCTCACAACTGGACAGCTGTTTCAGCATAAAATGTTCAATATGTCCTGAGTATTTATTGATTACAAACACATAAATAGCACAAAGTGGCAGACTTAGTTGGTATCTCTGCACAGTGCTAGAATTCCCACAGCAAGTAGTGATAAGTATCTCTTAATGTGATTGTAGCTCACTAAATAATTCCACAATGTGTTCCTATATTGCACTTCCATTGGATACATAGGTCTCAAATGTGCAGGTTTGAAAAGCATGATATCTGGTGCTACTTGAGGTTAAAGAACGTTCTGAGTTTCTATGCCTTATTCTCAGAGTGCATGTTTAGTATAGCAGGTGTTTCTTTCAACACTGCACATTTGAGTCCTATATAACGAATGGAAGTGCACAGCAGCTGAGATTCATGGGATTATTTTGTCAGCTCCAATCCCTATCAATGTAAGGTCGTGTAAATAGCAGCTCACAATACTTGCCATGTCAAAGGCATGTCAGTATAGTTTCTAGCAGATTCCTGTATACAGTAGAATCCTGTTAGCTGAATAGCGTTTGAACTTGATGCTGAAGTTGATGGGAACACTTTATATGAAGGTGTCATTTTTAAATAGTTTATTAACACGTTATAGATGCTTAAAAGATGAGTTATAATGTTTTTATAATGCATTATAGAACAAGTCATACAGAGTAGTAACAACATTTACTAATGTGTTATAAATACTGAATAGATTATATAAGAAATCTACAATAAATTTAAATATAAAACTATATTAGCTGTAAACAAATCAGGACAAATCACATTAAACACAAATGATTTACACTTCATTGTCTGGGTCATTTATTTTGAATTTTAAATTAATCTGTTTATTGAATGGTTTTTCATTATTTGTGCAAAAAACAGAAACACCTGCCATAGCAGTATCAATATGGTGTAGGGCTTCCATGGGCAGCCAGCACAGCACTGATTGGACGTGGCAGGTAGTGATTCTGCAAGGTGCTTTTTAAATTGTGCTGGGAGGGATACGGGACCATTCCTCAATGATTACCAGCCTCTAATTCCTTCAGGTTGTGTTGTATTGGGGTGGAAA
Source organism: Huso huso (assembly GCA_036884735.1). Classification (NCBI taxonomy): domain Eukaryota; kingdom Metazoa; phylum Chordata; class Actinopteri; order Acipenseriformes; family Acipenseridae; genus Huso; species Huso huso. The sequence goes on along the minus strand of CM072692.1, from coordinate 17,884,933 downwards.
TCTGCAGTCAAGTCAGAATGGTCCATACATAGAGAGAGTCACACCACTTTAGAGACTGTTCCTTGTGAATAAGCCTAAGTAATAATTTGTGCACTCTTGAAAATGGAAGCACCTGCCAACCAAGCACAATATTTATTTATTTTTGCTTATTTTAACAATAATGTGAATGAAATATCATCACAAGAAAGAAGACATTTCCATGGATCTCGTAAATCACAATCAAATTGCATTACATGTGCAATCTGCCCACAGTGGAAAAGCAGAAACGTGTTTTAAACCTGGCCTTTGTCGCCCTCTTCAGGACAAACTCTGCAGCTGCGCAGAGCCTGATTGAAAGCAATTCTTTTCCCTTGGTGTGGTTCCATTGGAAATGTAGGGCTCTATTCACACAACCTTCAGGACTGTTCCAAGCACTGTCCTGTTAAAGACTCTTTATGATTTGAATCAAGTTGTTTAGAGAGGGGGAGCAGTTTATTGTTTATTAATTTTATGGTTTATTATTATTCAAAGCACCGTTTAAGTTCAACAATCTTTATAATCAAGTTTTAAATTAAAACCACAACATGAATGTAAATAAGCACCATTTTAATAAGCATTTGTGTTTATGTACTTCAATTAATGCAAACCTTTTTTAAGTACTTTTTTCTTTAAATGTTTTGTAAAGTTTTAATGTTCAATAAATGTTTTGTTCTGCACCTACTTCTGAAATGAACATAAACTAAGTGGACTGTCAACAGCAGCTGCTCTCTGGAAACGTGAAGAGCACAAAAAAGCTTTGGAGAAAATGTTAAACACACATAAAAGATATTCTACTATAACAATGACCACACAGTGTTGCTTTAACTAAACAATACCAGCAGACCAGCCTATTTCATACAGGTCTTTGTAACTAAACAATACCAGCAGACCAGCCTATTTCATACAGGTCTTTGTAACTAAACAATACCAGCAGACCAGCCTATTTCATACAGGTCTTTGTAACTAAACTATACCAGCAGACCAGCCTATTTCATAAAGGTCTTTGTAACTAAACTATACCAGCAGACCAGCCTATTTCATACAGGTCTTTGTAACTAAACAATACCAGCAGACCAGCCTATTTCATACAGGTCTTTGTAACTAAACTATACCAGCAGACCAGTCTATTTCATACAGGTCTTGTAACTAAACAATACCAGCAGACCAGCCTATTTCATACAGGTCTTTGTCCAGCGACTGCTGGGTCTGATGTAAGAAGAAAAAAACAGAGCGATTCACCCTATTGTATCTTTCAAAGGTTTGCCTGCCAGTTGAAGGAGCCAATGATAGCCGGGTAATACTATTGTGAAGCTGCTCAAAGAACACTACAGGTACAGTCCTGAATCCTCCCAGAAGCTGAGGGTGTGAAGTATAGAAGAACTGAAATGTCTGCTCTGGATAGACAAACACCAAAAAGATAACAAAGTTACAAACTGAGTGAAAGGAGACAGTACAATATTGTGGGATCAAATAAAAGCAGGTTTTTCACATCTTCAGCGTGCCCAGCTGGCATGAGCCAGTGAGGCTCTGTAGTCCTCAGAGCGCGAGCTCGGGTTCAAATGATTTCAGTCGCTTCTCGACTCTGGGATGAAGCTATCAGACACTTCCAGATGGTTAGTCAGGCTAACAGCCCCTAAAAGACTAAAACATCCCATTTAAAACACATGAAAGCCCCGTGCAGCCAGTCTACCCAGGCTAAGTGCTTCTCATTAACAGCACCCCCTCCTCAGCACTCCCCACCCCACACTATATACTCTCAATCCATCACTTCTCATTAACAGCACCCCCTCCTCAGCACTCCCCACCCCACACTATATACTCTCAATCCATCACTTCTCATTAACAGCACCCCCTTCTCAACACTCCCCACGCCACACTGTATACTCTCAATCCATCACTTCTCATTAACAGCACCCCCTCCTCAACACTCCCCACCCCACACTGTATACTCTCAATCCATCACTTCTCATTAACAGCACCCCTCCTCAACACTCCCCACCCCACACTGTATACTCTCAATCCATCACTTCTCATTAACAGCAACCCCTCCTCAACACTCCCCACCCCACACTGTATACTCTCAATCCATCACTTCTCATTAACAGCACCCCTCCTCAACACTCCCCACCCCACACTGTATACTCTCAATCCATCACTTCTCATTAACAGCACCCCCTCCTCAACACTCCCCACCCCACACTGTATACTCTCAGTCCATCTCTTCTCATTAACAGCACCCCCTCCTCAACACTCCCCACCCCACACTGTATACTCTCAGTCCATCTCTTCTCATTAACAGCACCCCCTCCTCAACACTCCCCATCCCACACTGTATACTCTCAATCCATCACTTCTCATTAACAGCACCCCCTCCTCAACACTCCCCACGCCACACTGTATACTCTCAATCCATCACTTCTCATTAACAGCACCCCTCCTCAACACTCCCCACCCCACACTGTATACTCTCAATCCATCACTTCTCATTAACAGCACCCCTCCTCAACACTCCCACCCCACACTGTATACTCTCAATCCATCACTTCTCATTAACAGCAACCCCTCCTCAACACTCCCCACCCCACACTGTATACTCTCAATCCATCACTTCTCATTAACAGCACCCCCTCCTCAACACTCCCCACCCCACACTGTATACTCTCAATCCATCACTTCTCATTAACAGCACCCCTCCTCAACACTCCCCACCCCACACTGTATACTCTCAGTCCATCTCTTCTCATTAACAGCACCCCTCCTCAACACTCCCCCACCCCACACTGTATACTCTCAGTCCATCTCTTCTCATTAACAGCACCCCTCCTCAACACTCCCCATCCCACACTGTATACTCTCAATCCATCACTTCTCATTAACAGCACCCCTCCTCAACACTCCCACCCCACACTGTATACTCTCAGTCCATCTCTTCTCATTAACAGCACCCCCTCCTCAACACTCCCCACCCCACACTGTATACTCTCAGTCCATCTCTTCTCATTAACAGCACCCCTCCTCAACACTCCCCACCCCACACTGTATACTCTCAATCCATCACTTCTCATTAACAGCACCCCCTCCTCAACACTCCCCACCCCACACTGTATACTCTCAATCCATCACTTCTCATTAACAGCACCCCCTCCTCAACACCTCCCACCACAGCACTCCTACTTTGTATATGATGTAGAATACATGATTGTAAACATCTAACACTAGCACGTACAATACTCTTTCAAATAATGAATTTGCGGTTCTTAAGGACGTTTCTGTAAAAACTCCCTGCTGTGGCTAATTTTACTAAAGTTACTAGTTTTTGTATTCCAATGCTATATATTTATTTGTCTCTTTTGTGAGAGAGCATTGTATTTCATATCAATAGATAGCTGTATGTTTTCTCTTTTTCCCAGTTTTATATATTCAATACCGGGGCTTACTTAATATTCATGAGAAAGGAAGAGGCGGACAGTCGCGTTCTGCGTGATGTAATTTTGGCGCTTCTGAAAAGAGAAGCACGTTTTGAATCCAGCATCATATCAACACAGCAAGTCGGGTTTTATTTTCAGCCACTAGATGGCAGTATAATCCCATTGTTTTGGGAAAGTCCCCACAGAAATTTGCAGTCAAATTACCTAAAATCTGCAATGAGAAAAGTAAGTTTTTTCTGTAAAGACCTAGTCAAATTCTGCAGCGAAGACTTTTTAATGAAAAACAGTGTTAATAAGAAAAGGCCACACTTAGTTAAATTTTTTTTTTTTTTATTAAAATCACATTAAAAAACTGAAAAAGAAAACCCAGAACAAACATGTCTGCCATATTTTATGGAAATCAAAGAATAAGAAAAAAAACACACACAATAAAGCAAACTTAAGTTCTCTTTTTTAAAAAAAACTGTTACAGCACTGAGTATAGGATGTCATTTTTAATATATATATATATACATAACAATTCTTAAAAAAAATGAATAAATGAATTTTATTTTTTTTAAAATAGGATCTGTGGCAATTACTAAAGATTCAAACACGAATCAATGAATCGTTCATTTTCTTTACTCACGTGAAACCCTTGAGAACACATTCTCATTTTCAATAACGCCTTGTTACCAGACTGTGCCTTTTAGAAAGAGCTCCGTTTGTAGCCCAGAGTAATACACTACCCATAATGCAATGCAGGTCATATCCACAGTTACAATGTTTACCAACAGTGATGTAAACACTAAAGGCCATGTATCATACAGCTTAGTATCTTGCTTAGAAATATCGTTAATACTTTCAACTATTGTATATATACACAGTTGTAGTCAAAAGTTTACATACCCCAATGGAAATGTATAATTTCTAGACATTTCTCAAAAATAAATACTTCTAGGAAACATTTGTTGAAGCAATAGTTTTGTAAACTAAAGTATGTAAACTTTTGACTACAGCTGTATATATACAGGGTTGCAGCCAGCCATGAATAATGACGAGGCGCTTGCCCGTGCACATTGGAATATTAATAAGCTGGATTCACTAAACTGCGGGCTGCCAAGGGAATGTATTATTCCTTGTTATTGGGCTGATATGTACTTCTTTCTGATCAATAGTATTACTTTGCCTCACATATATGGGCAATCAACATATTTAATATGAAACCCATTCGTTGCTAAAAACAAATAATTCCCCTTGTTTCGCTCTGCAGGTGGAGCCTTTTTACCCCCTAACTTTCATCCAAAGTTGTGTCAGATTGAACATTCCCTTCACCCGAGGAGTGGAGAGGACAGACAGGGAGTTCAATACAAAGGGTTTATTACAACACAAAGCAGTCTAGTTCAGCTGGCAGATTGTTACAGTGGAATCATAATAAAGCCTAAACCCAGGATAGAGCGGCTCAGTGAATGTGGTTTGGAATCTGTGCAGGAGGGTCATTGTGTCAGAGACACCATAAAAGGACAGCGTGCCGGCATTAAAGTCCAGATACACTCCTATTCTGGGGGAGCGGGGGGCAGTTATTGCAGTGTGATTGTTATTGTGCCAGGCAGTGTAACTGGAATCAGAACAGAGCAAACTCCAGGATTTCTCATTGCACCCAAAACCACAGGAATGATCCCCTCCTTTCCTGCTGATTCCTTTATATGTGACTCCTATAGAAGCCCCTCCCCCACTCCACTCAATCTCCCAGTAACAGCAAGTCCCAGACAAACCCTCTCTGCAAAGCACTTGGGGCCAGTGATCAAAACTCTCTGGGTGATGAGGATATCTCAGGGTTACTCTCCTCCGTGTCACCTTTCTGTTCCCTTCAGACAGACGGAGCTTTCTATACGCTGTGTTGGGGTCCAATGTGAGCTGACAGGAATCTGATTGAAGAGAAGAGGACGGGTAGAGGAGAGACGGTTAGAAAAGTCAAATCACTGAGAAAATCAACAGTCATTGTCTGCTGCGCCCTCACATCCTATTTATGGAAGGTGTGTGTATTGTTTTAATTATTTTTTTTAATACATTTTGACCACTTTTTTAAACTTTTAAATTTCATTTTCTGCCTCAAGATGGCTTCCCACGGACCGGCATGGACCTCTCAGAACTACATTTCCCATCATCCTCCTGCTCACTGGTAATTCCATCTCAATTACATATGTGAGCAGGAGGATGATGGGAAATGTAGTTCTGAGAGGCTCATGCAGTTACATGTGAAGCCATCTATAAGTATAAAAAAGTGGTCAAAATGTAAAAAAAAAATAAAAATAATTAAAACAATACACACACCTCACGTAAACAGTTGTAGCAACACATGGGAACATGCAACACAATAAAATACAAAGGACCTTATGAACCCTTTAAACCCTCCTGCTGTTTGATTGTTTTGTTCATTATAATTCCTCGATCTTATCAAACTTCTTCAATTGGAACCAATCAAATGCAACTCTGCATACAATTACAGTTCACTTAATGTTCCTACAGGGTATGTGTTGCCATTTTACCCACTCAGACCCCTTGCTTACTAAATATCTTCAATAGAATATCATCCACTCTTCAAATATCTGGCTAATATTTTAATGAGCAATCCATCCCACAAGTGCAGTGATACTGCAATATACATTTACTACCAGCACAGGATGACTGGGAGGGATAGCTGTTCATTTTACCCCACAACTGGTTTCACATGCATTGTACTTGTATTAAAAGATGGGATGATTATCTATTCAGGGATAGCAAGATATTTAGGGAGAGAAAGGTCTGAGTAGAAAAACAGGCAACAAATGCCCCTCCCCCAGTCATTCTGCATGTATTCATCTGAACCAATACTTGTTGGAGAGGAGTGTACATTAATGGCTTCACAATTACTAATAAATAACAATAATTGCTGCCCTCAAGCTCCACCCCTCCCTGTTCTGTAGTGTTAGCTCTTCTCACAATGGAGTGACACATCTTTCAATCAAATGTTTAAGTGAAAACAGACTTACACTTAAAAAACTCAGCTCTGTTCCTTGGCTCTGGAGCCTGCAGACTGTAAACTGCAACTTCATTCACTGGGCAGAAAAAAAGAGAGAGAGAAATAGAATTGAAACATGTGAATTAATACACAACACACACAAGACTCCAAACAGCAATCTGAAAAGAAACAAGGCTTATTCAGGGCATTTCAGGATGTAAAAATCCGTACTTCAAGATGTTCATGATTACAATGAATATGTATTCCTTCTGTATCAGTGCAGCAGACAAAGTCAATGTGAACACTTCTGCCACTGCACTGGAGTCTTGTGTTCATTCCTCTACATCACATATTTTTGCCCAATAGTACGGTGTCCATATTAAGACAACCTTGTGCATCAAACATACAACAGTCATTATCTGCTCCAACCACACATCACTCCCTACTCCCTCCTCCCTTCTCTGCTTCATCAGACCCTGCTCTGTCCACCCTGCTCCCTCCTCTGTACTCCCTCCTCCCTCCTTCTTCTTCCCTGCTCCCTACTCCCTGCTGCCTCCCTCCTCCTTTCTAAAAACACATTGCTCTCCTCCATGCTCCTTCCTCTATGCTCTCTCCTTCCTGCTTCCTCCCTGCTCTCTCCTTCCTGCACCCTCCTCACTGCTCTCACTTTTCTGCTCCCTCCTCCATGCTCCCTGCTCCCTCCTCCATTTACCCTCCTCACTGCTCATTCCTCCGTGCTCCCTCTCCCTCCTACCTGCTGCCTCCCACTCCTCCCTGCTGTCTCCTCCCTCCTCCCTGCTCCCTCCTCGCTGCTGCAATATTTATATAGCCAACAATCTACAAGAGGTCTTTATCAATGTCTTGCAAGTTCTGCCCCTCCTCAATCCATGGTCTATTTGAGAAATCTCTACCAAAGGAATCTATTTCACACCAACCTGTTGTGGTTATTTTGACTAATTCCCCCTTGCAGAAGTTCTCAATATGGTCTTTAAGTTCAGATACAGCTTTCCTCACAGCCCCAAAAGAGATGTCTGTATTGACAGTAACGCTGGGTAAGTCTCCAGCTTCAGGAGGGGCACAGAGAGACTGGAAATTCTACAACAGGAAAGTGGAGAAAAGGAGTTTTCAGTGAAACAGAATGGGGTCCAAAACATTCCTGGGGAAAAGCAAGGATTCATTCAATTGGAAAGGTCTGTTTGAAACCGTCCCAGTTATGGACTGGAGGTTTTGTAACAAGCAGTGATGTTACCTGTAGAAAATGGATGTGATCCTCCGTGTTTGAAAGCTGTTGCAGCTCAGTGTTTCTCTTTATTAGCTCAGCAATCTCCTGCTCCAGTTTCTTCATGCATCCTTCAGCCTGATTCACTGCAGCCTTCTCGTTAGCTAAAATTAGCTCAGTAACCTCAGTGTGGATCTTCTCAATGGATCGGATCAGCTCAGTAAAGATCTTCTCACTTTCCTTTATTTCTATGCATGCAGATCTCTGAGTGAAAGAACACAGTAGAGGAGACATGGTTAAAATTGATATTAAACACACATCAGGCATAGACAGTAATCTTCTGTAGATGTGTTCCAGTCCATCTGTTGTTAATAATAATAATAATAATAATAATAATAATAATAATAATAATAATAATAATAATAATAACACCCCCCTCTTGTCAATACCCACTTTCAGTGACTCCACAGCCTGTTTCAGCTCCTCCACTTCTTTCAGTCTCTCCTGGATTCTCTGTTGTATTTCTGTCTGTGTCTCTCCCAGCTGCTTCTGTGTAGAAACACAGTGACACAGTAACATTTCTGATGGGGCATTGAGTGATATCCTGTCACACCCATCACAGGTCTGTTTAAGTATGCTATTGAAACTGACAGAATAATTTTAGTTCAAATATATTTTATGTTTTCTTGTCCCCTTACCTCTTTACAATGTGTGCAATCATTCTGAGTCAAATATATTTTGACTTCAGTTCTAGTTGCAGGCCATAGACATCTGTAACACAGGCTAGATCAGACAACATGTGTGTATAGTAGTAAGATACAACACCATCTAGTGCAGGACGCTTGATACAGAGTAGCTGTCCACTAGATGGTACTGTTTCACACTAGTAACAGTGAATGATGGCTGATCTAGCATGTGTTACATGTTTGTTTTGTTAAGCACCTAGGAAACTGAAGCAGCTTTCTCTTTAATGGATATTTAGGGCTTCTGATTTCCGTTTTCAATCGATAAACACAGATAAAACAGCACTGATACAAAACAATGAAATCAGTGTATACCCAATAAACAACGGAAAAACACTGGACATGGTTACTCAATTCACATTGACTTCACCCCTTTCCATGTGAAAAAATACAATAAAATAACCTAAAACCAAACAAAAAAAACATTTCTCATAGCAGTCGGGCAATGAACCTCCTTCCTGACTTGTATCTATCATTGATTCATTCTGAATACTTTAAACTGAGTGGCAGCACATTCCTGCATTTCTATTGGAGGATTGCACACGCTTGTGAGATTTAAAACGAGATTACAATTAGAAACGGAGGGTTGTTCTTGCTTGTGGGATTTAAAGCTATATTACAGTTCAATAGGGAGGATTCACACACTCGTGGAATTTAAAACAGAATTGAAAATTGTGAAGAAATGTAAAAAATGCCTCAATACACAAAATCCCCAGAAGAATGAGCCCGTGAGCAGAAGGACTTCACTGTGGAAGAGAGCAAAGGAAAGAGGGGACTAGTAGGGTGAGCGAAAGAAATTGTAGATTTCAACAAACAAAATCCAAAATAGATTATTGCATTTCTTAAACATATCTGTTTAACTCAAGTAAAAATGTTATTAACGCACCAAATTTAGCTACTGTTTCTGCCTAGTGGCTATCCTGAATTTGAGTTACACTCTCCACTGACTTTGAGCTTTCATAATTAAAAAAATAAAATATGTCTAAAAAAGATGAACACTTTACCAATAAAAATAATTCTTCTCAGCTAGATTGTGGTTATAAATTGAAAGATCAAACATTATACGTGTACAAGCAAGCCTCTCAAAAACACACCTCTCACTGTGGGCAGACTGGCAAGAATGGCATGGCACTTTTAAAGGCACGGGCACAGCAGCTCTGCCAGTGCAGATAGATGCGTATGTGTCACTTTTAAAGGCACGGGCACAGCAGCTCTGCCAGTGCAGATAGATGCGTATGTGTCACTTTTAAAGGCACGGGCACAGCAGCTCTGCCAGTGCAGATTGATGCATATGTGTCACTTTTAAAGGCACGGGCACAGCAGCTCTGCCAGTGCAGATAGATGTGTATGTGTCACTTTTAAAGGCACGGGCACAGCAGCTCTGCCAGTGCAGATAGATGCGTATGTGTCACTTTTAAAGGCACGGGCACAGCAGCTCTGCCAGTGCAGATAGATGCGTATGTGTCAGTTTTAAAGGCATGGGTTTTGTTTTCTATATATTTCCACCACATCACTACAAACACAAGCATGTCTGGCTCTTGGTTTAATGAAATTAATAAACACCAAAAAAACAGAAGCCCTGTGTATATTGAATATCATATTAATCTTGTAAATTAATCTTGTATATTGAATATCATATTAATCTTGTATATTGAATATCATATTAATCTTGTATATTGTATATCATATTAATCTTGACCTTGCAAGTCCCTTCCCCCCACTAAAGTTTTATTTATAGCTTAAGAAAAAAGATATGAGGACATTAGTGTGCGCGGTTTATTTAAATACAAAGGTTTATGTAACAGTTTTTATTTTGAATAAGATCCTATTAGAGCATTTTGTGTACCTGAGGTTGTACATTTGCAGGACCTGTGTGCTTTTCTACAGTAGCTTTTTCTTTACATGTGTCAATGAAATAACAGAAAGTCAAATGCTTCTAAAAACACCAGAACGGATATTTAAGGTTTTGGGGTTTTATTTCTGAGCGCTATATACGCACAAAGCAGCAAAGCAACGTGTAAAAGCACCTAATAAATATTTATTAGTATGATTTTAACCTCGTGTGCCTCATAGCTGGCTAAGGTCTTGAGTTTGGGTAGAGGGTTAGATTTGCATGTACTCTTTTTATTTATATATATATACAGATGTGCTCAAATTTGTTGGTACCCCTCCACAAAAAACGAAGAATGCACAATTTTCTCTGAAGTAACTTGAAACTGACAAAAGTAATTGGCATCCACCATTGTTTATTCCATATTTAATAGAAATCAGACTTTGCTTTTGATTTTTTATTCAACATAATATTGTAAATAGTAAAACAAATGAAAAAGGCATGGACAAAAATGATGGGACCGCTAACCTAATATTTTGTTGCACAACCTTTAGAGGCAATCACTGCAATCAAACGTTTTCTGTAGCTCTCAATGAGACTTCTGCACCTGTTTACAGGTAGCTTGGCCCACTCTTCCTGAGCAAACTGCTCCAGCTGTCTCAGGTTTGATGGGTGCCTTCTCCAGACTGCAAGTTTCAGCTCTTTCCATAGATGTTCGATAGGATTCAGATCAGGAGTCATAGAAGGCCACTTCAGAATAGTCCAATGTTTTGTTCTTATCCATTCTTGGGTGCTTTTATCTGTGTGTTTTGGGTCATTATCCTGTTGGAGGACCCATGACCTGCGACTGAGACAGAGCTTTCTGACACTGGGCAGTATGTTTCGCTCCAGAATGCCTTGATAGTTTTGAGATTTCATTGTGCCCTACACAGATTCAAGGCACCCTGTGCCAGGCGCAGCAAAGCAGCCCCAAAACATAACCGAGCCTCCTCCATATTTCACTGTAGGTGTGGTGTTCTTTTCTTTGAAAGCTTCATTTTTTCGTCTGTGAACATAGAGCTGATGTGACTTGCCAAAAAGCTCCAGTTTTGACTCATCTGTCCAAAGGACATTCTCCCAGAAGGATTGTGGCTTGTCAATATGCATTTTAGCAAATTCCAGTCTGGCTTTTTTATGTTTTTCTGTCAAAAGTGGAGTCTTCCTGGGTCTTCTTCCATGGAGCCCACTTTTGCTCAAAAAGCGACGGATTGTGCAATCAGAAACTGATGTACCTTCACCTTGGAGTTCAGCTTGTATCTCTTTTGGCAGATATCCTTGGTTCTTTTTCTACCATTCACACTATCCTTCTGTTCAATCTGGGGTCGATTTTCCTCTTGCGGCCGTGCCCAGGGAGGTTGGCTACAGTTCCATGGACCTTAAACTTCTTAATAATATTTGCAACTGTTGTCACAGGAACATCAAGCTGCTTGGAGATGGTCTTGTAGCCTTTACCTTTACCATGTTTGACTATTATTTTCTTTCTGATCTCCTCAGACAACTCTCTCCTTTGCTTTCTCTGGTCCATGTTCAGTGTGGTGCACACAATGATACCAAACAGCACAGTGACTACTTTTCTCCATTTAAATAGGCTGAATGACTGATTACAAGATTGGAGACATGTGTGATTCTAATTAAAGAAACTAATTAGTTTGAAATATCACTATAATCCAATTATTTATTATCTTTTCTAAGGGGTACCAACAAATGTGTCCAGGCCATTTTAGAATATCTTTGCAGAATAAGCAATAATTCATCTCTTTTCACAGCTTCTTTGCTTTATTCTATGACATACCAAAGGCATGCAAGTAAACATGATAAAATAGCTAATCACTTTTCAGGAGGAATGAAGCATTATTTCAATGAGCTGTAAGGGTACCAACAAATTTGAGCACATCTGTATATATATATATATATATATATATATATATATATATATATATATATATATATATATATATATATATATATATATATATATATATATATATATATATATATATATATATATATATATATATATATATATATATATACTCTAAGCACACTCTTAAACTCAGGGGAGACGTTTAGGAGGACATAAAGATGTTTCGGACTCCTGTAAATGGATCGTTCATGCACTGGGCTTGCAACGTATCCAGATGACTTTTAATAATCTAGAAATTCATACAGACTCATTCAATTTGAAGTTTTAACAAATCACAGTAGTATTAGTACCCCTTTGGTTTATTAAATGCTTAAAAATGGATTGAGTAGTTACAGACTATGTCAAATCCCAGCTGACAGGCAACCTGGGTGGCCCATTGCCTTAACAGGTATATACTTCAATGCATTTATGGTTATAACACGTTCTGCCGTAAGGCTATACATGCATGGATCTAAAAACACCCACTGCTAAATCCTAGAACATCCAATATATCACTCTCTTAGACTAAAACATAAGTCATATACCTTATAGTAATACATCAATATATACAGTAAGTCATAATTAAATCTCAAACATTAATTCGCCTTAACAGCCCCTGTCCTTCAAGTTAATAACATTTTCAAAACACCCGGTAACTCCTTCTATAAGATTAATTAGCCATCATTAATAGAAGAGTCTTCTGTAAGCATTTTCTCAGACGTATGGCATAACATGGTCCTATGCTATTGCTCCCCTCACTTGTTTTTACCAGGTCTTCATTAATTTCTATGATTTAATGAAGCCATATATAGTTCACCACTGACTCCCCTTTCCTGTACCAGGAGGTATTTCTTATATGTAAAAGATCACTCATTGTAGAAACCTTGGATTTCAAACCCCCCAAACATTAAAACTCGCATTAGTTGCCCAAAGGTTATTTCCTCCAGTTACCAACGCCTGTTACCGTTTCGTTTCAAGCAAAGACAAGGTTAAGAAATTAACTACATTCTCTTTGCAGATCCTACTATATGCCTACACAGACTGGACTGTTATACTTTGACTGAAGTTTTTACTTTAAGTTAATTTCTGCACTATATTCTCTTATTTTAAACATTTTTTTAAATTTTTTAACAGTTCTGTTAAAATAAAACATTTACACATATTCAGTTTGAATTGTTTTAGAACACCTGTGTTTAGCTTAAAGACTACTTTCAGATCAAGCTAAATAAGAAAATTGACTGAGTTTTGAGTTAATTAAATGAGATTCTCATTTCTGCCTTTCTCCTCAAGGTTATAAACCTTGGCATCAGTAGCTCAGTCAAAGACAAGCGTAGCTAGCTCCCTTTTTACTCAGACTTACAAAGACACAATAATATAACAGAATAAACAGGAATATAGAATGCTCTAACATAACTATAGGTTAATACAGAGCATGTTATAACGTCTTGTATGAACAGTGTGTTTTAACAATGTGTTTAGTATTTCTGCTGGCTTTATATTTTTTAAAACACAGTACAGTTATTACAACATTTTAACACACATGCAGTTTCACAAATGTTCAATTTGTATCCCAAAGATCAGCCTCCTTCCAGTAGCTGTCACAATCCTTGGTCAGTTTCTGCTCTCAGTGAGTCTGTCAAAGTCACCACAGGTGTGTCTTTAAAAGCCTGATACCTGCAAAAACTTAAATCTTGTTAGCAGGTCTTCCATCTCTACATTCCCATTCCCATCATCAGTGGGAAGACTTCATATAAATTAAACTGTTTCTATCAAAGAGACATCTATCTCTGCCGCATACACCATTTACTCAAAAAAGGTGATCGCACCTTGTACAAGGGAAGACGGGTTTTAGGTTAATTTGTGACAAGAGCAATTAAAATACTATGGCTCTTTAAATAGCTCTTAATATATAATTAAAATCTGATCTAATGTGAAACTATATAACCTAGTAAACAGACATGTTAAATATCCCTGGGAATTCTTATCTTCTAGGATAGCTACAAGGAAATGGTTCAAACCCTTACCTGTTTCACACTCCTTTCTGCCTCAGCTGAGACTGTATCATGGCTCTTGTGTTCCTCGTCTGTACACAACAAGCAAATACACGTCTGATCTGTTCTGCAGAAGACCTCCAAAACCTTCTGGTGTTGAGCACAAAGCTTCTGCTCCAGATCTCCAATTGCATTGATCAGCTTGTGACTCTTTAATGGAGTAACCTCACTGTGTGGCTTGACGTGTGTTTCACAGTAAGAGGCCAGGCACGTCAAACAGGATTTCACAGCTTTGAACTTTCTCCCAGTGCAGAAATCACACGGCACATCTCCAGGTCCAGCATAACTTTGAGCAGGAGGAGGATTGAGTCCTGTCTTCTTTAATTTTTCCACAACTTCAGCCAGCATGGTGTTTCTGCCCAGATCAGGCCTTGGGGTAAAGGTCTTTCTGCACTGGGGGCAGCTGTAGACACCTGTATGATCAGTCTGATCCCAGTAGTTCTTAATACACCCCATACAGTAACTGTGTCCACATGGAATAGCGACTGGGTCCTTCAATAGCTCCAGACACACTGGACAGCTAAAATGAACTGAACACAAGTCTGAAGCCATTCTTGCTGCAGCGAGACAGAGAGACTGACAATTTCACAACAGAAACTTCACTGTGCTGATTTCCTGGAGTTGTGTTAAGCTCTAAGAGGCTGGTCTTGGGACTGAGGCCAGGTTTAGACAAGCAGGCTGAGCAGAGACTGCTGAATCAGTGTGAGAGGGGCGGAGAGGAGAGAGTGGGACAGGAGTTTTTACAGAAAAATAGCCAAGCAAACAGATCAAAGGTTCTCCACATTTCTGCATGCATAGGCAGTTTGTCTGCTTGTTAATATTTATGACTGCCTGTTTTATCAGTTTATTACAGGTTCAGTCAGTCATGTGTTGGTCAGAGTCCATTGCAGAGATACTGGAGACTGTCACCATGGCAACCAGCACAGGGCCCCTCCCTGTGGTGGAATGGCATCCAGCAGATGTTCCTGTTCCACTGCTAACATGGAGCCTCCCTCCCTGCTCTCAGTGTGTGTTTAAACAGGAGCAGTGAGTAATGTGGGAGGAGAGGATACAGTGGTTCTCAAAAGTATTAGCACCCAGGCTATTGTTGCCATATGCACAGTGTCTCCCAGCTCAGCCATGTAAGACTGTAACTCCTTTAGAGTTGCCATAGGCCTCTTGGTGGCCTCTCTGACAAGTGCCCTTCTCGCACAGATACTCAGTTTTTGAGGACGGCCTCTTCTAGACAGATTCACAGTTGTGCCATATTCTCTCCATTTCTTAATAATGGACTTTACTGTGCTCCGGGTGATATTCAATGCCTTGGAAATGTTTTTACATCCTACCCCTGATTGGTGCTTTTGAAGAACCTTATTCCGGATTTGCTTTGAATGTTCCTTCGTCTTCATGATGTAGTTTCTGTTAGGAAATCATGTGAAACACCTTAATTGCACACAGGTGGACTCCATTCAACTAATTATGTGACTTCTAAAGACAATTGGTTGCACCAGAGCTTATTTAGGTGTGTCATAGCAAAAGTGGGTGAATACTTATGCAATCAATTATTTTCTGTTTTGTATTTGTAATTAATTTAGAACAATTTGTAGATTTTATTTTTCACTTTGACATTATGGACTTTTTTTGTGTTGATCAGTGGCAAAAACTCCTAATTAAATCCATTTTGATTCCATGTTGTAACACAATGAAATGTGGAAAAGTCCAAGGGGGGTGAATACTTTTGAGAGCCACTGTATGAACTCATGTTACCATTTAAAAAAGATACATATTGAAATGAGTTTTAGAGCTGCATTTTATTACGTTTGTATTTCTGTTTAAGGATAATAATCACTGTGACCTATTAGAATGTACAGTCATTATGAAAAATTAAACATTCACCATTCAAATATTCTAGCAGGACTTTGAGAGTGAACAGAGCAGATGTTCATGGCATCAGAGCCTCAGCTCTGTTTCTCTTATGTCATGAAAACTGATTCTCACTTAATTGAAAGAAGGCTTTGCACTCGAAACTCAGTGAAACAGAGAATATCACATTTCTGATTGATAGTTAATCGTTATCCAGTGTTATAGAGACATCACATGTATTATTTCTATAGTAATAGAATATTATTGATATCATGATGAGACACATGTTTGCCGCAGCAGATAAAAAACTGAATAAATGAAACAGCAGTGAGCCAGCAAGGAGGGGTTAACTTGCAGAAGAAACTATTAATATTGCTTAAGCCTTGGTTAAATGATGTATATATCTATGCTCTAAAGAAAAGCTACCGTAGATTTGAAAACGAGATTTAGGCTCAGATGCAGGGCTGTGCTGTGCGTTTTCGGATTTCAATTTGACTCTATTTCGATGTTAGATTCTTGTAATTTCTTTAAATTTTCTTAGAAAAAATGTAAGCATAATTTATTTTAACAAAGTGCAGCACACTATCTCATAGTAAACAGGCCCAATTACTGTGAGGTGTTTGTCATTCATGATGCTATTTTGGACAGAGAATGTTCAATGCTGAAACAACTTTGCCTCCCTCAGAATTGTTCTGAAATGACGCCCCTGTTATCCAGTAATGAGTTGAGCTGTGTGTAAATCTGTTCCTTATCCAGTAATGAGTTGAGCTGTGTGTAAATCTGTTCCTTATCCAGTAATGAGTTGAGCTGTGTGTAAATCTGTTCCTTATCCAGTAATGAGTTGAGCTGTGTGTAAATCTGTTCCTTATCCAGTAATGAGTTGAGCTGTGTGTAAATCTGTTCCTTATCCAGTAATGAGTAGAGCTGTGTGTAAATCTGTTCCTTATCCAGTAATGAGTTGAGCTGTGTGTAAATCTGTTCCTTATCCAGTAATGAGTTGAGCTGTGTGTAAATCTGTTCCTTATCCAGTAATGAGTTGAGCTGTGTGTAAATCTGTTCCTTATCCAGTAATGAGTTGAGCTGTGTGTAAATCTGTTCCTTATCCAGTAATGAGTTGAGCTGTGTGTAAATCTGTTCCTTATCCAGTAATGAGTTGGGCTGTGTGTAAATCTGTTCCTTATCCAGTAATGAGTTGAGCTGTGTGTAAATCTGTTCCTTATCCAGTAATGAGTTGAGCTGTGTGTAACTCTGTTCCTTATCCAGTAATGAGTTGAGCTGTGTGTAAATCTGTTCCTTATCCAGTAATGAGTTGAGCTGTGTGTAAATCTGTTCCTTATCCAGTAATGAGTTGAGCTGTGTGTGAATCTGTTCCTTATCCAGTAATGAGTTGAGCTGTGTGTAAATCTGTTCCTTATCCAGTAATGAGTTGAGCTGTGTGTAAATCTGTTCCTTATCCAGTAATGAGTTGAGCTGTGTGTAAATCTGTTCCTTATCCAGTAATGAGTTGAGCTGTGTGTAAATCTGTTCCTTATCCAGTAATGAGTTGAGCTGTGTGTAAATCTGTTCCTTATCCAGTAATGAGTTGAGCTGTGTGTAAATCTGTTCCTTATCCAGTAATGAGTTGAGCTGTGTGTAAATCTGTTCCTTATCCAGTAATGAGTTGAGCTGTGTGTGAATCTGTTCCTTATCCAGTAATGAGTTGAGCTGTGTGTAAATCTGTTCCTTATCCAGTAATGAGTTGAGCTGTGTGTAAATCTGTTCCTTATCCAGTAATGAGTTGAGCTGTGTGTAAATCTGTTCCTTCATCCAGTAATGAGTTGAGCTGTGTGTGAATCTGTTCCTTATCCAGTAATGAGTTGAGCTGTGTGTAAATCTGTTCCTTATCCAGTAATGAGTTGAGCTGTGTGTAAATCTGTTCCTTATCCAGTAATGAGTTGAGCTGTGTGTAAATCTGTTCCTTATCCAGTAATGAGTTGAGCTGTGTGTGAATCTGTTCCTTATCCAGTAATGAGTTGAGCTGTGTGTAAATCTGTTCCTTATCCAGTAATGAGTTGAGCTGTGTGTAAATCTGTTCCTTATCCAGTAATGAGTTGAGCTGTGTGTAAATCTGTTCCTTATCCAGTAATGAGTTGAGCTGTGTGTAAATCTGTTCCTTATCCAATAATGAGTTGAGCTGTGTGTGAATCTGTTCCTTATCCAGTAATGAGTTGAGCTGTGTGTAAATCTGTTCCTTATCCAGTAATGAGTTGAGCTGTGTGTAAATCTGTTCCTTATCCAGTAATGAGTTGAGCTGTGTGTAAATCTGTTCCTTATCCAGTAATGAGTTGAGCTGTGTGTAAATCTGTTCCTTATCCAGTAATGAGTTGAGCTGTGTGTAAATCTGTTCCTTATCCAGTAATGAGTTGAAAGAACTCAGAAGCCTTGTTGGGATCTTATTGTTTTAAAAATGGCACTTCATTTGAGTTCTGCATTTGAGTTCCACAGCAAAAGACCCAGTTATTGTGCATTTATCAATCTGCCCCAATACTGGAGGGGAGCATAGATTGATACAGACAGCAATACAGACAAGCAGACAGAGTGAAGTTTCTACACGTATGTGCGTGTATGGAAAGCTCCATTATTTATTGTGATTGCTGGTTAATGTTTATGGTGAAGTTTCTGCACCCTTATCTGTTGTATATTGTGTTATTGCTTATTTTGCAGGGCTGTCCTGATAAAGTCAACTAAGCTGATTTACTCTCCTTGTTTGAACTGCAGCCCCCAAGGTACAGTGCCTGTTTGTACGAGGTGAAGGTGCAGCAGCTGAGGAAACAGGACTTTGCACTCTGTTTACTGTCTGAGCACTGGAATTGGACTTCGGATATCTTTCTATTTCCTTGTCGTTCCTTATCCTCGCGAAGCAAACCAAGCAAAATAAACGCTATCGTTCCAAACGTTTCCACCGTGTGCTTTCATTGAAGTGTTTCTCACTGATCTGTTCTGTAACCCGGATCCCTTTAAACGTGTCTGAACCGAGACGTTCCAATCCTCTCATTACAGAACAACCTTCTCTTCTCTTTTGTGTTTCCAGACTTGGCAGTACTTGGTTTGCTCTCCCCACTCACTTTACTGCTGTGTTACAGGTAATAGGACCCCAGACCCCAGTGCAAGACTCCAGAGGGGTCCTGGTACAGGAAGAAACAAAGTGAAGAGAGAGAGGAAACAAAGCACAGCTCTGTGGTACAATAACAAGGGGAAATAGTACCAGCATGTACTGGACCTGCTGTGCCAAATGGAAAGATTACATTGCTCAATAAAATGATTCATATAATCTAAGTGATACAATGGACTTTGGACACCTGTTGCAGCTGGAGAGTGTTTGCCAGCAATTCATCTGCAGCTTCAGAAAACCGTGCTGTCAAATCCCAGGCTGGGGTTACACACTGTTTATGCATAGAATCTTAACAATAGATTTATGAAGAGCCCTCTCCTGATCGGAACATTATTTTAGTTTTCCAGACTTGATCGTATTTGGTTTCCTCTCCCAATTCAAGTGGGGGGCCCCTATTACCTGTGACACAGGAAGGAAGTCAGTGGTGAGAGGAAACAAATTAACATTCTGGGCAGGATAAAAAACTCAGAGTGAAAATAAAGAAGACTGGAAAACAATGAGAAATAACCAGAGAGTGTACTGGTCCTGCTGTGTCACAATTTCACTGGTCGCACAAGGGCTTGATTAGTGCAGGGCTTGATTATCCCCAGGCAGTGTGGCTGGCAACTGGGTGGCGTGGAGAGTTAGGATAAAGAGTCTCGGGTCTGCGTTGGACAGGTGGGGGACTTGGCCAGCCAGAAGGGGCAGAAAGGTGCTCGGACCTGAAAAGAAACGAGGTAGATGGGATAGCAAGGTTGTGGTCTTGGTGAGGCTAGCGCATGAGCTGCGACAGAATAGTTGTGGCGGGGGTCCCCTCAGCCGGTGAGGAACCGCCGGGACGGCAGTGACTTGGGCAGGAGGCCGACCAGGTCGGTCGGGGAGGACCCCGGCTCCCCAGCACCGCACCATGAAGATAGGGAAGAGACCGCTGAGCTGCACATAAATAAGAGGAAGCTGTAAGAAAGAGAAAATACAGGGAGAAGTTAGTAATGACGACTAGGGATTGGAGGACATCCGCGCTGTGGAAAGGAAACTCCCTAGTGGGGAAACCTTTGGTGGACCCTGGGAGGGCTCCCCACTCCAGGCATACTAACAAAGGACTTTTGAGCTGCTGCAATGCCTGAAGAGACTGAAGGCGGAACAGATACTGGATGTCTGATAGATCGTTCCTGAGGAGGAAGGAGTCAGGTTGAGAGACAGACTCAGATACGTGATAAAGGCCATAGGTGCTAAACATTGAGTGAGAAACACGATTCTGGGTTTAGAAGGGGTGACGGAGGACCAGGCAGTAGAGTAAGCTGAGTGTGTGGATGGGGCTAGAGCACTCTCCATAAAACAGATGTCTATTGATATAGGGAGCCAGGAGGGAGCAACAGGGAGGGGGGGGGCTCTTGAGGATCTATGAGTGTCAAGGAAACTGAAGGGACGGAGATGAGGCAGCAGAAATACTGAATTCCGGAGATGTAGGCTTTAACGGTAGTGGGGGCTAAGTGAAGAGAATCCCTTGCATGGGCGATGGAGGCTACAATCCGCTGTTCATTAAATCGGAATGGGATGTATTTTGTTTTGAGTGCAGAAAGTTGTAAATGTTTTCCATCCAGTGGTAAATGAAGATTTGGTCGCTGGGGCTAAGAGTGTGGCCATGTAGTGATGAGCAGATTGCAGAAGGTTGGAGAGTGTTGTATTTAGCTGAACGGCAGATTTTGGTGTTGCAGAGTTTGATGGGGGCTGAGGTGGCAGCTGGACCTGAACAAATATATTAAATTGACTGCCGAGTTGTTTCTAGAAATGAAGGCAGAAAAGATGAGATGCCGACCATCCTGTGTTAGTTGTCACGGGATCGATAGGCGGTTTGCTAAGAAATAAATAATGTCCGTTTGGAATGGAAAAGGTGAACTTGTAATCAGAGGTTTGGGTTTCACAACTCCAGACAGTCTCCTAATAGTGGAACTCCTTAAATCATAAATCAAAGCAGATTTCCAGTCTCGTACCATGTATTAAAGCTTGTAGTATCTGAGAGGATGAGCGGACAGAGACTAAATTGCTGAGGAAATCAAGCGCGCCATGTGTGTGTGTGTGTTTTTTAGATCCAGGTATTGGAGGAAAGCTGGAGCATTGAAAGATCTGAAGAGGGAGCCGAGATTTGCTGTAATGAGGAGATATTAACAGTAGAGGCGAGATCTGCTGAACGGGCAGAGATCTGAAGGAGTAGACGATGGAATGCTGTCAGTAGTGTGCAGTGGCCTGCTGTAGAGAACAGAGAGCTGCTGAATGCGGTGGAAATTGGTATTTGAGAGTTAAGGCATTTTTAGATGTCAGAGATGGGGCTGCCTTTGGGCAGAAATGAAGAATGCATAGATCTGAGGCCGCTGCAGAACCTGAGAGGATGGGAATCGTTGTTCAGAGGCTGCTGCAAAACCTATTGATCTGATCAGGAGCAGTCTAAGAGTGTATTGTCTATTGCGGGATAGGAGGACGCTTGACTGAAATGTTGATAATCGTAGCACATAGTTTCCGTTATGTGACTGGTAGCTCAAATTGAATGAAATGGACTTTGAAAGTTATATTAAGTGCCTTGATGAAGTTGGGGCAAATGAGGAAGTGCAAATCCGGGAACAAGAAGGTTGCAGGAATGGCCTGATGCAGGGAAGCTGTAAATTAATGTGACTGTGGATTCTTAACATCTCAGAAAGCTGATAAGCATGGCTTCATGACAAGGTCCTCAAGGGAGGGGTTTGGATTTAAAAATTCAAGTTAATATATGTAGCAAAAGAGGTTGAGGCAGGAGGGGACTGAGAATCCTCAGAAAGACAACGAACTGCAGGAATTGATAGAAAGTTTGGAGGTGCGAGATTCGCAGCAATAGCAAATCATCTTAAATTATGTAGAGCTTGTGGTGTTATGCTGCCATCTAGAGGTTTTGATTGGAATTGAAACTATTGTCTTCAGTGAAGCGGGGTAGCATATATTTGGTTATTGCGATTAAAATCCTCGTCTATGTATAAAACATTTGCTTTAGAACAGTTAGTGATGATATAAGTAAGTTAACGTAGGTCTAGAAGAGGAGCCTGCAGTATTTAGATGTCACAATTCGGCGAGTTGAAGCTCTCATGTTGCAAAAGCGCAGCAGCAGGAGCCGGAAGATTGCAGTAGTGAGGCACAGGCTCGCATTGCCTGTTAAAGCTGCCTGGTCGCCATGGCAACTTACCACTCCCAGTAGTCACTCGCTGAGGCGTTGCCGTGGTAACCATGGTCTGTGAGGCGCCGGTGTGAAAGAGTTGCAGTGCAGCGGTGACGTCGGAACAGTCTTTCTGATGAAAACGCAGAGCAAGCTGAGAATGACGCTGCGCTTTGAACGGCGCAGACTGAGCAGGTAGGAAATATCAGATACTATCTTGCGAGCGCAGAGCAGAGAAACGGCCTGCAGTGAAAGAAACGAACAACAAAAAACAAACACAGACAAGGAAGCGGAAATAGTGCTGGGTTAAAGTAGAAAAACAGAGAGAGATAGACAGGAGGGGCAGCCAATAGCATACGTGGAGCAGCGCTGGTCATGCCCTAATAATTGACGAGGCGAGCACTGCGTTGTGTGATTGGCTGGAAATACTAAATGAGGCTGAACTGGGATCAGCTTCCACCCGGAAGAGATCGCAGACGCTACCGGGCAGGACGCCACGGAGGGAAGGAAAGACAGGCTAAAGAAAAGGATAAAGGAGAAGAAAAAAGCAGCGCAAAGCGAGAGAGAGCCCTCAATGTCACCCCCCGAATTACGATTAAAGGCTAACATTTATTATTATTATTATTATTATTATTATTATTATTATTATTATTAATTTTCTTAGCAGACAACTTACAGTTATCACAAAATATACATATTTCACAATGCAGTAAGAGCAGATAAAATATACAATGACTTCAGTCCTGATAAGAGCAATATTAACTAAAATATATACATGTACAGTTCGATAATCACAATATAGTAAAAAATACATAGAATACTTCCGTCCTAATAAGAGTAAGTTGAACTAATTTATACACATTTTAAGAAACACAATATGTAGTTGTTGTTGTTACTGTATTTAAACAATATGTAGAATCGCCGAAATCACAAGCTTACACAAACATCTCCCGTCCATAAGTAATAAACTCGCGCACGTTCACGTTGCAGCAGGCGCTGCTCTACAGTCTAGTGGATTGCAATGACAAATTACGCGCTTTGCGCCGTGAGACAGGAATCACACGCTCCCGCTGGCAGATAGCAAGGTTTGTTGCAAGAGCATGCACATCATCGGGGAAACATGAATCCTTGGGAGCACTGAATTCGTCTTAACAGGTGCATTAGTTTTTTATCTTGACTAGCTTGCAGTATTGCCTGTATCCACTTGGGGAGACAAAGATACACCCAAATATCTCTAGTGCTTTAGTTCTCATCCAGACTGTATTGATTTGCTTCATACTTCTGCAGTAATCCATCATCCATTTGTTCAGTTGTATTTTATGACCATTACAGTGCCACTGTCTGTCTACCTGCCACTGAAGATCATTTAGGGTACAGTTAACACACTGTGGTCCCACAAGTACAGGGCAGTTACAATGGGGTGAGGCTGGTAGAATGGGACCACAGTGTGCTCACTGTACCCTCAATGATCTTCAATGGCAGACAGACAGACAGAGGCACTGCAATGGTTCTGTATTACACTGAGGGGCAATGGTAGCACAAGTATAGGGCAGCTACAATGGGGTGAGGCTGGTAGAATGGGACCACAGTGTGCTAACTATACCCTCAATGATCTTCAATGGCAGACAGACAGACAGCGGCACTGCAATGGCTCTGTATTACACTGAGGGGGCAATGGTAGCACAAGTATAGGGCAGCTACAATGGGGTGAGGCTGGTAGAATGGGACCACAGTGTGCTAACTATACCCTCAATGATCTTCAATGGCAGACAGACAGACAGCGGCACTGCAATGGCTCTGTATTACACTGAGGGCAATGGTAGCACAAGTATAGGGCAGCTACAATGGGGTGAGGCTGGTAGAATGGGACCACAGTGTGCTAACTATACCCTCAATGATCTTCAATGGCAGACAGACAGACAGAGGCACTGCAATGGTTCTGTATTACACTGAGGGGCAATGGTAGCACAAGTATAGGGCAGCTACAATGGGGTGAGGCTGGTAGAACGGGACCACAGTGTGCTAACTATACCCTCAATGATCTTCAATGGATCTGTATAACACTGAGGGCAAATGGTAGCACAAGTATAGGGTAGCTAAGGGGCAATGATTCTTTTATTTCTCATCAGGCCTGACATGGACAGCTCACAGGAGATCCAGTATCTCTGCTCTCTGTGGCAGTAAACTTTTTTTTGTAAACTTGTAACCTGTGGGTGTTACAAGGGTTTTGGCTGGCAAATGGTTGAGCCATCCAGTTAGGGCTTGTTTTTATTTAATAAAAAGTACACAACAGTGCTACAAAGAACTGTTCTGTGTCTGCGTCTGTTAATAGGGTGTAAATAAGCCTTGGCCAAAGGCTTTGTTACACATTTACAAACTGCATAAGGTTCACACAGTACCTTTTCTCTTGAGACCACCCAGGTCTGCTCCACACATGGCTTTTTTTCTCTGTCAGCCCTGTCTACAGGGTTCCCTGCATTTATCCAGGGCTTAATCAGCCTCAGGTGCTTCACATTAAGATTAGAGCTAGGTGAACCTCGTCCTGATTCAGTCCCGGTGCATTCTGGGTAAAATTTCTGCCCCCTTATGGCCACTGCTATTATAGCAGTTTATGTACTCACTATCTTAAAATTATTATTTTTAGATAACGCTATAAGATAATAATAATGATAATGAATTGAATAGTAGGTGATATAAATGAGTAATAATCAAATACAAAAAATAGTCAGCTTTAACTTAAAGTTCTGTTCAGTCTCTTATAAAAAATTATTTCAAGCAAACATTTATCTTGCTCTTAATTGTGTTAATACTTATACTGTGATTCTTGAAATGTATTTTTGTTTACTGTGACTGTGAGTCGCCCTGGATAAGGGTGTCTGCTAAGAAATAAATCATAATAATTATTTCAAGTAAACATTGTCATGATGAAAGAATATACAACAAAATTGTGTTTTAAAGTTTATTTGAGGTTCTTGCTAAATTAAAAGAAGAAAACAGCCACAGTAATATGTTTGAGTTCAGAGAGTAGGAGAAACAATACATGAAGTAAACAGAAAGTGCATTGAAATACACTGGAGTCTGACAAAGTCTCATATAGGACTTTACTGTATCGAACATTTGTCATTTACCATAGCTACTACCCCTTCTACAGTTCCTGCTACTGCTCCTACTGCTGCTCCTGCTGCTACTCCTATGGGTCCTGCGAATGCTCCTAGTACTGCTCCTGCTGTTGCTCCTAATCTTATTGCTATTAATAATTTTATAAATGCATTTCTTTCTTCTGCTTTCTTTCTAGCATATTCCTCCCTGCAACCTGGGATTTCCTGAATTAGCCTCTTTTTCTCTTCTTCAATGGCTGCTTCAGCCATCTTGTACATCTCAGTGGTGTAGCAGCTGTTGTTTGCCACCATCTTGTCTATCTTCCCCAGCAGCTCAGTGACCTGGGTGCGATCAGTCATCATCTTGTTGTTGAAGGCATGACACCGGCCTCCACACTTCTCTACAATGTTCTTGAGG
>CM072692.1:17841555-17854055 GCA_036884735.1 Huso huso | reverse complement strand
AGACCTCTCTGTGCATTACAATTCTTCCCTATGCTTTACCAGAAAACAATGCTCCCTATGTTTTACCAGACCTCTCTGTGCTTTACAATGCTTCCTATGCTTTTTACCAGACCTCTCTGTGCTTTTTTATAATGCTTCCCTATGTTTTTATCAGACCTCTCTGTTTTTTACAATGCTTCCCTATGCTTTACCAGACCCCTCTGTGTTTTTACAATGCTTCCTATGCTTTACCAGACCTCTCTGTGCTTTACAGTGCTTCCCTATGCTTTACCAGACCTCTGTGCTTTACAATGCTTCCCTATGCTTTACCAGACCTCTGTGATTTACAATGCTTCCCTATGCTTTACCAGACCCTCTGTGCTTTTTTATAATGCTTCCCTATGCTTTTACCAGACCTCTCTGTGCTTTACAATGCTTCCCTATGCTTTAACAGACCTCTCTGTGCTTTACAATGCTTCACCAGACCTCTTTCTCTCTCATTCCCCTCTTTCTTTCTCATTCTCATTTGAAAAACCATGTTAATGAGTATTAAGAAATGAGAAAAAGTCAGTCTATCACGTTAATTTTTTTTATTAAATCACATTACTAAAATCTGAAATATTAAACATTTTATGGAAATCAAAAAACAAAAACACACACACAATAAAGCAAACTTAAGCTCACTTTTTTAAAACTGTTACAGCACTGACTATTGGATGCCATTTTTTAAAATATATATAAAACATAACAATTCTTAAATAAATTAAATACAGTTACTTCGTATGAAATCCATTCGTTGCTAAAAACAAATAATTCCCCTCGTTTCGCTCTGCAGGTGGCGCCGTTTCACCCCCTAACTTTCATCCAAAGTTGTGTCAGATTGAACATTCCCTTCACCGAGGAGTGGAGAGGACAGACAGGGAGTTCAATACAAAGGGTTCTTACAACACAAAACAGTCTAGTTCAGCTGGCAGATTGTTACATGGGACTCATAATAAAGCACAAACCCAGGATAGAGCCTCTCAGTGAATGTGGTTTGGAATCTGTGCAGGAGGGTCATTGTGTCAGACGCCATAAAAGGACAGCGTGCCGTCATTAAAGTCCAGATACCTCCTATTCTGGGGGAGTGGGGGCATTGCAGTGTGATTGTTATTGTGCCAGGCAGTGTAACTGGAATCAGAGCAGAACAAACTCCAGGACTTGTCATTGCATCCAAGGAGACAGGAATCATCCCTCCTTTCCTGCTGATTCCTTTATATGTGACTCCTATGAAGCCCATCCCCACTCCCTCAATCTCCCAGTAACAGCGAGTCCCAGACAAACCCTCTCTGCAAAGCACTTGGAACCAGCTCTCAAATCTCTCTGAGTGATCAGGATATCTCTGGGTCTCTCTCCTGCATGTCACCTTTCTGTTCCCTTCAGACAGACAGAGGTTTCTATGCGCTGTGTTGGGGTCCAGTGTGAGCTGACAGGAATCTGATTGAAGAGAAGAGGCGGGTAGAGGAGGCGGTTAGAAAAGTCAAATCACTGAGAAAAATCAACAGTCATTGTCTGCTGCATCCTCACATCCTGTTTATGGAAGGTGTGTGTGTTGTTTTAATTATTTTTTTAATACATTATGACCACTTTTTATACTTTTAAATTGCATTACCTGCCTCAAGATGGCTTCCATGTACCAGCATGGACCTCTCAGAACTACATTTCCCATCATCCTCCTGCTCACTGGTAATTCCATCTCAATCACATATGTGAGCAGGAGGATGATGGGAAATATAGTTCTGAGAGGCTCATGCGGGTACATGGGAAGCTATCTTTAAACCCTCTTGATTGTTTTGTTCATTATAATTCCTCGATCTTATCAAACTTCTTCAATTGGAACCAATCCAATGCAGCTCTGCATACAATTACAGTTCATAATGTTCCTAGGGGTATGTTGTTGCCATTTTTACCCCCTCAGACCCCTTGCTTACTAAATATCTTCAATAGAATATCATCCACTCTTCAAATATCTGTCTAATATTTTAATGAGCAATCCATCCCACAAGTGCAGTGATACTGCAATATACATTTACTACCAGCACAGGATGACTGGGAGGGATAGCTGTTCATTTTACCCCACAACTGGTTTCACATGCATTGTACATGTGTTAAAAAGATGGGATGATTATCTATTCAGGGATACCAAGATATTTAGGGAGAGAAAGGTCTGAGTGGAAAACAGGCAACAAATGCCCTCCCCCAGTCATTCTGCATGTATTCATCTGAACCAATACTTGTTGGAGAGGAGTGTAGATTAATGGCTTCACAATTACTAATAAATAATAATAATTGCTGCCCTCAAGCTCCACCCTCCCTCTTCTGTAGTGTTAGCTCTTCTCTCAATGGAGTGACACATCTTTCAATCAAATGTTTCAGTGCAAACAGACTTACATTTTAAAAACTCAGCTCTGTTCCTTGGCTCTGGAGCCTGCAGACTGTAAACTGCAACTTTATTCACTGGGCAGAAAAAAGAGAGAGAAATAGAATTGAAACATGTGGATTAATACACAACACACACAAGACTCCAAACAGCAATCTGCCATGCTCTTAATATTTAAACACAAAGTGCATCTGTTCAGTTTATCACAGTGTTTGCTCCAAGACTTAGACTAAGGGTCAAGATGGCCCCCTCTCAATCTTAAGGGGACATTTTCTTCAGTGAGGGGGTTAATATGTTTGAGTCAGAACCAACCACTATTTCTTATTTTTGTTTGTTTGTTTTAAATATGCCAACAGAGTTTCCTGACCTTTTGTTTCTCAAGAACAAAAAATAAAACTGTAAAGATGTAGATACAACCAAGGTGTCTCCACAATACTCACTGTCACTGTTGGGGAAAATATTGGGAAATGTGTCACAGTGACGCTGGTGTATCACTGAGTAGAGGACATTCATTGTACCAAGAACAGGGGTTTGCAATCTTTTTAAGGTGCATACCCCTTTCCAAAAAATGCAGTCCACTGCGTATCCCCATCTGAGACAGTCATAATAAAATGAAAACAGAAAAAAGGTCTGTACAATAACATCATGATGCAACAAAACACACACGCCTTGGAGTGTGCGATGGATACAATTCTAAAAGTTACTGTATTTACGGAAAAAATTATATTTACTTTTGGATAAAAAATAGTCCCTCAAACAGGTTTCTAGTTGTTGGAAATATCATCATTTTATTGTAATTACTAATTAATCAAAGCCTCTGTGCTAGCCTCAATCACTCAGAATGACAAGACTATTCCTTGATAGTAAATGGCAATCATGTATTTTTATTGCTAATGCAATTACAGAAAAGCAGGCAAAGAAATGTTCACTATCCACGCATCTCTACAGCTGACCTTATTACGAAAACATGTAATTGGCATTTTTTAATTCTTGGTGACTAAAACATACAGTACTGATGCAAATTAATAAAAACTCTTACCTAGTATCAGTGTGATGGATGTCCCTGCTAGTTACCACACAAATCACAAACGATGGCAGGGAAATTTAAGAGCGCTTCAGTCACAGGACATTTTTGGCGTTTTTAATCTGACAGTATTTCGTCTTGATCGCCCTTTGCTAGTAATGTTCTAGTATTGAGCTTAACAATCCATATTTTTCACTGGATTGAAAGCTAAAAACTCTTACTCTCACACCAGACGTAAGGGCTTAAAATGAGACCACATGGCAATACTTCCGGTTTCTGATTGGCCATAAATTCTGTATTTTGAAATGAACCAATAGTACTTAAGTTACAAGAAACTTTAAATCGGGTCTTTGAAAAAAAAATAAATATCGATTTGAAGCACGAATGCACACAGGAAATAAAAAACGAGTTAAAGACGAGGCTTTTAGTTTTTAAAATGTTTTTTTTTTTTATCCCAAAGACAGACTGCAAATAATGTTAAAATAATGTGATATCTTGTAACAATTGTAAGTCGCCCTGGATAAGGGCATCTGCTAAGAAATAAATTTAAAAAAAAAAAAGTACCTATGTAAATTAGCCATGTCTGCACCGAACGCTCTGTCACAGCACATCAGTCTGGTCTTAGGGATTAAATGTTGATTACAAGACAAGTGTTTGCAGCAGATTGGCAAGTGGTACTAAATAAAAGTGGTATATAAATAATAAATAAATAATATAAATAATATAAATAAATAAAATAAATAAAATAAATAAAAGTGGTACTAAATTCAGAATTTTCAAAGTTTGAAAACCGCTAGAAGAAACCACATTACCAACAGATCCAGTTTAATAGTAGTAGTATTTAAATGCCATTATCCTGACTGCTAAATTCTTACCTTCCAGCTGCCCTTTATTTTGACAATTTCCATATCAAAAATGGCATTTTGTTCTTGACGCCCTTCATTCTTAGCCCCCCAAGTAAATATTTTGGACAGTTTTCAAAACTATTTTTGCTTTATTTTCACAACACACGTTGATGTTGTTGATATGATAAACGTGTGGATCTGCTTCAGGTACTGTGTATTTTTTTTTTCAAGGTTAAACGATGGCCCGTGCTACATAGAACACTAAAAATAAAATTTCACATATACAATGTTGTTGGTTTTGCTATATTTTAACATATTTTAATACTGCACATAATGATATGGTTTAGAAAATGCTACTTACCAAAATCGTGACTGTATTACATAATAATTTCCTTTATTCTGATTCCAGTGGTGTTTTCTCAATGCAAGATGTATTGTAGGCATATATACAGTGCTGTATAAAATCACATACCCTTTTTTTTAAAAAAAAAAATCATGCCGTTATAGGCCTACTGGTGAAATGACCAAGAGCCAGTTGGTGTTTAACACATAAGGAATTATTTTGGCCCTGAATTTTAGCATGTTTTGTAATAGAAAAGACATTTCACATCCTTTTATAACATTACCATTTGCTATATATATATTTTTTAAATCAATGATGCGGTTTTCGTTTCGAATCTACTGCACTTTGTCTATAAGCTGCACTGCAGTATGCAGAAGTACACATTCCTCCCATTCACTTGCTAGATCACCCATATCTCCAAACATCAGACAAAAGTTTCTCTAGCAAATAGATAAGTTAACAGCGGATGAATTTCACAGGATTTTTAAGCACAAATATAATATCCTGCATTTCAACAGTCACTGCCGAAGCGGATTACTTATTCTTCCAGAAGTAATGGTCGGTGTAACAGGGATATGAGGTTATATTGTGCAGTGCCATGTTGTTAACAAGCCTGATGCTGTCGCCCAGGCTTTACTGTGAACCTGATTGTAACCAGGGGAGGGTGTGGCGCATTCTACTGGACTGGAGAATAAAACCACGGGAGTTTAATTATGAAAACGCAAGTGTAAACAAACAAGTAAAAAAGATCAGCCTGTCGTCAGACATGTCATGCTAATACAACATGCATTCATTTGCTGTGTTGGTATTGCGTCTGGTCTGGGAAGGGGGACACGGCTGTTAAGAGAAATTCAGCGGGACATTTCTTTTTTTTTTTTTCGGGGGCATATGGAATGAATGTGTTGTTTAATGTTTGAATCCTCTGTCTGTTTGAAAAATTATATATATATATATATATATATATATATATATATACAGACGTGCTCAAATTTGTTGGTACCCTTACAGCTCATTGAAATAATGCTTCATTCCTCCTGAAAAGTGATGAAATTAAAAGCTATTTTATCATGTATACTTGCATGCCTTTGGTATGTCATAGAATAAAGCAAAGAAGCTGTGAAAAGAGATGAATTATTGCTTATTCTACAAAGATATTCTAAAATGGCCTGGACACATTTGTTGGTACCCCTTAGAAAAGATAATAAATAATTGGATTATAGTGATATTTCAAACTAATTAGTTTCTTTAATTAGTATCACACATGTCTCCAATCTTGTAATCAGTCATTCAGCCTATTTAAATGGAGAAAAGTAGTCACTGTGTTGTTTGGTATCATTGTGTGCACCACACTGAACATGGACCAGAGAAAGCAAAGGAGAGAGTTGTCTGAGGAGATCAGAAAGAAAATAATAGACAAGCATGGTAAAGGTAAAGGCTACAAGACCATCTCCAAGCAGCTTGATGTTCCTGTGACAACAGTTGCAAATATTATTAAGTTTAAGGTCCATGGAACTGTAGCCAACCTCCCTGGACGCGCCGCATGAGGAAAATCGACCCCAGATTGAACAGAAGGATAGTGCTAATGGTAGAAAAGAACCAAGGATAACTGCCAAAGAGATACAAGCTGAACTCCAAGGTGAAGGTACGCCAGTTTCTGATCGCACCATCCGTCGCTTTTTTTGAGCGAAAGTGGGCTCCATGGAAGAAGACCCAGGAGGACTCCACTTTTGAAAGAAAACATAAAAAGCCAGACTGGAATTTGCTAAAATGCATATTGACAAGCCACAATCCTTCTGGGAGAATGTCCTTTGGACAGATAAGTCAAAACTGGAGCTTTTGGCAAGTCACATCAACTGTTTCACAGACGAAAAAATGAAGCTTTCAAAGAAAAGAACACCATACCTACAGTGAAACATGGAGGAGGCTCGGTTATGTTTTGGGGCTGCTTTGCTGCGCCTGGCACATGGTGCCTTAAATCTGTGCAGGGCACAATGAAGTCTCAAGACTATCAAGGCATTCTGGGGGAAACGTACTGCCCAGTGTCAGAAAGCTCTGTCTCAGTCGCAGGTCATGGGTCCTCCAACAGGATAATGACCCAAAACACCCAGCTAAAAGCACCCAAGAATGGATAAGAACAAACATTGGACTATTCTGAAGTGGCCTTCTATGAGTCCTGATCTGAATCCTATCGAACATCTATGGAAAGAGCTGAAACTTGCAGTCTGGAGAAGGCACCCATCAAACCTGAGACAGCTGGAGCAGTTTGCTCAGGAAGAGTGGGCCAAACTACCTGTTAACAGGTGCAGAAGTCTCATTGAGAGCTACAGAAAACGTTTGATTGCAGTGATTGCCTCTAAAGGTTGTGCAACAAAATATTAGGTTAGCAGTCCCATCATTTTGTCCATGCCATTTTCATTTGTTTTATTATTTACAATATTATGTTGAATAAAAAATCAAAAGCAAAGTCTGATTTCTATTAAATATGGAATAAACAATGGTGGATGCCAATTACTTTGTCAGTTTCAAGTTATTTCAGAGAAAATTGTGCATTCTTCGTTTTTTGTGGAGGGTACCAACAAATTTGAGCACGTCTGTATATATATATATATAAACAATGCTATTGTGTTGTTTTCTCATGTAATGTCTTTAGAAATTCTCTTCCTTCCTGCTATCATCACTCGGGATGTCTGTAAATGAGTTGGGACGTTTCAACCTGGGGAAATCATTTGAAATAAAACATCTCCTTCCTACCCTCCTCTCCTCATTCTTGGCTGCTGCCTCCCCTCCTCCCTGCTGCAATATTCATTTAGACAACAATCTGCAAGAGGTCTTTATTAATGTCTTGCAAGTCCTGCCTGTCCTCAAGCCATGGTCTATTTGAGAAATATCTACCAAGGGAATCTCACACCAACCTGTTGTGGTTATTTTTACTAATTCCCCCTTCCAGAAATCCTCAATATGGTCTTTAAGTTCAGATACAGCTTTCCTCACAGCCCCAAGAGAGATGTCTGTATTGACAGTAGCAGCTGGGTAAGTCTCCTGCTTCAGGAGGGCACAGAGAGACTGGAAATTCTACAACAGGAAAGCAGCTAAAATGAGTTTTCAGTGAAACAGAATGGGTCGAAAACATTCCTGGGGAAAAGCAAGGATTCATTCAATTGGAGAAGTCTGTCTGAAACTGTCCCAGTTATGTACTTGAGATTTTCTAACAAGCAGTGATGTTACCTGTAGAAAATGGATGTGATCCTCTGTCTCTGAAAGCTGTTTCAGCTCAGCGTTTCTCCTCCTTAGCTCAGCAATCTCCTGCTCCAGTTTCTTCATGCGCCCTTCAGCCTGATTCACTGCAGCCTTCTCGTTAGCTCCAATCAGCTCAATAACCTCAGTGTGGATCTTCTCAATGGATCGGATCAGCTCAGTAAAGATTTTCTCACTTTCCTTTATTTCTATGCATGCAGATCTCTGAGTGAAAGAACACAGTAGAGGAGACATGGTTAGAATTGATATAAAAACACATCAGGCATAGACAGTAAACTTCTGTAGAGGTGTTCCAGTCCATCTGTTAATAATAATAATAATAATAATAATAATAATAATAAATACCCCCTCTTGTTAATACCCACTTTTAGTGACTCCACAGCCTGTTTCAGCTCCTCCACGCCTTTCAGTCTCCTGGATTCTCTGTTGTATTTCTGTCTGTGTCTCCCAGCTGCTTCTGTGTAGAAACACAGTGACACAGTGACATTTCTGATGGGGCATTGAGTGATATCCTGTCACATCCAACACAGGATATTTCAGAGCAGGTTGTGTTATTCACACCTGTCCAAGTAAAGGTGTTATGTCCTATAAGGTTTGAATAATACAAATACTAAAATAATGGACATATTGAGAACTTTGTGACCTTATCAATCTCAATTTCAAAATATCACCTCTGTTTATCCTGCAAAATGTTATGAGTATACCGAAAAACTAAAAAAAATACTTACAAGTATTATGTACATTTTAATTATTACAACATGAAACACTCCAGCTCTCTGAACAAAAGAGACGCACTCATTTACACTAATGAAAGTAAACTGGGAGGGAGGGCATTTTTGTTTCAGTACCTGGCAGGCTCTTGTGACATATCAGGCGGGTCATCTCTTTACTCCTTCTTCTTCTCCTTGGAGTCGGGTCCATGCCTCTCTCTACTGAATCAGTCGTTCTCAGTTAGCTGTGTTTCTCCTCTGCAACACAATTGAAACAAGTCCGTTGTTAAAGAGTACAGCGCTTCAAATGTCATTTTTCTTTCTCTTTCTTTAGAGCGGCCCCTTATCTTTTCATGCTGTTTGAAATCATCCTGACCGCTTCTTGTTATCACAGTTACTCAAATGCTGGGTTCGTTTTTGGAAAACGTCTGTGTTGCTATTTGAGTGCCATGGGAGCATTGTATTTTAAACAATTTTGTATCAATTAAGATTATGTTTTATTTTGAATTATTCATTTTGAACTTTAAATATACAGGTTAATACTAACAGTACAACAGCACTTAATAGGAAAAAAAAAAACTATGATCTTTTTTGTGTTTTGTTCAGCTGTTTTCTGACCAAATTTATATTCGAGCTTGAGTTTTCGCACTGTTCATGTCGTTAGGGTTACCCGATTTGCCCTGAAAAACTAAATAAGACGTTCTTTTTCCAAGTCACTGGACGAAAATACCAAAATAACAGTATTGTGCAGTAAAGAAACAAGGACTAGGGGGTCACAAATGGAGATTAGATAAAGGGGCATTCAGAACAGAAAATAGGAGGCACATTTTTACACAGAGAATTGTGAGGGTCTGGAACCAACTCCCCAGTAATGTTGTTGAAGCTGACACCCTGGGATCCTTCAAGAAGCTGCTTGATGAGATTCTGGGATCAATAATCTACTAACAACCAAACGAGCAAGATGGGCGAATGGGGCCTCCTCTCGTTTGTAAACTTTCTTCTGTTCTTATGTATTTAACACAATAATAGTTTTACGAAATTATAGTGGAATAGTTGTATGCTTGTGTCTTTAGAAAATATCACTTTACAAAAGCTCCTTTATTTGAAGACTCCATGTTCACAAGTATCACGGAAGCCCCTTTGGCAGTCAGCATACTCTGACATCATAAGTCACATGACCGAACCTGCGTGGACGCCGAAAGTTATTTTGCTTAAACATCAATAATAACCGAACAACGAAGAAGAAGAAGCGAAAAAGGACGGAAAATACAAAGAAAAAAATGATGCAGCCTATCATTGTGATAAGATGAAATATTGAAGTACCTTGACAAGATGTTTTGCCGGTATGTAGTTCCGGGCCGTGACCGCTGAGTTTTCAACTCTGATTATTAGTATTATATTTATGTGTTATTATTATTATTATTATTATTATTATTATTATGGATATAGTTTTATTATCCACTATCCTCAACAATACAGTATAAATCGACTCGCACAAGCTCCTCTTCACTGTAGCTGAAGCGAGCTGCTATGGTCACATGACACAGGAAGTAAATGTCTTCAAAGCAGTTCCTTGGGTTGGGCAGCAGCTGGTTCATGACGAGAGAAAAACACAGACCTGTTCAGAGTCATGCGAGTCACGAACGACTTTAAATAATCCTGTGTGTGTCTTTATCTCACCTCGCTCGACCCGCTGACAAGTCTTGACAGCCCGCTATTAATAATGAACCTGGGAAATGCTGAGGTTCCCATGCAGCTGTGGAGACATCTTTGTTTCCTCCTCCTTGAAGTCATCTCCGTGTCTGTATCTCCGAAATCACTTGTTCCGGAGTTAGCTGTGTTTCGACTGTGCAACACAACTGAAAATCATTAACGAGGGAGCACAGAGCACCCGATATACTCACAGCAGAACAGCCTTCATTCACAAAACCTATAGCAACGCGATCATTAACGAGGGAGCACAGAGCACCCCGATATACTCACAGCAGAACAGCCTCCATTCACAAAACCTATAGCAACGCGATCATTAACGAGGGAGCACAGAGCACCCGATATACACACAGCAGAACAGCCTCCATTCACAAAACCTATAGCAACGCGATCATTAACGAGGGGAGCACAGAGCACCCTGATATACTCACAACAGAACAGCCTCCATTCACAAAACCTATAGCAACGCGATCATTAACGAGGGGAGCACAGAGCACCCGATATACTCACAACAGAACAGCCTCCATTCACAAAACCTATAGCAACGCGATCATTAACGAGGGGAGCACAGAGCACCCTGATATACTCACAGCAGAACAGTATCCATTGACAAAACCTATAGCAACGCGATCATTAACGAGGGGAGCACAGAGCACCCCGATATACTCACAGCAGAACACCCTCCATTCACAAAACCTATAGCAACGCGATCATTAACGAGGGGAGCACAGAGCACCCCCGATATACTCACAGCAGAACAGCCTCCATTCACAAAACCTATAGCAACGCGATTATTAACGAAGGGAGCACAGAGCACCCCGATATACTCACAGCAGAACAGCCTCCATTCACAAAACCTATAGCAACGCGATCATTAACGAGGGGAGCACAGAGCACCTGATATACTCACAGCAGAACAGCCTCCATTCACAAAACCTATAGCAACGCGATCATTAACGTATGGGTTGCCATGTGTAAAGAAAATAAAGAAAATAAGCGTTAATATTTTAACATGTCTTTTTCCCAGATTTAACTTAAATGTTTATTTTTTCCCAGATTTATAAATGTTGTGAAAAATAAATATATTTTTTTAAATGTACATTCAGATATCATTTATAAATCTAGTTACACGGTTTAACATTTAGCTAAATATTTAACTGGCAGCTAAATCTGGAGTGTGTATGCAGAGATCCCCGCCCCTCTTCGTGACGTCATCATTCTTCGGAAGGGCGGGTGAATCTCCCACGGACTCGGTCAGGTTCTCGTTCAGAAAGACATCCTGGCGGATTCCAGCAACTCACATGCAATCATCGAGCGCGCAGCTGCTGCTGCTGTAAGAGCCGCCCACAGGCTGGAACAGCCAGCGCTGCTCAACCACCACAAACTGAGGGACGTGGAAGGATGTCATCCGTGGACCTGCCACATCATCTTCAACAGCATTTCAGAATAGGCCTTAAGCCCTTGTTACACGAGTCGATTTACTAGCAACTTTATCGCCTGCGACCAAATCCGTGGAGGATTGCCCTGTAACAGCGCTTGACAACGTATTGTCAAAGTTTTGGTAACTGCGTGGCAACGTGTTTGCTTGAGTGGACGATCCTACTCCAAGCAACAGGTTCAGGCAATATCCAATCAGAGCACTGGTGTGTGTCACGTGATTCTGTCTGCGGTTAAATACAACAGTTGAAATGGAAACGAAAGCCGCGATTACCTGGACTCAGGAGAAAATACTTCTCATAGAGTTTTATGAAGGGTGGTCAACATATCGTCATTTTGGTAGTGGCCTATTTTATAACACCCAATGCTGGAAAGTTACTTTTAACAAGTTTTAAAACTACTTAAAATCTTTGTCCAACTATCGTTAACTACGCCCGGAACTGCACCATTGTTCAGGTCTCACCTTCTTAATAATTAAAATACCTTTATATACAAGACAGCAATAATAATAATAATAATAATAATAATAATAATAATAATAATAATAATAACAGGGGAATAAAAACGTAGCTACTGTAACTCTGCTAAACCATGTCCATATTATATTTTTTTGTTACTTTTTAAACCGTTACTCCGCAGCACTGTGATAATATAACCATAAAGGCAGGGTTTTTTTTTTATTATGACTGATATATATTTTACAGCATTTAAAGAAATTAAGAATTATCGTTCATTTTTATCTACGTGGTAGTACTGTACGTTAAATTGAGTTTACATA
>CM072692.1:17808245-17841055 GCA_036884735.1 Huso huso | reverse complement strand
TCCTTTGGCTGCATTGCTTGGATTCAGCAGGCTTGGCTCAGCCTGCTTGTCTAAACCTGGCCTCAGTCCCAAAACCCCTGCCTCTCTTAGAGCTGTACATACCTCCAGGAAATCAGCACAAGGAAGTTTTGTTGTGAAATCAAGTCAGTCTCTCTGTCTCACTGCAGCAAGATGGCTTCAAACTTGTGGTCAGAAGATCAGTTTAGCTGTTCAGTAAGTCTGGATCTGGCTGAAGCTAATTCAGTCGCTATCTCCATGTGGACAGAAGTTACTGTATGGGGTGTA
The DNA here is from genome assembly GCA_036884735.1 of Huso huso. Lineage (NCBI taxonomy): Eukaryota > Metazoa > Chordata > Actinopteri > Acipenseriformes > Acipenseridae > Huso > Huso huso. The sequence goes on along the minus strand of CM072692.1, from coordinate 17,840,770 downwards.
TTAAGAACTGCTGGGATCAGACTGATCATACAGGTGTTCAGCTGCCCCCCTAGTGCAGAGAGAGACCCTACCCCAAGGCCTGATCTGTGCAGAAACACCATGTGCTGGCTGAAGTTGTGGAGAATTAAAGAAGACAGGACTCAATCCTCCTCCTGCTCAAAAGTTATGTTGACCTGAGATGTGCCGTGATTTCTTGCACTGGGGAGAAAGTTCAAAGCTGTGAAATCCTGCTTGACGTGCCTGGCCTCTTACTGTGAAACACACACGTCAAGCCACACTATGAGGGGCTGCTTTCAAGAGGCACTGCTGATCAATGCAATTGGAGATCTGGAGCAGAAGCTTTGTGTTGAACACCAACGATTATGTGTGAGGTCTTCTGTAGAACTGATCAGATGTAGATTGCTTGTTGTGTGCCACAAAATGAACACAAGAGCTAAGGATACAGTCTCTGGCTGGAGGCAGAAAGGAGTGTGAAACAGGTAAGGGTTTGAACCATTTCCTTGTAGCTATCCTAGAGGATAAGAATTCTGGTGGATATTTACATGTCTGTTTAATAGGTTGTACAGTTTCACATCAGATCAGATTTTAATTGTATATTAAGAGTTATTTAAAGAGCCCTAGTTTTTAATTGTCTATCTAAACCATGATGTACTACAATGTATTTTAGATGTAACAGGGCGTTGTTAGGGGTGTGGCTATTGCTGATTGACATTGGTGAGACACAGAGGTTTTCGGTGATACAAAAACACAAAACATTCAAAACAAAACACTGCTCGAAAACAACTAGAAAATAAAAAGCTGACCAAACAAGAAAGGAGGTCTACCCAGGAACAGTCTCCCTGACACCTCCTCTAGACTTTGTGGGATTAAAATCCTGGATTTGAATATGCCCTGCCACATCTAGCACACACTTGATTATCAAAAACTTGATTTACAATTAAATCAATATACACTATTTACATGTACAGGACCTCGTAGCCCTGCCCTCACAGAGTAAGAAGGATTTGTCTAGCTGTTTTGTGGTGCATTGGAATTTGTAGTGTAAAATTAGCATGATTTATATTCCTAGTGTTTTTATATGTATCTTGTGACTTAATAAAATCATAGATCAGTTCCATTTGTTTTAAGATATTATAGTTTAATTAGTTAAACTTTTTAAAAAAAATGACATTCCAGAAAAGTCAAGCACCTAATTTTAAAAAGCAGAAAAAGACCAAGATCAATATGATATTCAACATACAAAATTAAATGATATACAATATACAAGATTAATACATATTCAATATGTGTAAGATTAATATGATATTCAATATACAAAGATTAATATGATATTCATTGTACAAGATTAATATGATATTCAATATACAAGATTAATAAGGGATATACAATATAAATCCAAGGTGAAAAAATAGCTTAATTTGGTGCTAAAACACATTTTTACATGATTAAAACAGATATTTAAGTTAGTTTAAAAACGAAATGTAATAACCTATCAGATTTTGTTAAAATCTACAATTCTTTGGACCACCCTACTAGTCCCCCTTCCTTTGCTCTCTTCCACAGTGAAGTCCTTCTGGTCATGGGTCTTCTGGGGATTTTGTGTATTTAGGCATTTTTACACTGATTTCATTGTTTTGTATCAGTGTTGTTTTATCTGTGTTTATCGATTAAAAAAACGGAAATCAGAAGCCCTCATAAATATCCATTACAAAGAGAAAGCTGCTTCACTTAGGTGCTTCACAAACAAACATGTAACACATGCCAGATCAGCCATCATTCACTGTTACTAGTATGAAACAGTACCATCTAGTGGACAGCTACTGTGGATCAAGTGTCCTTTTGTATTGCTGGCAGCTGCACTAGATGGTGCTGTATCTTACTACTATACACACACATGTTGTCTGAAAATGCCTTTGTCCAAGTTTAAACCACCTCCAAGGAAGTTTTCAATTTAATTCTAGCTGTCACATTTAAAACATGGATTAAAATGAGTGGTGCAATTTCATTACATTTAATCTTTTAAATGTTTAACCTTGATTTAATTTTTAAACAAGGATTACATCTAAATCCTGGGTTTAAAGTTTCCAGCAACATGATTCAAATATAATCCTTGATTTAATCTGCTAGTGGTTAATCCACGCTGGTGCATCTGACCCCAGGTATCTGTATAATGTAAATGCTACTAATAGAGAATCATGAGGGTCTGGAACCAACTCCCCAGTAATGTTGTTGAAACTGACACCCTGGAATCCTTCAAGAAGCTGCTTGATGAGACTTGGGATCATTAAGTTATTAACAACTCAAACGTAGCAAGATGGGCTGAATGGCCTCTCCTCTGCTTGTAAACTTTCTTATATTCTTAAGGTTCTTATGTTAATCTAACTTCATATAAGCAAGGAGAGGTGAAAACACAGCCTGCTCTGAAATAGTCTCATGGCTGAGGTGACAGGATATCATTCAATGTTCCATCAGAAATGTCACGTGTCACTGTGTTTCTCACAGAACCAGCTGGGAGAGACACAGACAGAAATACAACAGAGAATCCAGAGAGACTGAAAGAAATTGGAAGAGCTGAAACAGGCTGTGGAGTCACTGAAAGTGGGTATTGAAAGAGGGGTTATTATTATTATTATTATTATTATTATTATTACATAATTAGATGGGATTGAACACATCTACAGAAGTTTACTGTCTATGCTCGATGTTTTGATATCAATACTAACCATGTCTCCCACTGTGTTCTTTCACTCAGAGATCTGCATGCATAGGAAATAAAGGAAAGTGATGAAGATTCTTACTGAGCTGATCCGATCCATTGAGAAGATCCACACTGAGGTTATTGAGCTGATTGGAGCTAACGAGAAGGCTGCAGGAATCAGGGCTGAAGGGACGCATGAAGAAACTGAAGCAGGAGATTACTGAGCTGGGCAAGAGAAACTCTGAGCTGAAACAGCCAGGAGACAGAGATCACATCCATTTTCTACAGGTAACATCACTGCTTGAGTTAGAAAATCTCAAGTCCATAACTGGGACAGTTTCAGACAGACCTCTTCAATTGAATGAATCCTTTGCTTTTCCCCAGGGAATGTTTTGGACCCCATCTCTGTTTCATACACTGAAAACTCCTTTTCTCCACTTCTTCCTGTTGTAGAATTTCCAGTCTCTGGTGCCCTCCTGAAGCTGAGACTTACCCAGCAAGCACTGTCAATACAGACATCTCTTTGTGGCTGTGGGAGGAAAGCTGTATCTGAACCCTTAAAGACCATATTGAGGACTCTGCAAGGGGGGAATTAGTCAAAATAACCACAACAGGTTGGTGTGAAATAGATTCCTTTGCAGAGATTTTCAAATAGACCATGGCTTGAGGAGGGCAGGACTTGCAAGACATTAATAAAGACCTCTTGCAGATTACTGTTGGCTATATGAATACTGCAGATGTTTTATTTCAAATGATTTCCCCCAGGTTGAAACACCCCACCTCATTTACAGACATCCTGAGTGATGAGAGCAGGAAGGAAGAGAGTTTCTAAAGACATTACATGAGAAACAAACACAATAGCATCCAAAATGCGACAGAGGGATTCACATTAAATAACACATTCATTCCATATAGGACGCTAACTTATAGTCCCAAAATCTTTCAATTTCAAAGAATTATATAGGAGTTTATGGGTCATGGTCATATGCTCTTGTATTGCAACCAGAAAGTCTTTTGGTGTAAAAACAGTTTTCTGTATTTTATTTAGTGAAATGAAATGGCAGTTTATTATACCCGCGTCTAGAGCAGTGACAGACATTTCAAAGGCAAGGCTTTCTTCCAGTAAAACATTTTATTCTAGAGATATTCTCCTTTGGAAGGACCTAACACCTCAGTGGAAAGAGTGGCTGGAGATGTATTAGATTAGTTCTGTATGTGAAAGATTCTGATGATGGTGCAGTTAGTTGGTCCTTGCTGGCTAATTGGATAAACTGAACAGATGCACTTTGTGTTTAAAGATTAAGCATGGCAGATTGCTGTTTGGAGTCTTGTGTGTGTTGTGTATTAATCCACATGTTTCAATTCTGTTTCTCTCTTTTCTGCCCAGTGAATAAAGTTGCAGTTTACAGTCTGCAGGCTCCAGAGCCAAGGAACAGAGCTGAGTTTAAAATGTAAGTCTGTTTTCACTGAAACATTCTGATTGAAAGATGTGTCACCCATTGAGAGAAGAGCTAACACTAACAGAACAGGGAGGGGTATGGAGCTTGAGGGCAGCAATTATTATTTATTATAATTGTGAAGCCATTAATTCACTCTCCTCTCCAACAAGTATTGGTTCAGATGAATACGCAGAATGACTGGGGAGGGGCATTTATTGCCTGTTTTTCCACTCAGACCTTTTCTCCCTAAAATATCTGGTATCCCTGAATAGATAATCATCCCATCTTTTTTAATACATGTACAATGCATGAAAAACAGAGGAGAGGGAGGAGGGAATAGGGAGGATGGAAACATAGAGGAGGAACAGGGAGGAGGGAGAAAGAAGATTGAGGTGGGGAGCATAGGAGGAAGAATAAGTAGGAGGGCGGGTGGGGAGGAGGGAGGAGGAACAGGGAGGAGGGAGGACACAGAGGGAGGGAGAGGTCTCTAGAAGAGGGAGCCGGGACTAGGGAGCATAGAGAAGTGAGGAGGGGAGCATGCAGGAGAGAACAGTTGAATTGTGTGAATTGTGAAGGTGGTGGCCAAATTAGGGTGTGATCCTTCATTTTCCATTTTAAACGTTATTCAAAATGTGCTTGTCTCATAGACCGATGTGAACTGGGGAACGCTAATCAAAGCTTATCAGTGTTTGTATTGATGTCATGCAAATCCATAGATAACCTCTTATTATTCAGAAGAAAGTTTCTTTTATTCATGGGATATAAACAGGAAAACTGTTTCACAAGACATAGCAAAGTTACATTTTGAAAATCACTCCATGTGAAACAAACACAGAGCCAGAAATGACACATTTTTGCATCATGTTGTTGAGACACTAAAGACTCAATAATCACTCAATTGAATTTTGTAAAGGGGATATGAATAAAACACAGGAAAATATTAGCATTTTGTCCTGACAGAACATATTTTGTATCACAAATGAGTTTTAGCCCCAAAATATGCATTTTATCCAACAAAATGACAGAAGTATACCAATAATTTTGGGATCTAAACCTTTATAACTTATTGCCCTCTATAAATATCCAGAGAAAATATATAATCAACATGATTTAACCCCCTTAAATACACAAAGCCATTCCTTTTCAATATAACACATACATTACATGTGTGTCAGTTGTTTGACCCCTGAAGCTGGCAAGGCCGACAAAAATAAAATGAATTATTGTTTTAGAGCTGCCCCTTCTATAAATATTCAGAGAAATTAGCAGCCCAACGCATTTAACTTACATGCCAATCACCTGCCTTGGAGCAGATCAAAGTCTGAATAAGAAACAAGGAATACAAAACAGGGCGAATAAGAAGCTATCTTCAGCCTCGTGTGAAACTTGGTCATTCAGAACAGGGTTCAAGCCAATTCTTTTTTTCAATTCCAATTCCTTTAAAATCAATTCCCATTCCCCTTTAATCAATTCAACACATCATTGATCACAATTGTACTAGCAGTATTCCTGTTATTAAAATGAGCTTTCTCACAGTGGCAACAAATTACATTGACCCAATTCTGTTTGTTAGCCAATTAAATCGAATTTCAGATAAAAAAAGATGTTGAAACAATCACAACAATTATTATAAATGTTCTAAAATATCAATTCCAATTCCTTTGAAGGAATTGTTTTTAAAAGGAATTGCCTCAACCCCATACTAGTGCATTGCCTGTATATATTAAAACACAAAGAAACACGCAACTCTGGCTATGTACAGGACACCCTAAAGAGACCGCAACCTCAATCCAGCTTGTACACAAACTAATGAACACCCACCTTAGTAAGCAAATGTTATTTCTGAGAAAACAGTCCCCTGCCAGACAACCCCAAGATGAAATACTTTACAGCGCACAGGCAGTCCTTCAAGGCTTGCATTAATAGAGGCAATTGTATCTACAGGTGGATTGATACATGACAGGCCTTGCATTAGAGGGGATTGTATCTCTTACAGGATCAGATATGACAGGCTCTTGTATTAATAGAGGGGATCATCTCAGGGATCAGATATGATTATGGCTCTGTACATTAGAGGGATCAGACGCAAGAGATCAGATAGAACAGGCCTACTCCCCCCACACACCGGGGGAATACATGGCAGCATTAACTTAGGATATTTGATGATAATAACTGGCTAATTAGTACTCACATCACACAGTACTAAGCAGCTGGGTTATTTCTTTTGCAAACATGTTAGTAGTTTTATAGTGCTTCACTGTGTTAAGTAATATGCAATTGAACCGATTGTGTTTTTACCCCCAGAGTTTATGTGAAATGGAAGGACAGAAAGGATCTGTACAATATCTATAGAATAAAGATAGGGTGGTGTGTGTGATATGAGATCGTAATGCACACCAGGTTATCCTGTACAATGCCCATGTATCACACACACACACACACACACACACACACACACACACACACACACACACACACCGCTCATCACACACCCATACACACACACACACACACACACACACACACATTGCCTATCACACACCCCGCCTATCACACAGATTACCACACACCTCTGCTCGGGTTGATACCCGTTTAGGTGCTTGAAAGGGAACGTGCTGTTTTAAGTTACAAGTTCAAAGTGTTCTCTTTGGTTGCAGTCACAGATCACTCCTAGTACAGACCACAGCAATCGCGGTTTTCTCTGTACTGTCTCACACAATGCAAACCTTATTTTAAACTGTGTTCACCTTATCAAAGTTGTTGCTATTTTAAATACAATTCTTTATGGAGTTCACTCTCTGTTTAAAAACTCACTGACATAAACTAAGCAGAGTAAGGGAAAAAAATGCTCACCTGAGATTATAAAAATACTGCTTGGGGCAGCGTGTGTGTGAGTGTGTGTGTGTGTCCTTTGCTCCCCCCCTTTACAAATTCAACTGATGCTTATTGAGTCATTAGTGTCTCAACGACAATGCAAAAATGTGTCATTTCTGTGCTCTGTGTTGTTTCACATCGTGGTTTTTCACAATATAACTTTGCTATATCTTGCATGACACAGTTTTTCTTTTTATATCCCATGTATAAAAAGAAGCTTCTTCTGAATAGCGGAGTTATCTAGTTTACATGACATAAATATAAACACTGATAAACTTTGATTAGCGTTCCCCCAGTTCACATCAGTCTAGACAAACGCATTTGAATCACGTTTAAAATGGAAAAATAAGGATCGCGCCTAATTTAACGCTTGTCACAATGCACACAATTCACCTGCTCCCTGATCTCTTCTGCATGCTCCCTTCTGCATCCTCCCTCCTCCTTTTCCCTGCTCTCTCCTCCCTGCTCCCTCCTCCCTCTGCCCTCCTCCCTCTATGCTCCCTCCTCCCTGCTTCCTCATCCATGCGCCCTTACTGCTCTCTCCTCCCTTCTCCCTCTATGCTCCCGCCTCAATCTTCTTTGCTCCCTCCTCCCTGCTCCCTCCTCCTTCCTCCATTTTCCCGGCTCCCTGATATCTTCTCCATGTTCTCTCCTCCCTGCCCCCTCCTCCCTGCATGTATTCATCTTAACCAATACTTGATGGAGAGGAGTGTAGATTAATGGCTTCACAATTACTAATAAATAATAATAATTGCTGCCCTCAAGCTCCACCCCTCCCTGTTCTGTAGTGTTAGCTCTTCTCACAATGGAGTGACACATCTTTCAATCAAATGTTTCAGTGAAAACAGACTTACATTTTAAAAACTCAGCTCTGTTCCTTGGCTCTGGAGCCTGCAGACTGTAAACTGCAACTTTATTCACTGAGCAGAAAAAAGAGAGAAATTAAACATGTGGATTAATACACAACACACACAAAACTCCAAACAGCAATCTGAAAAGAAACAAGACTTATTCAAGGCATTTCAGGGTGTAAAAATCTCTCCTCCCTGCTCATTCTTCCCTGCTGTCTCCTCCCTGCTGCCTCCCTCCCTCCTCCCTGCTGCAATATTCATATAGCCAACAATCTGCAAGAGGTCTTTATTAATGTCTTGCAAGTCCTGTCCCTCCTCAAGCCATGGTCTATTTGAGAAATCTCTACCAAAGGAATCTATTTCACACCAACCTGTTGTGGTTATTTTGACTAATTCCCCCTTGCAGAAGTCCTCAATATGGTCTTTAAGTTCAGATACAGCTTTCCTCACAGCCCCAAAAGAGATGTCTGTATTGACAGTAACACTGGGTAAGTCTACAGGTTCAGGAGGGGCACAGAGAGACTGGAAATTCTACAACAGGAAAGTGGAGAAAAGGAGTTTTCAGTGAAACAAAATGGGGTCCAAAACATTCCTGGGGGAAAGCAAGGATTCATTCAATTGGAGAGGTCTGTCTGAAACCGTCCCAGTTATGGACTTGAGATTTTCTAACAAGCAGTGATGTTACCTGTAGAAAATGGATGTGATCCTCTGTCTCTGAAAGCTGTTTCAGCTCAGTGTTTCTCCTCCTTAGCTCAACAATCTCCTGCTCCAGTTTCTTCATGCGTCCTTCAGCCTGATTCACTGCAGCCTTCTCGTTGGCTCCAATCAGCTCAATAACCTCAGTGTGGATCTTCTCAATGGATCGGATCAGCTCAGTAAAGATCTTCTCACTTTCCTTTATTTCTATGCATGCAGATCTCTGAGTGAAAGAACACAGTAGAGGAGACATGGTTAGAATTGATATCAAAAAACACATCAGGCATAGCCAGTAAACTTCTGTAGATGTGTTCCAGTCCATCTGTTAATAATAACATAATAATAATAATACACCCTCTTTTCAATACCCACTTTCAGTGTCTCCACAGCCTGTTTTAGCTCTTCAATTTCTTTCAGTCTCCTGGATTCTCTGTTGTATTTCTGTCTGTGTCTCCCAGCTGCTTCTGTGTAGAAACACAGTGACACAGTGACATTTCTGACAGGGCATTGAGTGATATCCTGTCACATTCAATACAGACTATTTCAGAGCAGGCTGTGTTTTCACACCTCTCCCCCCTTTATATGAAGATAGATTAACATAAGAACATAAGAAAGTTTACAAACGAGAGGAGGCCATTCAGCCCATCTTGCTCGTTTGGTTGTTAGTAGCTTATTGATCCCAGAATCTCATCAAGCAGCTTCTTGAAGGATCCCAGGGTGTCAGCTTCAACAACATTACTGGGGAGTTGGTTCCAGACCCTCACGATTCTCTGTGTAACGATACACACATTATGCACACAGATACCCTAAGGGTCGAATGCACCAGTGTGGATTAACCACTAACCCAGATTAAATCAAAGATTATATTTGAATCATGTTGCACAAAACCTTAAACCAGGATTTATATGTAATCCTTGTTTAAAATTAATCCAAGGTTAAACATTTAAAAGATTAAATATAATGAAATTGCACCACTCATTTTAATCCATGTTTAAATGTGATAGCTGAATTAATTTGAAAACTTCCTTGGAGGTGGTTTAAACTTGGACAAAGGCAGCAGTTTCAGACAACATGTGTGTATAGTAGTAAGATACAACACCATCTAGTGCACAGCTGCCAGCAATACAAAAGGACACTTGATCCACAGTAGCTGTCCACTAGATGGTACTGTTTCATACTAGTAACAGTGAATGATGGCTGATCTAGCATGTGTTACATGTTTGTTTTGTTAAGCACCTAGGAAACGGAAGCAGCTTTCTCTTTAATGGATATTTAGGGCTTCTGATTTCCGTTTTTAATCGATAAACACAGATAAAACAACACTGATACAAAACAATGAAATCAGTGTAAAAAATGCCTAAATACACAAAATCCCCAGAAGAATGAGCCCGTGAGCAGAAGGACTTCACTGTGGAAGAGAGCAAAGGAAAGAGGGGACTAGTAGGGTGAGCGAAAGAAATTGTAGATTTTAACAAAAAAATCCCAAATAGGTTATTAAATTTCGTTTTAAACTAACTTAAACATATCTGTTTTAATCATGTAAAAATGTGTTTTAACGCACCAAATTAAGCTATTTTTTCTGCCTGATTTATATTGAATATCATCTTAATATTGTGTATTGCATATCATATTAATCTTGTATATTGTATGTCATATTAAACTTGTATATTATTAATATTATTAATTTATATCTTAGCAGATGCCCTTATCCAGGGTGACATACAATTGTTACAAGATATCACTTTATTTTTTACATACAATTCCCCATTTATACAGTTGGGTTTTTACTGGAGCAATCTAGGTAAAGTACCTTGCTCAAGGGTACAGCAGCAGTGTCCTCCACCTGGGATTGAACAAACGATCCTCCGGTCAAGAGTCCAGAGCCCTAAACACTACTCCATATCATATTAATCTTGTATATTTTATATCATATTAATCTTGTATATTGAATATCATATTAATCTTGTATATTGAATATCATATTAATCTTGTATATTGCATATCATATTAATCTTGTATATTGAATATCATATTAATCTTGTATATTGTATATCATATTAATCTTGTATATTGTATATCATATTAATCTTGTATATTTATATCATATTAATCTTGGTCTTTTCTGCTTTTTTTAAATTAGGTGCTTGACTTTTCTGGGAATGTCATTTTTAAAAAGTTTAACTAATTAAACTATAATATCTTAAACAATGAAACTGATCTATGATTTTATTAAGTTGCAAGATATATATAAAAAAACACTAGGAATATAAATCATGCTAATTTTACACTACAAATTCCAATGCACCACAAAACAGCTGAACAAATCCTTCTTACCCTGTGAGGCAGGGCTGAGGTCCTGCACGTGTAAACAGTGTGTTTTTATTTGATTGTAAATAATGTTTTTGATAATCAAGTGTGTGCTAGATATGGCAGGGCATATTCAAATCCAGGTGTGGAATGTGTCCAGGTGCTAATTGATTAATTGATTATCAATTAGCCCTGGCCACATGCCTTTAAAAAGGGTCTGAAAAGCCAGTTTCTTGGTTCTACAAGCAGGGATACAGACTGTCTGGGAAGGAGAGTGTTGCTGTAGGATCCTCACGACTGAGTGTGTTAACCAGGGTGAGAAAAACACAAGAGGAAAAATATATCTCGGATCACTGTGTGAGTTAACCAGGATCGCTAGCACTGGAAGGAATAGGGAACAAGATTAGGGGATTTTAATCCCACCCAAGTCTAGAGAGGAGGTGTCAGGGAGACTGTTCCTGGAGCGGGACCTCCTTTCTTGTTTGGTCAACTTTTATTTTTTAGTTGTTTTCAAGCAGTGTTTAGTTTTTAAATGTTTTGTGTTTTTTGTATCATAGAAAACCTCCTGTGTCTCTCCTGTCAATCAGCGATAGCCACACCCGTAACAACACCCCTGTTACACCCTGAAATACATTGTAGCACATCATAGTTTAGATAGAGCAATTAAACAACTAGGGCTCATTAAATAGCTCTTAATATACAATTAAAATCTGATCTCATGTGAAACTGTATAACCTAGTAAACAGACATGTTAAATATCCCTGGGAATTCTTATCTTCTAGGATAGCTACAAGGAAATAGTTCAAACCATTACCTGTTTCCCAGTCCTTTCTTTCTCAGCTGAGACTGTATCATGGCTCTTGTGATCCTCGTCTGTACACAACCAGCAAATACACGTCTGATCGGTTCTACAGAAGACCTCCAAAACCTTCTGATGTTCAGCACAAAGCTTCTGCTCCAGATCTCCAATTGCATTGATCAGCTTGTGCCTCTTTAATGGAGTAACCTCACTGTGTGGCTTGACGTGTGTCTCACAGTAAGAGGCCAGGCACGTCAAACAGGATTTCACAGCTTTGAACTTTCTCCCAGTGCAGAAATCACACGGCACATCTCCAGGTCCAGCATAACTTTGAGCAGGAGGAGGATTGAGTCCTGTCTTCTTTAATTCCTCCACAAGTTCGGCCAGCATGGTGTTTCTGCCCAGATCAGGCCTTGGGGTAAAGGTCTTTCTGCACTGGGGGCAGCTGTAGACACCTGTATGATCAGTCTGATCCCAGTAGTTCTTAATACACCCCATACAGTAACTGTGTCCACATGCTGTAGTGACTGGGTCCTTCAATATCTCCAGACACACTGAACAGCTAAACTGGTCATGCGCTACCAGAATATTCGCTTCTGCCATTTCTGCTGCAGTGAGACAGAGAGACTGACGATTTCACAAGAAACGAAACTTCACTGCGCTGATTTCCTGGAGTTGTGTAAAGCTCTGAGAGGCGGGGTTTGGGACTGAGGCCAGGTTTAGACAAGCAGGGGGAGCAGAAACTGCCGAATCAGATATTCTATGAAACTGTTTCTAAATCCCCCAACAAATATTACAATGTTAAGATTAGGAATTAAACAACTGATATTAACAACTGTTTAATATCAGGGCTGAAGAGTCTGACTGTGTGTTTTAGCCCCAGATCTATAACATGTAAAATTAAGGAATGTTCTGTTACACGTATGTTTGTGATGACGGTTTGAACGGCATCTCGTTACTTTAGTAACGCCTTACTGTAATAATATTACTTTAGTCAATAACGAGGTAATATAACGCGTTTAGCTTTTAATGGCAGTAATAACATTACAGTTACTTTCCACACAATAAACGCGCTTGCCTCGTTCTCTTGTCTCTGCTGCGCAGCTGCATCGGTTGTCTTTTCTTGTTTTAAAGCCAGTATATTTCAGTGCGGTTATAACCGTAAACGTGACGCGCTCTTTATTATTTATTTATTTGATTTGTAATTCTTTATTTCGGAAGGCCCCCATGGTACTACATTCATCCGACTTTGTAGTTTACTGTAATCTAAACCAAGCTTCTAAACCAAGCAGTGATACTTGCAATCCTAGCAGTGTCTGAGGAAGATCATTTCAACCGATACAGTATTCTGATCATGTGAAGGAAACTGTCAACGACGCCTAGAAGTTTCAATATCTCAATTAAAACCTGCAGCAGGATAGTTTACTCTCTCAAAGTAGATTTATGTTTAAGCTATTTACAGTATTCAAAATTTTTTTAGGTAAGTGAATAAATATTTTTTTACAAACTCCTCGTGTAATAGTTAATAATCGGAAGCTTACTTAACATCAAATAACAAACGTTTTTAGCATAAACTACATTTTAATGGTGTTGCTATACACTATTTTATTTATCCCGTGCCAAAAATAAACCACTCATCTCTGCTCTTAACCAATAGCCTGTATTAGTAAATATATTTGTATTTTAAGCGATATAACGGATCATTCTCTAATTGTGTTTACCACCAGCTGAAGAAAGTACTTTAATTTATTTTACACGATACAATTTTTCTAACAAACTGCTGCACCACGTTGTTTTGAGCAAATTATAGATTGAATTCATACTGTGGTATATATTGTGCAACTTTAGGGTTCTTTTAAAGTTTTTAAAAGTCTTTAAAAAAAATACATAAAATTGCTATGCCTTTTTTTCAGCTTTTTGGTGTAGTAAAATATGAAATGCGAAATTTCAAATCATTGTGTGAAGGTAGTGTTTGACAGCGCCTGGATACACAATCATTACACAGGTGCACCCGATATGCATGCCAGCGTCAGTGACACACTGTAACATGTTAAACCAGCGCTCAGCGTGTAACACATGTAACATGTTAAACCAGCGCTCAGTGTGTAACACCTGTAACATGTTAATCCAGCGCTCAGCGTGTAACACATGTAACATGTTAAACCAGCGCTCAGTGTATAACACCTGTAACATGTTAAACCAGCGCTCAGTGTGTAACACCTGTAACATGTTAAACCAGACCTCAGTATTTGCGTAATTGTTTCTCGTATTTTAAACGTTTATGTACAGTGTATTGATCCCGTTTTCGCTGTCGAGTACGTAGCTGGGTTATTTATTTGTATATTCTGCAGTAAAATGCTTAATTTAAGTAGGCCTATTCAAATAAACAACATCCCAGTTAGCTGTTTATTTCACCGGTCATTTCGGTTTTATTCAGCATTATGCACGCACGCACACACACACACCAATGGCAGTAACTTACAAACGTCTTTATTTTGTTTCAATCATTCATTTATTTATGTTTTGTGTGTAGCAGCTAGTTTGATAACTCATGAAAAGAACTACAAAAGAAGGGGATTCTGGGACACTTCCTGTTTCCCCAGCAGGAAGGGCTTTTCCGTTACACACAGGGTGCGTTCACGAGGATCATTAACCGCAGATTCTGTGCAGACTCTGACCAGTGTAACCAATGATCTTTTAAGAATGAGCTCTGTGAACGCACCCATTGGATAAATCGGTCAGAGTCTGCACAGAATCTGCTCTGAATGATCCCCGTGAACTCACCCAAAAAATCTTCTATCAGCCGCACACACGCCGTTGCACAGCTACCCCCGTTTGTAGTTATTTTTTTGACTTACTGAAATACCGGGCTGCATTAGGAAATGCATCACAGCGTCTTTCAGTATGGAGAGTGCTGAATTAACGTCATTGTGTTTAAATGCATTAATTAACCTCCCACAAAACTGTGTTATTAATGAAAAAATAAATGATTGACACAACATTATATGTTGTTGATGACATTAAGATCATAATCCCATCATGATGAGATATATATTATATATTTTATGTTATTATTATTTATTTCTTGGCAGACGCCCTTATCCAGGGCGACTTACAATTGTTACAAGATATCACATTATTTTTATACAGTTATACATTATACATTTATACAGTTGGGTTTTTACTGGAGTAATCTAGGTAAAGTACCTTGCTCAAGGGTACAGCAGCAGTGTCCCCCACCTGGGATTGAACCCACAACCCTCCGGTCAAGAGTCCAGAGCCCTGACCACTACTCCACACTGCTGCCCTGTGAAAGCATATAGAAAACTGTATATTTTGTGATTATCCCTGTATTTTAAACACAATATTACTAAAATACAGTCACAAAACACAAATTACAAAATACAAATCACAACTCTAAGTCGCCCTGGGTAAGGACGTCTGCTAAGAAAATAAATAATATGAGCTCCCCAGTGTCCCAGTGAGGAAATCCCCGGCCAGATCCTTAAAAGCACACCTCACCTGCGAGAGCTACCCAACTGGAAACTTTACAGCGATTGCTTACAAATGTAGCAGCACTTGTAACTTGGCAGAAACGACAAGAAGAAGGAAGTTCCCACACAAGACCAGTATGTCTGTGTTACCATGTAGACATAACAATGCAAGTCTGATATTGACCAGACTGCACCCAGCTACCTCCAGACCCTTATCTCTCCCTACACCCCCACTCGACCTCTCCGCTCCGCCTGCACCAGAAGACTGGCTCTACTTCCTCTAGAATATAGAAATAATGAAATAATATGCAAATATAGAAGTAATAAAACTATATAGCATAACTAATAAGGTTGCAATACATTGCAATACAGGAAAACAATTTACAATTATAGAGCATGTAATCCAACAAACAATATATTAATTAAATGTTGCACAAGAGTTCCAGCACGTTTATCCAAAGAAGCAGGAGAAATGAAAGAAACAGAAATAAAGCGCATCTGTGTTTAGAACAAATCGCAGTAAACTTCCATTAGTTTAAGAGCAATAAAACTAGTAGTACGCTCTCCTTTTCCACCGTAATAAAAAAAATCAGCATGAAATAGTCAAGACAGTTCGATGAAAATGCAATTGTCCAGATCAGGAGAAACTATAACAAAAGTTTATTTTCTCAAACCCGATGTAAATTCGGCAGCAACACGTCTCCCCAGGTTCCACACGCACTCCAGCCACAGCTCTCACCGCAACACTGAAACACAGCTCACTCGAATAGTTCGTTATTTTTCTTTATTCTGTAAAACATCCAACAACTATACTTGCGAAAACAAACAAATCACAGCTAAACTTGTGGTCTTCAATAGCGTGCCGCCATATTTTCAAAACTTTCCTCTTTCTCTGTCTCTCTCTCTCTTGCTCAAGCATATTCCCGCAACACACCTCGCGCACAACGTCTTTTTTTCCCGTCCTGCAACAGTGCAATCCCAATATTGTATTTTATTATATCCAGTCACATCATCTATGTTTTGTATTTTGATTTTTCTTTTAAATGCCTTCAATACATTAAAAATGTGTTCTGTAAGGAATAAAACCCTGTGCGGACCTTGTTTTGATAAGTTCTCACTGTCGAACACATCGATGTCTCTCTTAGCCCTTTTTCAAGTTTAACTCTGGGTTCACTGGAATGCTCTCCCCTCTTCACCTTCTTTTTATAATTGTCGATCCGCCTCTAAGAAAATAATGCATTTTTACTTTACAGTGTTATCAAGGGCATTATTGAATTAACTGCAAGGCAACTCTCAAATTGCACACGATATAAATTAAAAACTAGCCAGGACAATTCCCTTCAGAAAAATTAAAATGAAGCAAAAATAAAGTTTTACAGTATTGCAAATGACTTGTGTGTGTGTGTGTGTGTGTGTGTGTGTGTGTGTGTGTGTGTCAGTACCTGTGTGTGTGTGTGTGTGTGTGTGTGTGTGTGTGTGTGTGTCAGTACCTGTGTGTGTGCATGCTTGTCAGTACCTGTGTGTGTGTGTGTCAGCCTGTGTGTGTGTGTGCATGGGTGTCAGTACCTGTGTGTGTGTGTGTATGCGTGTCAGTACCTGTGTGTGTGTGTGTGTCAGTACCTGTGTGTGTGTGTGTGTGTGTGTCAGTACCTGTGTGTGTGTGTGTGTGTGTGTGTGTGTCAGTGTGTGTGTCAGTACCTGTGTGTGTGTGTGTGTGTGTGTGTGTGTGTGTGTCTGTGTCAGTACCTGTGTGTGTATGTGCATGCTTGTCAGTACCTGTGTGTGTGTATGTGTCAGTACCTGTGTGTGTGTGTGCATGGGTGTCAGTACCTGTGTGTGTGTGTGATTGCGTGTCAGTACCTGTGTGTGTGTGTGTGTCAGTCCTATCGTCACAAGGGGGCGGAGTTAGTAAACATTGGCAAATTTCTGGAGCCCGTAGAGCTCTTTCACAGCGCGCTCGCAATGCTTTTAAAGTATTCACGCTCGCCCTGGCAAAATGTTTCTTCACATAATCAAGCATTAATTCGCATAAATAACAGTCAGGCAATTTATATTAATGATATTTTGTATTGTTATTAAAAAAATACCGGTATATCCTGGCGCTGCAGCACAGCATCTCCGCAATGTATTCAGTACTGAGTGGGCTCCACAAATGGCGCCTGTAATTGAGTACCGAACTGCATCACGGGATTGACTGTCCTATCCTGCTTTATACAGTCCTAGGTGAGGACACAGAAAGTCTGACAGAGAGTTTATTGCAGTTTAACGAAGTTACGTAAAACACAGTCCCTGTGCAGCTCCCACTCACCACAGGTAGAAATATTATGTTCATGTGAGTCCGCATTACAGTGTAAATGAAACGGATGTGTCGCGGGACAGACCCGGACTAGGCTTTACATTCATAATATACGGGTTTCTAAAGTGACGTTTGGCACAGATTGGAATATAGAAACATTACATTTTACTGGAAATTGCAAATATGTGCTCCCCTCGTTAATGACCGCGTTGCTATAGGTTTTGTGAATGGAGGCTGTTCTGCTGTGAGTATATCGGGGTGCTCTGTGCTCCCCTCGTTAATGATCACGTTGCTATAGGTTTTGTGCATGGAGGCTGTTCTGCTGTGAGTATATCGGGGTGCTCTGTGCTCCCCTCGTTAATGACCGCGTTGCTATAGGTTTTGTGAATGGAGGCTGTTCTGCTGTGAGTATATCGGGGTGCTCTGTGCTCCCCTCGTTAATGATCGCGTTGCTATAGGTTTTGTGAATGGAGTCTGTTCTGTTGTGAGTATATCGGGGTGCTCTGTGCTCCCTCGTTAATGATCGCGTTGCTATAGGTTTTGTGAATGGAGGCTGTTCTGCTGTGAGTATATCGGGTGCTCTGTGCTCCCCCTCGTTAATCGCGTTGCTATAGGTTTTGTGAATGGAGGCTGTTCTGCTGTGAGTATATCGGGTGCTCTGTGTTCCCTCGTTAATGATCGCGTTGCTATAGGTTTTGTGAATGGAGGCTGTTCTGCTGTGAGTATATCGGGGTGCTCTGTGCTCCCCTCGTTAATGATCGCGTTGCTATAGGTTTTGTGAATGGAGGCTGTTCTGCTGTGAGTATATCGGGGTGCTCTGTGCTCCCCTCGTTAATGATCGCGTTGCTATAGGTTTTGTGAATGGAGTCTGTTCTGTTGTGAGTATATCGGGGTGCTCTGTGCTCCCCTCGTTAATGATCGCGTTGCTATAGGTTTTGTGAATGGAGGCTGTTCTGCTGTGAGTATATCGGGGTGCTCTGTGCTCCCCTCGTTAATGATCGCGTTGCTATAGGTTTTGTGAATGGAGGCTGTTCTGCTGTGAGTATATCGGGGTGCTCTGTGCTCCCCTCGTTAATGATCGCGTTGCTATAGGTTTTGTGAATGGAGGCTGTTCTGCTGTGAGTATATCGGGGTGCTCTGTGCTCCCCTCGTTAATGATCGCGTTGCTATAGGTTTTGTGAATGGAGGCTGTTCTGCTGTGAGTATATCGGGTGCTCTGTGCTCCCTCGTTAATGATCGCGTTGCTATAGGTTTTGTGAATGGAGGCTGTTCTGCTGTGAGTATATCGGGGTGCTCTGTGCTCCCCTCGTTCATGATCGCGTTGCTATAGGTTTTGTGAATGAAGGCTGTTCTGCTGTGAGTATATCGGGGTGCTCTGTGCTCCCCTCGTTAATGATTTCAGTTGTGTTGCACAGTCGAAACACAGCTAACTGCGGAACGAGTGATTTCGGAGATACAGACACGGAGATGACTTCAAGGAGAAGCAAACAAAGATGTCTCCACAGCTGCATGGGAACCTCAGCATTTCCCTGGTTCATTATTAATAGCGGGCTGTCAAGACTTGTCAGCGGGTCGAGCGAGGTGAGATAAAGACACACACAGGATTATTTAAAGTCGTTCGTGACTCGCATGACTCTGAACAGGTCTGTGTTTCTCTCTCGTCATGAACCAGCTGCTGCCCAACCCAAGGAACTGCTTTGAAGACATTTACTTCCTGTGTCATGTGACCCGCAGCTCGCTTCAGCTACAGTGAAGAGGAGCGCTTGTGCGAGTCGATTTTATACTTCGTATTGTTGAGGATAGTGGATAATAAAACTATATCCATAATAATAATAATAATAATAATAATAATAATAATAATAATAATACAACAACACACACATAAATATAATACTAATAATCAGAGTTGAAACTCAGCGCACGGGCCGGAACTGCGCATCACCGCAAAACATCTTGTCAAGGTACTTCAATATTTCATCTTATCACAATGATAGGCTACATCATTTTTTCTTTGTATTTTCCATCCTTTTCGCTTCTTCTTCTTCTTCGTTGTTCGGTTATTATTGATGTTTAAGCAAAATAACTCGACGTCACGCAGGTTCCGGTCATGTGACTTATGATGTCAGAGTATGCTGACTGCCAAAGGGGCTTCCGCATACTTGTGAACATGGAGTCTTCAAAATAAGGGAGCTTTTGTAAACTGATATTTTCTAAGATACAAGCATACAACTATTCCACTATAATCTGATAAAACTATTATTGTGTTATAAATACATAAGAACATAAGAAAGTTTCCAAGCGAGAGGAGGCCCCATTCGCCCATCTTGCTCGTTTGGTTGTTAGTAGCTTATTGATCCCAGAATCTCATCAAGCAGCTTCTTGAAGGATCCCAGGGTGTCAGCTTCAACATCATTACTGGGAGTTGGTTCCAGACCCTCACAATTCTCTGTGTAAAAAGTGCCTCCTATTTTCTGTTCTGAATGCCCCTTTATCTAATCTCCATTTGTGACCCTGGTCCTTGTTTCTCTACTGCACAATACTGTTATTTTGGTACTCGTCAGTGACTAGGAGAAAAAGAACGTCTTATTTAGTTTTTCAGGGCAAATCGGTAACCCTAACGACATGAACAGTCGAGAAACTCAAGCTCGAATATAAATTTGGTCAGACACCAAAATCCAAGCAGAACAACTGGACAAAACATACAAAAGATCATCGTTTTTTGTTTTCCTATTAGGTGCTGTTGTAACAGTTAGTATTAACCTGTATATTTAAAGTTCAAAATGAATAATTCAAAATGAAAAATAATCTTAATTGATACAAAATTGTTTAAAATACAATGCTCCCATGGCACTCAATTAGCAACACAGACGTTTCCAAAAACTAACCCAGCATTTGAGTAACTGTGATAACAAGAAGCGGTGGGATGATTTCAAACAGCATGAAAAGATAAGGTGCGCTTAAAGAAAGAGAAAGAAAATGACATTTGAAGCGCTGTACTCTTTAACAACGGACTTGTTTCAATTCTGTTGCAGAGGAGAAACCCAGCTAACTGAGGAATGAGTGATTCAGTAGAGAGAGGCATGGACCCGACTCAAGGAGAAGAAGAAGGAGTAAAGAGAATGACCCTCCTGATATGTCACAAGAGCCTGCCAGGTACTGAAAGTCTTTTCTTATTAGTTACGGTGCGGCGGCATGCTGAATAATACCTTTACTAAGAAGCTGTTCAGGAATCCAAATCACTGAGCTGAGTCTCAAGCCCAGGGTTAGAGTCCAGACTCTCTGTGCTTTTACAATGCTTCCCTATGCTTTACCAGACCTCTCTGTGATTTACAATGCTTCCCTGTGCTTTACCACACCTCTCTGTGCTTTTTACAATGCTTCCCTGTGCTTTACCAGACCTCTCTGTGCTTTTGCAATGCTTCCTATGTTTTTACCAGACCTTTCTGTGCTTTTACAATGCTTCCTATGCTTTTACCAGACCTCTCTGTGATTTACAATGCTTCCTGTGCTTTTACCACACCTCTGTGCTTTACAATGCTTCCTGTGCTTTACCAGACCTCTCTGTGCTTTGCAATGCTTCCCTATGCTTTACCAGACCTTTCTGTGCTTTACAATGCTTCCCTATGCTTTACCAGACCCTCTGTGCTTTACAATGCTTCCTATGCTTTACCACACCTCTGTGCTTTACAATGCTTCCTATGCTTTTACCAGACCTCTGTGCTTTTACAATGCTTCCCTGTGTTTTACCAGACCTCTCTGTGCTTTGCAATGCTTCCCTATGCTTTACCAGACCTCTGTGCTTTTGCAATGCTTCCTATGCTTTTACCAGACCTTTCTGTGCTTTTACAATGCTTCCCTGTGCTTTACCAGACCTCTCTGTGCTTTGCAATGCTTCCTATGCTTTACCAGACCTTTCTGTGCTTTTACAATGCTTCCCTATGCTTTTTACCAGACCTCTCTGTGCTTTACAATGCTTCCCTATGCTTTTACCACACCTCTGTGCTTTACAATGCTTCCCTATGCTTTACCACACTCTCTGTGCTTTTACAATGCTTCCTATGCTTTACCAGACCTCTCTGTGCTTTACAATGCTTCCTATGCTTTACCAGACCTCCCTGTGTTTTACAATGCTTCCCTATACTTTACCAGACCTCTCTGTGCTTTTATAATGCTTCCCTATGCTTTACCAGACCTCTCTGTGCTTTTACAATGCTTCCCTATGCTTTACCAGACCTCTCTGTGCTTTTACAATGCTTCCCTATGCTTTACCAGGCCTCTGTGCTTTTACAATGCTTTCTATGCTTTACCAGACCCTCTGTGCTTTACAATGCTTCCCTATGCTTTACCAGACCTCCCTGTGCTTTACAATGCTTCTATGCTTTACCAGACCTCTCTGTGCTTTACAATGCTTCCCTATGCTTTACCAGACCTCTTTTCTCTCATTCACCTCTTTCTTGCTCATTCTCATTTGAAAACCATGTTAATGAGTATTAAGAAATGAGAAAAAGTCAGTCTATCACGTTAATTTTTTTTTATTAAATCACATTACTAAAATCTGAAATATTAAACATTTTATGGAAATCAAAAAACAAAACACACACACAATAAAGCAAACTTAAGTTCACTTTTTTAAAACTGTTACAGCACTGACTATTGGATGCCACTTTCTAAAATATATATAAAACATAACAATTCTTAAAAAATAAATTAAATACAGTTACTTCATATGAAATCCATTCGTTGCTAAAAACAAATAATTCACCTTGTTTCGTTCTGCAGGTGGGCTGCTTTTACCCCTAACTTTCATCAAAGTTGTGTCAGATTGAACATTCCTTCACCCGAGGAGTGGAGAGGACAGACAGGAGTTCAATACAAAGGGTTTCTTACAACACAAAACAGTCTAGTTCAGCTGGCAGATTGTTACAGGGGAATCATAATCAAGCCCAAACCCAGGATAGAGCGGCTCAGTGAATGTGGTTTGGAATCTGTGCAGGAGGGTCATTGTGTCAGAGATTATAAAAAGGACAGCGTGCCGGCATTAAAGTCCAGATACACACCCTATTCTGGGGTAGTGGGGGGCAGTTATTTCAGTTTCATTGTTATTGTGCAGGGCAGTGTAACTGGAATCAGAGCAGAACAAACTCCAGGACTTGTCATTGGATCCAAGGCCACAGGAATCATCCTCTCCTTTCCTGCTGATTCCTTTATATGTGACTCCTATATCAGCCCCTCCCCCACTCCACTCAATCTCCCAGTAACAGCGAGTCCCAGACAAACCCTCTCTGCAAAGCACTTGGGTATAGCGATCAAATCTCTCTGAGTGATCAGGATATTGCTGTGTCTCTCTCCTCCATGTCACCTTTCTGTTCCCTTCAGACAGACAGAGGTTTCTATGCGCTGTGTTGGGGTCCAGTGTGAGCTGACAGGAATCTGATTGAAGAGAAGAGGACGGGTAGAGGAGAGACGGTTAGAAAAGTCAAATCACTGAGAAAATCAACAGTCATTGTCTGCTGCATCCTCACATCCTGTTTATGGAAGGTGTGTGTATTGTTTTAATTATTTTTTTTAATACATTTTGACCACTTTTTTAAACTTTTAAATTGCATTTTCTGCCTCAAGATGGCTTCCCATGACCGGCATGGACCTCTCAGAACTACATTTCCCATCATCCTCCTGCTCACTGGTAATTCCATCTCAATCACATATGTGAGCAGGAGGATGATGGGAAATGTAGTTCTGAGAGGCCCATGCAGTTACATGTGAAGCTATCTATAAGTATAAAAAAGTGGTCAAAATGTTAAAGAAAATAAAAATAATTAAAACAATCCACACACCTCACGTAAACAGTTGTAGCAACACATGGGAACATGCAACACAATAAAATACAAAGGACCTTATGAACCCTTTAAACCCTCTTGCTGTTTGATTGTTTTGTTCATTATAATTCCTCAATCTTATCAAACTTCTTCAATTGGAACCAATCAAATGCAGCTCTGCATACAATTACAGTTCACTTAATGTTCCTACAGGGTATGTGTTGCCATTTACCCACTCAGACCCCTTGCTTACTAAATATCTTCAATAGAATATCATCCACTCTTCAAATATCTGTCTAATATTTTAATGAGCAATCCATCCCACGTGCAGTGATACTGCAATATACATTTACTACCAGCACAGGATGACTGGGAGGGATAGCTGTTCATTTTACCCCACAACTGGTTTCATGCATTGTACATGTATTAAAAGATGGGATGGTTATTCATTCAGGGATACCAAGATATTTAGGGGAGAGAGGTCAGAGTGGAAAACAGGCAACAAATGCCCTCCCCAGTCATTCTGCATGTATTCATCTGAACCAATACTTGTTGGAGAGGAGTGTAGATTAATGGCTTCACAATTACTAATAAATAATAATAATTGCTGCCCTCAAGCTCCACCCTCCCTGTTCTGTAGTGTTAGCTCTTCTCTCAATGGAGTGACATCTTTCAATCAAATGTTTCAGTGAAAACAGACTTACATTTTAAAAACTCAGCTCTGTTCCTTGGCTCTGAGCCTGCAGACTGTAAACTGCAACTTCATTCACTGGCAGAAAAAGAGAGAGAAATAGAATTGAAACATACAACAGTCACTGTCTGCGCCATCCTCAAATCACCCCTCCTCCCTGCTTCATCAGTCCCTGTTCCCTGCTCCTGCTCCTTCCTCCATCCTCCCTCCTCCTGCTCTATGCTTCCTTCTCCCTCTTGTATGGTCCCTCCACCCTGCCCCTTCTCCCTGTTCCCCCTGCCTGCTCCCTCCTCCATCCTGCCTGCTCCCTCCACCCTGCTCCCTCCTCCCACCTGCATCCTCCCTGCTCTCTACTACCTGCTCCCTCCTCCATCCTGCCTGCTCCCTCCTCCATCCTGCCTGCTCCCTCCACCCTCCTGCCTGCTCCCACAAGCATCCTCCTTGCTCCCTTCCTACTCCATCCACCCTGCTCCCTCCACCCTGCTCCCCCCTCCATTCTTCCTCCTCCCTGTTCCCTCCTCCCTCCTCTATCCTCCCTGCTCCCTCCTCCATCCTGCCTGCTCCCCCCTCCATTCTCCCTGCTCCCTCCTGCCTGCTCCCTCCTCCCTGTTCCCTCCTCCTCTATCCTCCCTCCTCCATCCTCCCTGCTCCCTCCTCCATCCTGCCTGCTCCCTCCTCCATCCTACCTGTTCCCTCCTCCATCCTCCCTGCTCTCTCCTCCCTTCTCCACCAGTTATTCAGACGTTTTTTTTTTGCTGTTTTGGGGCGATCAGCCAATAATACAACCGTTTCCACCCTTTCTGCGTTTTCATTGGTCAGATTATATGTCAGTCACACAGCCTGACGAACCTGCTGAATGTGAGCTGAAGCAATCATGAAACGTCATCACTGAGAGCCGCAGTGGAACGTTATTATAGTTTAAAAAATAATGTTTACACACACACACACAATAGAAATAATATGTTTTTATATTTCTGATAAATAAAACTAAATAATAATAATAATAATAATAATTGGTGTTACACTTATGGAGCGCCGTTTCAAACCCAGAGATACCAAAGCGCTGGGATGTGAATCTGCCCTCACAGCAACGAACATATATAGACATGTTTTATTTTTAATATCTCTTTATACATTATTCAGCTTCGTGTGATTCTTATTCTTCAGCAGCGTACTGTAAGGTGTCTGTACGCGCGTATGTTATTAATGTAGTTATAACGTTATATTAAACAGCAACACATCCCACAATCCTCTCGGGCGCTTTGATAAAGAAACCCGTCCAGCCCTCCCTGATCAATCCAAGAGAAACCCGTTTCCAACATCGGAACCACCTCGGCAACAGCCGCCCGCATCCCATCTGAGGACAGAGCTGCATTTCCATGAGGGAGTCACCGCGAACATGGAGAAACCGGACACCCGAAAAATCACCCGGACCCACACCAACGGGCTTTGAAATACACTCTGATTCGGACTGAAGGGAATCCACTTCACACAAAAAGGGTTCACAGAAATGTGAGCAAACACAACCACCCTCAGAACAAACCCGTGAACACAGAAATGGAAAAATAGAATGTGAAAGCGCGTCATTTTAACACGCTCCCTAACAATTGCCATGGAAACCCTGACGACAAAAAAAACAAAACAGTTGCACGCCATAGACATCTGTAGCACAGGCTAGATCAGACAACATGTGTGTATAGTAGTAAGATACAACACCATCTAGTGCACAGCTGCCAGCAATACAAAAGGACACTTGATCCACAGTAGCTGTCCACTAGATGGTACTGTTTCATACTAGTAACAGTGAATGATGGCTGATCTAGCATGTGTTACATGTTTGCTTTGTCAAGCACCTAGGAAACTGAAGCAGCTTTCTCTTTAATGGATATTTAGGGCTTCTGATTTCCATTTTTAATCGATAAACACAAATAAAACACCCTGATACAAAACAATGAAATCAGTGTATACCCAATAAACACTGGACATGGTTTCTCAATTCACATTGACTTCACCCCTTTCCAAATAGATTATTACATTTCATTTTTAACTAACTTAAACATATCTGTTTTAATCATGTAAACTTTGTTAATTCACCAAATTAATTTACTTTTTCTGCCCTCTACTGACTTTAAGCCTTCATAATTAAAAAAAGTAAAATATGCTACAAAAAATGAACACTTTAATAAATAATAAAATAAAAAACAATTAATAAAAACAATTCTTCTCAAACGTTTTAAGTGTACAAGCAATCCTCCCGAAAACACACCTCTCACTGTGGGCAGACTGGCAAGAACGGCATGGCACGGGCACAGCAGCTCTGCCAGTGCAGATAGATGTGTGTGTGTCACTTTTAAAGGCACGGGCACAGCAGCTCTGCCAGTACAGAT
Organism: Huso huso; assembly: GCA_036884735.1. Classification (NCBI taxonomy): domain Eukaryota; kingdom Metazoa; phylum Chordata; class Actinopteri; order Acipenseriformes; family Acipenseridae; genus Huso; species Huso huso. Next base: position 17,814,422 of record CM072692.1, on the reverse strand, counting down.
AGATGTGTATGTGTCACTTTTAAAGGCACGGGCACAGCAGCTCTGCCAGTGCAGATAGATGCGTATGTGTCACTTTTAAAGGCACGGGCACAGCAGCTCTGCCAGTACAGATAGATGTGTATGTGTCACTTTTAAAGGCACCGGCACAGCAGCTCTGCCAGTGCAGATAGATGCGATGTGTCACTTTTTAAAGGCACGGGCACAGCAGCTCTGCCAGTGCAGATAGATGCGTATGTGTCACTTTTTTAAAGGCACGGGCACAGCAGCTCTGCCAGTGCAGATAGATGCGTATGTGTCACTTTTAAAGGCATCGGGCACAGCAGCTCTGCCAGTGCAGATAGATGTGTATGTGTCACTTTAAAGGCACGGGCACAGCAGCTCTGCCAGTGCAGATAGATGTGTATGTGTCATTTTTTAAAGGCACGGGCACAGCAGCTCTGCCAGTGCAGATAGATGCGTAGTGTGTGTCACTTTTTAAAGGCACAGGCACAGTAGCTCCGCCAGTGCAGATAGATGCGATGTGTCACTTTTTAGGCATCGGCACAGCAGCTGCCAGTGCAGATAGATGTGTATGTGTCACTTTTAAAGGCACAGGCACAGTAGCTCTGCCAGTGCAGATAGATGCGTATGTGTCACTTTTTAAAGGCACGGGCACAGCAGCTCTGCCAGTGCAGATAGATGCGTATGTGTCACTTTTAAAGGCATGGGCACAGCAGCTCTGCCAGTGCAGATAGATGCGTATGTGTCACTTTTAAAGGCATCGGCACAGCAGCCTGCCAGTGCAGATAGATGCGCATGTGTCACTTTTAAAGGCACGGGCACAGCAGCTCTGCCAGTGCAGATAGATGCGTATGTGTCACTTTTAAAGGCACAGGCACAGCAGCTCTGCCAGTGCAGATAGATGCGCATGTGTCACTTTTAAAGGCACAGGCACAGGAGCTCTGCCAGTGCAGATAGATGCGTATGTGTCACTTTTAAAGGCATCGGCACAGCAGCTCTGCCAGTGCAGATAGATGCGTATGTGTCACTTTTTAAAGGCACAGGCACAGTAGCTCTGCCAGTGCAGATAGATGCGTATGTGTCACTTTTTAAAGGCATCGGCACAGCAGCTCTGCCAGTGCAGATAGATGCGCATGTGTCACTTTTTAAAGGCACGGGCACAGCAGCAGCCTGCCAGTGCAGATAGATGTGTATGTGTCACTTTTAAAGGCACGGGCACAGCAGCTCTGCCAGTGCAGATAGATGCGTATGTGTCACTTTTTAAAGGCACGGGCACAGCAGCTCTGTCAGTGCAGATAGATGCGTATGTGTCACTTTTAAAGGCACGGGCACAGCAGCTCTGCCAGTGCAGATAGATGTGTATGTGTCACTTTTTTAAAGGCACGGGCACAGCAGCTCTGCCAGTGCAGATAGATGCATATGTGTCACTTTTAAAGGCACGGGCACAGCAGCTCTGCCAGTGCAGATAGATGCGTATGTGTCACTTTTAAAGGCACGGGCACAGCAGCTCTGCCAGTGCAGATAGATGCGTATGGTCACTTTTAAAGGCATGGGTTTTGTTTACTATATATCAAAACACAATTATTAAAGTCTTGTTTAAAATGTGATGTATTAGTTTATTAAGAAGATATTATGATCCCTGTGTTGCAATCATTGTTACAATATATTAAAGAGGCCCTGCATCATAGAGGCAGCACTGGGTGAAGCTCGCTCCATCCTCCGGCTGCAGCACCAATTTTCCAAGCGAGGATCATATTTCCACCACATCACTACAAACACAAGCATGGCTGGCTCTTGGGTTAATGAAATTAATAAACACCGAAAAACAGAAGACCTGCGAATATTGTATATCATATTAATCTTGTATATTGTATATCATATTAATCTTGTATATTGAATATCATATTAATCTTGTATATTGTATATCATATTAATCTTGTATATTGAATATCATATTAATCTTGTATATTGAATATCATATTAATCTTGTATATTGTATATCATATTAATCTTGTATATTGAATATCATATTAATCTTGTATATTGTATATCATATTAATCTTGTATATTGTATATCATATTAATCTTGTATATTGAATGTCATATTAATCTTGTATATTGAATATCATATTAATCTTGTATATTGTATATCATATTAATCTTGTATATTGAATATCATATTAATCTTGTATATTGTATATCATATTAATCTTGTATATTGAATATCATATTAATCTTGTATATTGTATATCATATTAATCTTGTATATTGAATATCATATTAATCTTGTATATTGAATATCATATTAATCTTGTATATTGTATATCATATTAATCTTGTATATTGCATATCATATTAATCTTGTATATTGAATATCATATTAATCTTGTATATTGAATATCATATTAATCTTGTATATGGAATATCATATTAATCTTGGTCTTTTCTTTTTAAATTATATGCTTGGCTTTGCTGGGAATGTCATTTTTAAACAGTTTTACCAATTAAACTATAATATCTTAAACAATGAAACTGATCTATGATTTTATTAAGTTGCAAGATAAATATTAAAAACACTAGGAATATAAATCATGCTAATTTTACACTACAAATTCCAATGCACCACAAAACAGCTGAACAAATCCTTCTACCCTGTGAGGCAGGGCTGAGGTCCTGCACGTGTAAACAGTGTGTTTTTGTTTGATTGTAAATAATGTTTTTGATGATCAAGTGTGTGCTAGATATGGCAGGGTATATTCAAATCCAGGTGTGGAATGTGGCCAGGTGTTTATTGATTAATTGATTATCTCTTAGCCCTGGCCACATGCCTTTAAAAAGGGTCTGAAAAGCCAGTTTCTTGGTTCTACAAGCAGGGATACAGACTGTCTGGGAAGGAGAGTGTTGCTGTAGGATCCTCACGACTGCATGTGTTAACCAGCGTGAGAAAAACACAAGAGGAAAAATGTATCTCGGATCACTGTGTGAGTTAACCAGGATCGCTAGCACTGGAAGGAATAGGGAACAAGTTTAGGGGATTTTAATCCCACCCAAGTCTAGAGAGGAGGTGTCAGGGAGACTGTTCCTGGAGCGGGACCTCCTTTCTTGTTTGGTCAACTTTTATTTTCTAGTTGTTTTCGAGCAGCGTTTTGTTTTGAATGTTTTGTGTTTTTTGTATCAAAGAAAACCTCCTGTGTCTCTCCTGTCAATCAGCGATAGCCACACCCATAACAACACCCCTGTTACACCCTGAAATACATTGTAGTGCATCATAGTTTAGATAGAGCAATTAAAAAACTAGGGCTCTTTAAATAGCTCTTAATATACAATTAAAATCTGATCTGATGTGAAACTGTATAACCTAGTAAACAGACATGTTAAATATCCCTGGGAATTCTTATCTTCTAGGATAGCTACAAGGAAATGGTTCAAACCCTTACCTGTTTCACACTCCTTTCTGCTTCAGCTGAGACTGTATCATGACTCTTGTGTTCCTTGTCAATACACAACACACAAACACAAGTCTGATCGGTTCTACAGAAGATATCCAAAACCTTCTGGTGTTCAGCACAAAGCTTCTGCTCCAGATTTCCAATTGCATTGACCAGCTTGTGCCTCTTTAATGGAGTAACCTCACTGTGTGGCTTGACGTGTGTTTCACAGTACGAGGCCAGGCACGTCAAACAGGATTTCACAGCTTTGAACTTTCTCCCAGTGCAGAAATCACACGGCACATCTCCAGGTCCAGCATAACTTTGAGCAAGAGGAGGATTGAGTCCTGTCTGCTTTAATTTCTCCACAACTTCAGCCAGCATGGTGTTTCTGCACAGAACAGGCCTTGAGTAAAGGTCTCTGCACTGGGGCAGCTGTAGACACCTGTATGATCAGTCTGATCCCAGCAGTTCTTAATACACCCCATACAGTAACTGTGTCCACATGGAATAGCGACTGGGTCCTTCAATAGCTCCAGACACACTGAACAGCTAAACTGGTCATGCGCTACCAGAATATTCGCTTCTGCCATTTCTGCTGCAGCGAGACAGAGAGACTGACGATTTCACAAGAAACGAAACTTCACTGCGCTGATTTCCTGAGTTGTGTACAGCTCTGAGAGGCGGGGTTTGGGACTGAGGCCAGGTTTAGACAAGCAGGGGGAGCAGAAACTGCCGAATCAGTTATTCTATGAAACTGTTTCTAAATCCCCCAACAAATATTACAATATGTTAAGATTAGGAATTAAACAACTGATATTAACAACTGTTTAATATTAGGGCTGAAGAGTCTGACTTTGTGTTTTAGCCCCAGATCTATAATATGTAAAATTAAGGAATGTTCTGTTACACGTATGTTTGTGATGACGGTTTGAACGGCATCTCGTTACTTTAGTAACGCCTTACTGTTAGAATATTACTTTAGTCAATAACGAGGTAATATAACACGTTCAGCTTTTAATGGCAGTAATAACATTACAGTTACTTTCCAAACAATAAACGCGCTTGCCTCGTTCTCTTGTCTCTGCTGCGCAGCTACATCGGTTGTCTTTTCTTGTTTTAAAGCCAGTATATTTCAGTGCGGTTATAACCGTAAACGTGACGCGCTCTTTATTATTTATTTATTTGATTTTTAATTCTTTATTTAGGAAGGCCACGTGAGCTACAAGTAGCTCGTTTACAAAGGCGTGCTAGAAATAACAGCAGCAGGTTACAGGTTTCAAAAATAAAAATAATATAAACGCATAATGACAAGACAATACACAAAGTACACCTCAGATTTACACAGCACACACACAAGCCTGTTTAAGCACTAGAACAACAGGGTTTGTTTTTTTTAATTCCCACAGGAGATGTCAGGTCTCAGTCCTGCGGGTAACAGCTTCCAGTCTGTAGCAGCAGAAAAAAACGAAAGACTTTCTTCCCGCAGCACTTTTTCCAGACGGTATATTAAAGTATTGTGTGTCTCAAACATTACGATAGGCTGTATTTACAGGGAAACTCAGAAACAAGCTGTTTAAATAAACTGGTAATGTGTTGTGTGCCCCTTTAAAGAGAATCCGATTCCAGTGATAATTCCTTGTGTTAGCAGGCGATCGCAAGTTTAATGTAGAATACGCGCTGCAGTGATGCGCTAGCGGAGTACACGGGAGCACACAGATACACATCCTGTTACACATTGTATCGATCTTCTTCAGCGATTCCTCACTAGCAGACCCGCACATCACATCATTATAGTCTAGAATAGGGAGCACAAGTAACTCATTTAAACCTTGCTGTAAAGCTTACACAGTGGCGCTGACCACACAATCCTCCAAGCTTCCTTCCAATTTTACTACATACATCTTTAATGGGTTTATCAAATTGAAGAGTTGTGTCAATATAAACCCCTAGATATTTAAAAGTGTCGGCTCTCTCCAATGCTGAGGTATTACAAGTAACAAGAGAATAAAAAATTCTAAAAGGATACACATGTTCCTAATGTTATAAATATTTTCAGTTCCCGGGGTAGAATCTTAATGGGGCATATTGATATAGCGCGGATATTAAAAACAACGCATCCAATTCTCTGCATGCTGCCACATCAGACCTTCCCACAGCGAGGTGTGAAAGATTAAACACAAAGAAAATATCAATGAAAGAATTTAAAATCAGTCAAATAGAAATGTAGCCCACAAACAACAAACATTTCAGTTCTTGTTCTGTCCCTGTATATTTAGAGATTCACAAACCCCATTAAACACGTATTTGTCTGCTGATTGCTCTAATTCAACCCTATTGGTTTATCTCTTTCATAGTATTAGGTTAATATCATTCATGCAGTGACAGGTTGGGGGAGGGATTTCCAGATCTCTAATTTGTCACAAACAGTAACACTTACAGCTCTGGGCTGCGCATGCATGGGCCAATAGCAAGGCTCCTGCATGGTAATACGTGTTACTAGAAGGGAGAGCTAGCCTTGAGCTTTGCTGCATAAAACAATACATTTGAATGGTCTTGATGCAAAAGAGCTATTCGTCCAACATTGTGCCCCACACCCACCTTTTTATACTCGATGGCACCTCTGATTTGAAGCAGAGAATGTACAAAAGACACATTGGGCAAACATTTGTTTACTTTTTGAATTTCATTCACGCAGACGTGTCGGCTTTTCTACACATCCATCCCTTTTGTGGAACAGCTCACATGT
>CM072692.1:17795745-17803245 GCA_036884735.1 Huso huso | reverse complement strand
AATGATCTTAAAAGGAAAACTCGTCACTACAGTGAAATCACTACTTCATAGTATGAAGCAAAACATCAACAGAATGACACAGCTGATTGCAAAATGCAGAGATATTAGAAGGACCGCCAGACAATAACAGCTTCAGTTGTAAAAGTCTGTAAAATAGTTCAAATAACAGTCTAAATCCAGAGATCCGCGAACAGAACAAAACATGTCTCTCACAAAAAACAAAACAGAATGGTCATTCAAAAAACAAAATGATAATCCATCAGCAAGAGAACAAACCCGGATCTCACGCAGTCCTGTCCAGGTTCGTGGAGTAGAGTCTTCTTCAGAACAATGAAACGATCCGGACCTTTTAAACCAGGCTTCAAAAACCCGGAGCTACCGCACTCACAGCGGCGCATCAAGATGAAAAGAGAAAGAGACGACAAAGCTCGGGCTGACCAAACGAAAATAGAAAAAACAAATAAAAATAATAAAAAATAAAGCATACAACTTGAGTGTAAGAACAAACATTAGTAAAGCTGGGTCGACGCTACAATGTCTATGTAAGACCGAATATACCTAAGCAAAGGAAACTGTGACTTAAAACAACTAGACCTGTAGACAACCCAGACTAATGAAACAGAAGATCAAACTAGATGGTAACTTTACCAGTACAGTTGTGGGGCTTGCTTTATTGGGAAAGTGGTCAAAGCAGCTGATTTGTGTCAAAAGTCACGTTGTTTACTGATTGTCTCTTGCTTAGAATGTGCGAGAATTTGAAATTTCTCAAAGTTCTATGGCAGTTAATTCAACAGCGGGAAGCAGCCTCCTGAAAGAAGTTGATGCGGTTACTAAAACAGCTGGACCTCTTGATCGGTAGACGCCATTCCTGTTTTGATTTCATATTTGAATAGTTGAGAAGTAGAGGAAGATTTCATTTCCTCTAAGTATTTGTCTAACTTGTTGGGAAAGTGGTCAAAATTTCAGTTGTTTATAAAACGTTAGAGAAAATTTAGTTGATGCGGTTACTAAAACAGCTGTACCTCTTGATTGGTAAAAGTTATTTCTGTTTTGGTTTCAGATTTGAATAGCAGAGAAGTAGAGGAAGATTCCGTATACTCTCACTTTTTGTCTTACTTGTTGGGAAAGTGGTCAAAGCAGCTGATTTGTGTCAAAAGTTAGATCGTTTACAGGAAATAGAATGCTGGAAGTCTGGGAGTTTTTAAACAACGGGGAAAAAAGTCCCATTAAAGTGAATGAAGATGGACAAAAAAAGGAAAAAAAACTTAATAGTTTAAAAAGTATAAAAGATATCAAAAAGTTGTATACAAGCACCCTCTTCCAGACCGGTTCACACGTTTTAAAGTTTGAACGGCGTTTGTAGCTTAAACGGTATAAGAGGAGTAGCGTGTCAAGAAGAAGAAGAAGAAGTATGTCGAAGATTTAAAGTGGGGACTCTTGCTAATAAAATCAAACTTAACCAAAAATTCAAAAACGGCAAGTCTTAAGATGCTAACAGCGTACCAAACAAAACACACCCAGAGAAGTCATCACCATCTTTTTCTAAATCCCCGGCTACCAAACACAGGAGGGAAAAATCAGCCTTAAAACTATGGCAAGCCGATAGGGCCAGAAAAACGAGAAAAGCGCAGCAGTAATTAGAAAGTACTAAATCTCAGCAAGGCAATACCAGACATAGAACTGCTGCCAAAACGATTAGATTAGAAAAATAAACTAATGAGCATAGTATTAGTTTATAATAAAGTATCCATTATATATATAATATTGTTCATTGTTGAAAAATATAAAGGGAGTATGCATGTAGTACAATATTACAACTAGAATATAAGATAGGACAGAGCCTGGCCAGGTCCTCTGCAATTCATTTAAGAATTAAGCAGGTGTGGCGCTTTTTGCAACACATTGTGTGGCAGTCGCCACACAGTCTATCTATGATCTCTGTGTCCCAGTTTGAATTGCACAGTCTATCAATGATCTCTGTGTCCCAGTTTGAATTGCACAGTCTATCAATGATCGCTGTGTCCCAGTTTGAATTGCACAGTCTGACAATGATCTCTGTGTGCCAGTTTGAATTGCACAGTCTATCAATGATCTCTGTGTCCCAGTTTGAATTGCACAGTCTCACAACAATCGCTGTGTCCCAGTTTGAATTGCACAGTCTGACAATGATCTCTGTGTCCCAGTTTGAATTGCACAGTCTATCAATGATCTCTGTGTCCCAGTTTGAATTGCACAGTCTATCAACGATCTCTGTGTCCCAGTTTGAATTGCACAGTCTATCAACGATCTCTGTGTGCCAGTTTGAATTGCACAGTCTATCAACGATCGCTGTGTCCCAGTTTGAATTGCACAGTCTATCAATGATCTCTGTGACCCAGTTTGAATTGCACAGTCTATCAATGATCTCTGTGTCCCAGTTTGAATTGCACAGTCTATCAATGATCTCTGTGTCCCAGTTTGAATTGCACAGTCTATCAACGATCTCTGTGTGCCAGTTTGAATTGCACAGTCTATCAATGATCTCTGTGTCCCAGTTTGAATTGCACAGTCTATCAATGATCGCTGTGTCCCAGTTTGAATTGCAGAGTCTATCAATGATCTCTGTGTCCCAGTTTGAATTGCACAGTCTATCAATGATCGCTGTGTCCCAGTTTGAATTGCACAGTCTATCAATGATCTCTGTGTGCCAGTTTGAATTGCACAGTCTATCAATGATCTCTGTGTCCCAGTTTGAATTGCACAGTCTCACAACAATCGCTGTGTCCCAGTTTGAATTGCACAGTCTGACAATGATCTCTGTGTGCCAGTTTGAATTGCACAGTCTATCAATGATCTCTGTGTCCCAGTTTGAATTGCACAGTCTCACAACAATCGCTGTGTCCCAGTTTGAATTGCACAGTCTGACAATGATCTCTGTGTCCCAGTTTGAATTGCACAGTCTATCAATGATCTCTGTGTCCCAGTTTGAATTGCACAGTCTATCAACGATCTCTGTGTCCCAGTTTGAATTGCACAGTCTATCAACGATCTCTGTGTGCCAGTTTGAATTGCACAGTCTATCAACGATCGCTGTGTCCCAGTTTGAATTGCACAGTCTATCAATGATCTCTGTGTCCAGTTTGAATTGCACAGTCTATCAATGATCTCTGTGTCCCAGTTTGAATTGCACAGTCTATCAATGATCTCTGTGTCCCAGTTTGAATTGCACAGTCTATCAACGATCTCTGTGTGCCAGTTTGAATTGCACAGTCTATCAATGATCTCTGTGTCCCAGTTTGAATTGCACAGTCTATCAATGATCGCTGTGTCCCAGTTTGAATTGCAGAGTCTATCAATGATCTCTGTGTCCCAGTTTGAATTGCACAGTCTATCAATGATCGCTGTGTCCCAGTTTGAATTGCACAGTCTATCAATGATCTCTGTGTCCCAGTTTGAGTTGCACAGTCTATCAACTATCGCTGTGTCCCAGTTTGAATTGCACAGTCTATCAATGATCGCTGTGTCCCAGTTTGAATTGCACAGTCTATCAATGATCTCTGTGTCCCAGTTTGAATTGCACAGTCTATCAACGATCTCTCTATCTCTTGTTTCTCCAGATGAGGAAAGCTGAAGGAGGTTTGGGAAGCAGGGAGCAGCGGATCCAGCGCTCTGATGCCAGGAAGAAACCACACTGTCAGGGGATGAAAACAATCACACAAACAAAGCATCTAGATCCTAAAATAAAATCAGTTGGACTATATGAAAGACTTGAGTGCTTTATTTTGCATTGAAACCTTTCTGCAATGTGATTCTGTTTGGTATCTGACCATGTGGTGCTCAACTCTGTTGAAATTATCTATGATAGATTAGCCTGTATTTTCAATGACTTTTACTCTAGTCTTTTTAATTCCTTCATCTTTCTTGAAAGGGGTAGAACACAATTTTACAGAGCCTTGTGAAAACTGGAGGGTAGATTTAAAGATGATATGCAATGAAAAAATGTCCAACCAGAGGGTTGTTGAATTGAAACCCTTTCAAAATAAAAATCCCCTGTCAATTCTGTAAATCAGTTTTCATTTGCACTTTGAATTTCATTTTTGAATTATCCCGGTTTAAAAGGCATATCGTATGCAGACAGGCTCAAAGAATTGAATCTGTTCAGTCTTGAGCAAAGAAGACGACGCGGCGATCTGATTCAAGCATTCAAAATCCTAAAAGGTATTGACAATGTCGACCCAGGGGAGTTTTTCAACCTGAATAAAAAAACAAGGACCAGGGGTCACAAATGGAGATTAGATAAAGGGGCATTCAGAACAGAAAATAGGAGGCACTTTTTTTACACAGAGAATTGTGAGGGTCTGGAACCAACTCCCCAGTAATGTTGTTGAAGCTGACACCCTGGGATCCTTCAAGAAGCTGCTTGATGAGATTCTGGGATCAATAAGTCTCCAGACAAGCTTCCCAGCGCCAGCACTGTGTGTGTGTGTCAGTACCTGAGTGTGTTTGTGTGTGTGCGTTTTTGTGTGTATGTGTGTGTGTGTGTGTGTGTCAGTATCTCTGTGTGTGGGTCAGTATCTGTGTGTGTGTGTGTGTCTGCGCGTGTCAGTACCTGTGTGTGTGTGTGTCAGTACTGTGTGTGTGTGTGTGTGTGTGTGTGTGTGTCAGTACCTGTGTGTGTGTGTGTGTGTCAGTACCTGTGTTTGTGTCTGTGTGTGTGTGTGTGTCAGTATCTGTGTGTGTGGGTCAGTATCTGTGTGTGTGTGTGTGTCTGCGCGTGTCAGTACCTGTGTGTGTGTGTGTCAGTACCTGTGTGTGTGTGTCAGTACCTGTGTGTGTGTGTGTGTGTGTGTGTCAGTATCTCTGTGTGTGGGTCAGTATCTGTGTGTGTGTGTGTGTGTGTCTGCGCGTGTCAGTACCTGTGTGTGTGTGTCAGTACCTGTGTGTGTGTGTGTGTGTGTGTGTGTGCGTGCGTGTCAGTACCTGTGTGTGTGTGTGTGTGTGCGTGCGTGTGAGCTGAGTCTCAAGACCAGGGTTAGAGTTCAGACCTCTCTGTGCTTTACAATGCTTCCCTGTGCTTTACCAGACCTCTCTGTGCTTTACAATGCTTCCCTATCCTTTACCAGACCTCCCTGTGCTTTACAATGCTTCCCTATGCTTTACCAGACCCCTCTGAGTTTTACAATGCTTCCCTATGCTTTACCACCCCTCTGAGCTTTACAATGCTTCCTATGCTTTACCAGACTTCTCTGTTTTACAATGCTTCCTATGCTTTACCAGACCCCTCTGTGTTTTACAATGCTTCCCTATGCTTTTTAGCAGACCTCTCTGTGCTTTACAATGCTTCCCTGTGCTTTACCACAGCTCTCTGTGCTTTACAATGCTTCCCTATGCTTTACCAGACCTCTCTGTGCTTTACAATGCTTCCCTATGCTTTACCACACCTCTGCTTTTACAATGCTTCCCATGCTTTACCAGACCTCTCTGTGCTTTACAATGCTTCCCTATGCTTTAGCAGACCTCTCTGTGCTTTACAATGCTTCCCTGTGCTTTACCACAGCTCTCTGTGCTTTACAATGCTTCCCTATGCTTTACCAGACCTCTCTGTGCTTTACAATGCTTCCCTATGCTTTACCACACCTCTCTGTGCTTTACAATGCTTCCCTATGCTTTACCAGACCCCTTTCTCTCTCATTCCCCTCTTTCATTCTCATTCTCATTTGAAAAACCATGTTAATGAGTATTAAGAAATAAGAAAAAGTCATTCTATCACGTTAATTTTTTTTATTAAATCACATTACTAAAATCTGAAATATTAAACATTTTATAGAAATCAAAAAACAAAAACACACACAGAATAAAGCAAACTTAAGTTCACTTTTTAAAAACTGTTACAGCACTGAGTATTGGATGCCATTTTTAAAAATATATATAAAACATAATAAATCTTAAAAAAGAAATTAAATACAGTTATTTCGTATGAAATCCATTCGTTGCTAAAAACAAATAATTCACCTCGTTTTGCTCTGCAGGTGGCGCCGTTTACCCCTAACTTTCATCCAAAGTTGTGTCAGATTGAACATTCCCTTCACCCGAGGTGGAGAGGACAGACAGGGAGTTCAATACAAAGGGTTTCTTACAACACAAAACAGTCTAGTTCAGCTGGCAGATTGTTACAGTGGAATCAGAAAACCTGAAGCCTAAACCCAGGATAGAGCGGCTCAGTGAATGTGGTTTGGAATCTGTGCAGGAGGGTCATTGTGTCAGAGACGCCATAAAAGGACAGCGTGTCGGCATTAAAGTCCAGATACACCCTATTCTGGGGAGTGGGGGCAGTTATTGCAGTTTCATTGTTATTGTGCCGGGCAGAGTAACTGGAAACAGAGCAGACCAAACTCCAGGACTTGTCATTGAATCCAAGGATACAGGAACGATCCCTTCCTTTCCTGCTGATTCCTTTATATGTGACTCCTATATAAGCCCATCCCCCACTGCACTCAATCTCCCAGTAACAGCGAGTCCCAGACAAACCCTCTCTGCAAAGCACTTGGGGATAGCGATCAAATCTCTCTGGGTGATGAGGATATCTCTGGGTCTCTCTCCTCCATGTCACCTTTCTGTTCCCTTCAGACAGACAGAGCTCTCTATACGCTGTGTTGGGGTCCAGTGTGAGCTGACAGGAATCTGATTGAAGAGAAGAGGACGGGTAGAGGAGAGACGGTTAGAAAAGTCAAATCACTGAGAAAATCAACAGTCATTGTCTGCTGCATCCTCACATCCTGTTTATGGAAGGTGTGTGTGTTGTTTTAATTATTTTTTTTAATACATTTTGACCACTTTTTTAAACTTTTAAATTGCATTCCCTGCCTCAAGATGGCTTCCCGTGGACCGGCATGGACCTCTCAGAACTACATTTCCCATCATTCTCCTGCTCACTGGTAATTCCATCTCAATTTCATATGTGAGCAGGAGGATGATGGGAAATGTAGTTCTGAGAGGCCCATGCAGTTTATATGAAGCCATCTATAAATATAAAAAGTGGTCCAAAATGTAAAAAAATAAAAATAATTAAAACAATACACACACCTCAATGTAAACAGCTGTAGCAACACATGGGAACATGCAACACAATAAAATACAAAGGACCTTATGAACCCTTTAAACCCTCTTGCTGTTTGATTGTTTTGTTCATTATAATTCCTCAATCTTATCAAACTTCTTCAATTGGAACCAATCAAATGCAGCTCTGCATACAATTACAGTTCACTTAATGTTCCTACAGGGTATGTGTTGCCATTTTACCCACTCAGACCCCTTGCTTACTAAATATCTTCAATAGAATATCATCCACTCTTCAAATATCTGTCTAATATTTTAATGAGCAACTATCCCACAAGTGCAGTGATACTGCAATATACATTTACTACCAGCACAGGATGACAGGGAGGATAGCTGTTCATTTTACCCACAACTGGTTTCACATGCATTGTACATGTATTAAAAGAAGGGATGATTATCTATTCA
>CM072692.1:17706381-17795245 GCA_036884735.1 Huso huso | reverse complement strand
GTGATGGATTGAGAGTATACAGTGGGGTGGGGAGTGTTATGAGGTGCTGTTAATGAGAAGTGATGGATTGAGAGTATACAGTGTGGGGTGGGGAGGTTGTTGAGGAGGGGGTGCTGTTAATGAGAAGTGATGGATTGAGTATACAGTGTATAGTGTTGAGGAGGGCTGTTGTGGAGTGATGGATTGAGGTATACAGTGTGGGGTGGGGAGTGTTGGGAGGGTGCTGTTAATGAGAAGTGATGGATTGAGTATACAGTGTGGGGGTGGGGTGTTGAGGAGGGGCACTGTTAATGAGAAGTGATGGATTGAGTATACAGTGTGGGGTGGGGGAGTGTTGAGGAGGGGGTGCTGTTAATGAGAAGTGATGGATTGAGAGTATACAGTGTGGGGTGGGGAGTGTTGAGGAGGGGTGCTGGGGGTGGATTGTTACAGTGTGGGGTGGGGGTGTTGAAGTGATGGATTGAGGAGTATACAGTGTGGGGTGGGGGTTTGAGGAGGGGTGCTGTTAATGAGAAGTGATGGATTGGAGTATACAGTGGGGTGGGAGCGTTGAGGGAGGGGGTGCTGTTAATGAGAGTGATGGATTGAGGTATACAGTGTTGAGGAGGGTGTTAATGAAAGTGATGGATTGGTATACAGTGTGGGGTGGGGTTGAGGAGGAGGCTTTTTAATGAGAAGTGATGGATTGAGAGTATACAGTGTGGGGTGGGAGTGTTGAGGGGGGGCTGTTAATGAGGTGATGGATTGAGGTATACAGTGTGGGGTGGGAGGTTGAGGAGGGGTGCTGTGAGAAGTGATGGATTGAGAGTATACAGTGTGGGGTGGGGAGTGTTGGAGGGTGGGGTGATGGGGTATACAGTGTGGGGTGGGTAGTGTTGAGGAGGGGTGCTGTTAATGAAGTGATGGATTGATACAGTGTGGGGTGGGGAGTGTTGAGGAGGGGTGCTGTTGATGAGAAGTGATGGATTGAGTATACAGTGTGGGGTGGGGAGTGTTGAGGAGGGGGTGCTGTAATGAGAAGATGGATTGAGAGTATACAGTGTGGGGTGGGGGAGTGTTGAGGAGGGGTGCTGTTAATGAGAAGTGATGGATTGAGTATACAGTGTGGGGTGGGAGTGTTGAGGAGGGGGTGCTGTTAATGAGAAGTGATGGATTGAGAGTATACAGTGGGGTGGGGGAGTGTTGAGGGAGGGGTGCTGTTAATGAGAAGTGATGGATTGAGTATACAGTGTGGGGTGGGGAGTGTTGAGGAGGGGGTGCTTTGTGGGGAAGTGATGGATTGAGAGTATACAGTGTGGGGTGGGGAGTGTTGAGGAGGGGTGCTGTTAATGAGAAGTGATGGATTGAGAGTATACAGTGTGGGGTGGGAGTGTTGAGGGGGTGCTGTTAATGAGAAGTGATGGATTGAGAGTATACAGTGGGGTGGGAGTGTTGAGGAGGGGGTGCTGTTAATGAGAAGTGATGGATTGAGTATACAGTGTGGGGTGGGGAGTGTTGAGGAGGGGCTGTTAATGAAGTGATGGATTGAGAGTATACAGTGTGGGGTGGGAGGGTTGAGGGGGGGGTGTTAATGAGAAGTGATGGATTGAGGTATACAGTGTGGGGGTGGGGAGTGTTCAGGAGGGGGTGCTGTTAATGAGAAGTGATGGATTGAGGTATACAGTGTGGGGAGGGTTGGAGTTGAGGGGTGGTGTAGTAATGAGAAGTGATGGATTGAGAGTATACAGTGTGGGCCGGGGTGGGGAGGGTGCTGTTTGAGGATGGGGTATACAGTGTTGTTAATGAGAAGTGATGGATTGAGAGTATACAGTGTGGGGGTGGGGAGGTTGAGGAGGGGTGCTGTTAATGAGAAGTGATGGATTGAGTATACAGTGTGGGGTGGGGAGGTTGAGGAGGGTGCTGCATGAGAAGTGATGGATTGAGGAGTATACAGTGGGTGGATTGGTGGGGAGGTTGGGAGGGGCTGTTAATGAGAAGTGATGGATTGAGAGTATACAGTGTGGGGTGGGGAGGCGTTGAGGAGGGGTGCCTGTTAATGAGAAGTGATGGATTGAGTATACAGTGTTGAGGAGGGGCTGTGTGAAGTGATGGGGAGGTTGAGGAGGGGTGCTGTTAATGAGAAGTGATGGATTGAGAGTATACAAGTGTGGGTGGGGAGTGTTGAGGAGGGGGTGCTTTTAACGAGAAGTGATGGATTGAGAGTATACAGTGTGGGGTGGGAGTGTTGAGGAGGGGGTGTTGTGAGCACGAGAAGTATACATGGATTGAGAGGGATGCTGTTGTGGGGATGGGAGTATACAGTGTGGGGTGGGGAGGTTGGGGGTGCTGTTAATGAGAATGGATTGATATACACAGTGTGGGGTGGGGGAGTTGAGGGAGGGGGGGCTGTTAATGAGAAGTGATGGATTGAGGTATACAGTGTGGGGTGGGAGTGTTGAGGGGGGTGCTGTTAATGAGAAGTGATGGATTGAGGGTATACAGTGTGGGTGGGGTGTTGAGGAGGAGGTGCTGTGTGGGTGATGGTTGAGGTATACAGTGGGGTGGGAGGATGGTGGCTGTTAATGAGAAGTGATGGATTGAGAGTATACAGTGTAGGGTGGGGAGTGTTGAGGAGGGGGTGCTGTTAATGAGAAGTGATGGATTGAGTATACAGTGTGGGGTGGGGAGTGTTGAGGAGGGGGTGCTGTTAATGAGAAGTGATGGATTGAGTATACAGTGTGGGGTGGGAGTGTTGAGGGAGGGTGCTGGGGTGATGGATTGGGTATACAGTGTGGGGTGGGGAGGTTCAGGAGGGGTGCTGTTAATGAGAGTGATGGATTGAGGTATACAGTGTGGGGGTGGGAGTGTTGAGGAGGGGGGTGTTAATGAGAAGTGATGGATTGAGATTATACAGTGTGTGTTGAGGAGGGGGCTGTGAGGAAGTGATGGTTGAGTATACTGGGGAGGTTGAGGAGGGGTGCTGTTAATGAGAAGTGATGGATTGAGATATACAGTGTGTGGGGTGGGGAGTGTTGAGGAGGGGGTGCTGTTAATGAGAAGTGATGGATTGAGAGTATATACAGTGTAGGGGTGGGGAGGTTGAGGAGGGGTACTGTTAATGAGAAGTGATGGATTGAGTATACAGTGTGGGTGGGGGTGTTGAGGGGTGCTGTTAATGAGAAGTGATGGATTGAGGTATACAGGAGGTGTGGGGTGGGGTGTTGAGGGATGGGTGCTGTTAATGAGAAGTGATGGATTGAGAGTATACAGTGTGGGGTGGGGAGTGTTGAGGAGGGGTGCTGTTAATGAGAAGTGATGGATTGAGTATACAGTGTGGGGTGGGGAGTTTGAGGAGGGGTGCTGTTAATGAGAAGTGATGGATTGAGAGTATACAGTGTGGGGTGGGGAGTGTTGAGGAGTGATGGATTGAGTATACAGTGTGGGGTGGGGGAGTGTTGAATGAGAAGTGATGGATTGAGATTATACAGTGTGGGGTGGGGAGGCGTTGAGGAGGGGTGCTGTTAATGATGGAAGTATACAGTGTGGGGTGGGGAGTGTTGAGGAGGGTGCTGTTAATACAGTGATGGGATTATACAGTGTGGGGTGGGGAGTGTTGGGGGGGGTCCTGTTAATGAGAGGTGATGGATTGAGAGTATACAGTGTGGGTGGGGAGTGTTGAGGAGGGGTGCTGTTAATGAGAAGTGATGGATTGAGAGTATACAGTGTGGGGTGGGGGGCGTTGAGGAGGGGGTGCTGTTAATGAAATGATGGATTGAGAGTATACAGTGTGGGGTGGGGAGGCGTTGAGGAGGGGGTGCTGTTAATGAAGTGATGGATGAGAGTATACAGTGTGGGGTGGGTGTTGAGGAGGGGTGCTGTTGTGGAGTGATGGATTGGTATACAGTGTGGGGTGGGGAGTGTTAGGAGGGTGCTGTTAATGAGAAGTGATGGATTGAGAGTATACAGTGTGGGGTGGGGAGTGTTGAGGAGGGGGTGCTGTTAATGAGAAGTGATGGATTGAGGTATACAGTGTGGGGTGGGAGTGTTGAGGAGGGGGTCCTGTGTGAGAAGTGATGGATTGAGAGTATACAGTGTGGGGTGGGGAGTGTTGAGGAGGGGTGCTGTTAATGAGAAGTGATGGATTGAGAGTATACAGTGTGGGGTGGGGAGTGTTGGGAGGGTGCTGGAAATGATGGATTGAGAGTATACAGTGTGGGGTGGGGGTTGAGGAGGGGTGCTGTTAATGGATGATGGGAGAGTATACAGTGTGGGGTGGGGTGTTGGGAGGTGGTGCTGTTAATGAGAAGTGATGGATTGAGTATACAGTGTGGGGTGGGAGTGTTGAGGGGGTGCTGTTAATGATGGATTGAGGTATACAGTGTAGGGGTGGGAGTGTTGAGAGGGGTTCTGTTAATGAGAAGTGAGAGTATACAGTGTGGGTGGGGAGTGTTGAGGAGGGGTGCTGTTAATGAGAAGTGATGGATTGAGAGTATACAGTGTGGTAAGTGTTGAGGAGGGGGTGCTGTTAATGAGAAGTGATGGATTGAGAGTATACAGTGTGGGGTGGGGAGTGTTGAGGAGGGGGCTGTTACAGATGATGGATTGAGTATACAGTGTGGGGTGGGGAGTGTTGAGGAGGGGGGTGCTGTTAATGAGAAGTGATGGATTGAGGTATACAGTGTGGGGTGGGGAGTGTTGAGGAGGGGCTGTTGTTATGGATTGAGTATACAGGAGTGTTGAGGAGGGTGCTGATGAGAAGTGATGGATTAGTATATACAGTGTGGGTGGGGGTGTTGAGGAGGGGGTGCTGTTAATGAGAGTGATGGATTGGTATACAGTGTGGTGTGGGGAGTGTTGAGAGGGGTGCTGTATGAGAAGTGATGGATTGAGGTATACAGTGTGGGGTGGGGAGTGTTGAGGAGGGGTGCTGTTATGAGAAGTGATGGATTGAGGTATACAGTGTGGGTGGGGAGTGTTGAGGAGGAGGTGCTGTTAATGAGAAGTGATGGATTGAGAGTATACAGTGTGGGGTGGGGAGTGTTGAGGAGTGGGTGCTGTTAATGAGAAGTGGATGGATTATACAGTGTGGGGTGGGGAGTGTTGAGGAGGGGTGCTGTTAATGAGAAGTGATGGATTGAGAGTATACAGTGTGGGGTGGGGAGTGTTGAGGGGGTGCTGGAGATGAACTGTGCTGGAGCTGGGAGCTGTAAGTTGGGAGCTGTGTGCTGTGACTTGTGAGAAGCTGAAAACCAGATTGCAATCAATCTGTGGACTTGGGAGGATTGGAGCTGTGTGAGATCACTAGGAGCAGTAGTTGAGGGATCAGTTGGTTTCCTACCTGGGGTGGTGTGTTCATGAGCAGTGAAGAGATACACCCCTTCCCTTTACACCCTCTCCCTCTCTCTTTCTCAAGCATAGCCTGGGTAGACTGGCTGCAGGGGCTTTCATGTGTTTTAAATATTTTAGTCTTTTAGGGGCTGTTAGCTTGACTAACCATCTGGGAAGTGTCTGATAGCTTGATCTCAGACTGCCGTTTTTAAAAAGATGCCCCCCTTCCCTCGGGAACCTCTACACTGCACTTACCTACAGGACCCGCACGACACTGGCACTCACCTCTGGGACAGCAGCTTTCTACACTGGCACTTACCTACAGACACACAGCTTTCTGCTGGGCTCCGCCCACAGACACACAGCTTTCTACACTGGCACTCACCTACGGACCACCAGCTTTCTACACTGGCACTCCACCCACAGACACACAGCTTTCTACACTGGCACTCACCCACAGACACACACTTTCTGCTCTGGCGCCCACCTACGGACACAGCTTTCTCACACTGGCGCTCACAGACAGACACAGCTTTCTACACACTTTTTCCCTACCTGGACCACACAGCTTTCTACACTGGCGCTCCACCCACTGGACACACAGCTTTCTACACTGGCACTTACCACAGACACACAGCTTTCTGCACTGGCTCCACCTACAGGACACCTTTCTACTCTGGCACTGGCCTACAGACCACAGCTTTCTGCACTGGCACTTACCTGCAGACACACAGCTTTCACACTGGCACTCACCTACAGACACTCGGCTTTCTACACTGGCACTCCACCTACAGACACACAGCTTTACACTGGCACTCACCTACAGACACACAGCTTTCAACACTGGCACTCACCTACAGACACACGGCTTTCTACACTGGCACTTACCTACAGACACACACATTATAAGTATACACACTATTGTAAAAGTGACTCTCTGCAGCAGCAACAGCAGTCATGATACATAAGTTCAACCACTAGTCTGGGAAGCTTTGGATAAAAGCGTCTGCTAAATGACTAATTAATAAAAATAAGGGATCAGCTTATTTTGCCTCCCCAGAGCATCAGCACACACACCGGCTGCGATGCTGGCTCCGGGGATCAACCACAGGGCGGTCTCCCCAGCGCATCAGCATAATAATAATAATAATAATAATAATAATAATAATAATAATAATAATAATAATAATAATAATAATGAACTGGACTCTCTATTGAACCTTTATCGCATAACTGAAGGTATTTTGACAATACCACAAAGGAACGTGTGAGATGTGAGGAGTATGGAAATATGGTTTTCTGAGAAAGAGACAAACAGACCATCTTGCACGTATCTACATACATGCGAGAACAGAAACCACATGCATCTGATATATAAAAGCAGAACAAGCGCTCGTGTCGGGTTAAGCATAGCAAAAGTGAAAAACCACAGCCCTAAGTTCTGCAACAACAGGAAGTTTGGGTTAGACCAGAGTACATGTGAAACTAGGTAAGGACTGAGTAATGAAGCTAATGGAAGACTGACAACAGACCAGAGCTGTACAATAAACGGCTGAGCCACTTCTTCCACAGATAGAAATCCTATACTTTGTCTCACACAGGATCGCCATGCTATATTATTGAAATGTATGTGTTCATGGAACTGTGTATATATGGGGTCACAAAATCAAACATTAAATGACCTTTAGATTTAAAACCTATTGATTTAGGTACTTTAATATATATATATAAGTTTATTTTATAAATACATTATACAGATGTACTGTATGCGACACCCCCGGTTTCAGTAGAAATCATATGTAATTTATTTCATATAAATGTTATTTTTTCATCGTTAGTTGCCTTGATGAACTAGTCTGCTGTGAAGATGAAGTTGTTAAAAAACACATGAAGCTTGTAAAACGAAGAGTGAAATGCAGCTGTTTAAAAATCATGAGCTGTATTCATCCTCTTAGACCCATGTAAACAATGTAACTGTGCTTCAATCCTCTGGTTATTTTCAGTCCGTGTTCATACAGCATGTATATCTCTGTCTGCCGCTGAAGTCTGTTCTACATTTTTAGATGGTAAGCTAACCAATATCTGATCCAGACTGTTTTTTGTTTAAAAAATATATGTTTATTTGTGAACTTATTTGAGTCACACAGTGTCATAGCCAAGATTCATGTTCCCCAAACTAAAATTCAATAAAAAATTCACAAGTTACATTTTCTTTTCAGTTTTAATATATTGAGGTGTGGGTCCACAGACAATGTGAAGGAGGAAGTCAGGATGAGTCAGAAAGGCAGCACACTGAAGCAAGCCTGTGTGTGAACAGAAAGCAGCCAGACCCAGTGGGAGCCTCACAATGTATTTACACATTCTTAACTGGAATACATTTATTCTGAGAATAACAATCACATGGTTAGGTACAGATTACATACATGTGTAGATAATACAGGTGTTTGGAGAAATCCAATGAGCATCATTATGAGACTGGGGTAGATTTATCCATGTTAACCCTATAATGCATTAAGTACATTCAAAAGATGTAATGAAACATATTTTGCATTCAGTCACACCCTGAGGGTTAATTGATTTTGTTTAATGTTTTCTTTTCAGTGTAAAAACCTGCCGTCAAAAGGGAATTCCTTGATAATGTCACCTGCTGTACAACATGAGCTGAAAAGGTTTTCGTTTGATTTCACTGTGGTCTGAGGTCCATCTTGATTGGGCCCGACAGGACTGCATGTTTAACAAAACTTACATTTCTGGGAAATGGTAGATTTTAAAACAAAATCCAAACAAAGTGCACAGTAATGATACAACTCAGGGAAGAAACATTTCTTGATAATAGTTTAAATAAAAGATCACAAATGAAACCTGAAGGGCCTGCATTTGCACATGTAAAGTTACCCATCATTTTCCCATGCTCTTGATCTGAAACTTGAGTTTATGTTTGCCACACAGGAAGTCCCCTCCCCAATCCTCCTTCTCCTTTTTTTCTATGCACTGTGTTGGGGTCAGTGTGAGCTGACAGGAATCTGATTGAAGAGAAGGACGGGTAGAGGAGAGACAGTTAGAAATGTCAAATCACTGAGAAAATCAAGTCGTGACTGCTACATCCTCAAATCACTCCCTCCTTCCTGCTCCCTTCTCCATGCTCCCTCCATCCTCCTCATGCTCTGGCCTCCATGCTGCCTTCCTCCCTCTTCCCTGTTCCCTTCTTTATGCTCCCTCCTCCCTGCTCCCTTCTTCATGCTATGTTCTCCCACCTCTATGCTCCCTCCTCCCTGTTCCTTCCATCCTCCTCTTTGCTCCCCTCCCTACTTGATGGGAGGAGTGTAGATTAATGGGTTCAATTACTAATTAAATAATAATAATTGCCCTCAAGCTCCACCCCTCCTGTTCTGTAGTGTTAGCTCTTCTCACAATGGATTGACACATCTTTCCATCAAATGTTTCAGTGAAAACAGACTTACATTTTAAAAACTCAGCTCTGTTCATGGCTCTGGAGCCTGCAGACTGTAATTCTCCCTCCTTCCTGTTCCACCAGCTATCAGACGTTATTTTTGGTGTTTTGGGGGCGATCAGCCAATAATACCACCGTTTCCACCTTTCTGCATTTTCATTGGTCAGATTATATGTCAGTCACACAGCCCTGATGAACCTGCTGAATGTGAGCTAAAACAATCATGAAACTTCATCACTGGAGCCGCAGTGGAACCTTATTATGGTTTAAAAATGATGTTTACACACACACACACACACACACACACACACACACACACACACACACACACACACACACACACACACACACACACACACACACACACACACACACACATACAATGCAGAAATAATGTTTTTTTTTTTAATATTTTTGAAAATAAAACTAAATAAAATAATAATAATAATAATAATAATAATAATAATAATAATAAATAATAATTTCTATTACATGAGTAAATGTTAAGACTTCATGCTAATTTGAACTCGGCTCTCGCCAAGATAAGCACCAACTAAAGGCGTAGCTTTACAGTAAACTAATGTGGATCCATCTGTGTCTCCATCCATTTACAGCTTCCTTCCATATGATGATGTAGATATCCTTCTGTCTGGTGTTAATGGCTGAAGTGTAATGCTGGCTCAGGGATCAGCTTATTGCCTCCCTAGCGCATCAGCACACACAGCGGCTGTGATGCTGGCTCCAGGGATCAACCGCAGTGCAGTCTCCCCAGCGCATCAGCATCATCATCATCATCATAATAATAATAATAATAATAATAATAATAATGAACTGGACTCACTATTGAACTTTTCACATAACTGAAGGTGGCTGCTTGATTCGTGTCTGCCTTTCTCCTGCTTTTAACAACTTTTCTTAGAAAATATTTTATGCAAAAGTATGTTAAAGTAGCTTGGTCTGAAATCTAAATGCTGTATTAATGTTGTGTTTTAAACATACGCTGGCGGTGTGTAGCAGTCACGTTTATTAGAATCAATTACGATGGGCTGCAGTTTTCTTTGTTCTGCTGGCTGTGTTTAACAGCTTTGAATTGGGGTAAAACATTAAGAAATATGAAAAGATGTTGTCCAGTCAGAATAGAATCATAAATTCTTCTGCTGGGGGCTGAAGGGGACCCCAAGACCTCTGCTTTTATTCTGCCTCCCCGTTTGTTCGACCGCCAGCCACCACTGTTAATGAGAAGTGATGGATTGAGAGTATACAGTGTGGGGTGGGGAGTGTTGAGGAGGGGGTGCTGTTAATGAGAAGTGATGGATTAGTATACAGTGTGGGGTGGGGGATTGATGAGGGGGTGCTGTTAATGAGAAGTGATGGATTGAGAGTATACAGTGTGGGGTGGGGAGTGTTGAGGAGGAATGCTGTTAATGAGAAGTGATGGATTGAGAGTATACAGTGTGGGGTAGGGGGTGCTGTTAATGAGAAGTGATGGATTGAGAGTATACAGTGTGGGTTGGGGGTATTTGAGGAGGGGTGCTATTAATAAAGTGATGGATTGAAAGTATACAGTGTGGGGTGGGGAGTGTTAAAGGAGGGGGTGCTGTTAATAAAAGTGATGGATTGAGAGTATACAGTGTGGGGTGGGGAGTGTTGAGGAGGGGGTGCTATTAATAAAAGTGATGGATAAAGTATACAGTGTGGGGTGGGAGTGTTGAGGAGGGGTGCTGTTAATGTAAAGAAGTGATGGATTGAGGTATACAGTGTGGGGTGGGGGGTGTTGAGGAGGGGTGCTGTTAATGAGAAGTGATGGATTAAGAGTATCCAGTGTGTGGGGTGGGAGTGTTAGGAGGGGTGCTGTTAATGAAAAGTGATGATTGAAAGTATACAATTGTGGGGTGGGGAGTGTTGAGGAGGGGGTGCTGGAGATGAAACATGCTGGAGCTGGGAGCTGTAGAGTTGGGAGCTGTGTGCTACCCGTGTGAGAAGCTGAGAAACCAGATTGCAACTCAAGCTGTGGACTTGGAGGATTGGAGCTGTGTGAGATCACTAGGAGCAGTAGTTGAGGGATCAGTGGGTTTCCTACCTGGGAGCAGTGTTCATGAGCAGTGGATATACACCCCTTCCCTTTAGACCTCTCTCCTCTCTCTTTCTCAAGCACTTAGCCTGGGTAGACTACAGGTGCACGGGGCTTTCATGTGTTTTAAATGGGATGTTTTTTTAATCTTTTAGGGCTGTTAGCTTGACTAACCATCTGGAAGTGTCTGATAGCTTGATCCCAGAGTCGGCGACTTGAACTTGAAATCATTTGAACCGAGGTCGCGCTCTGAGACAACAAGAGCCTCATGGGCTCGTGCCAGCTGGGCACGCTGAAGATGTGAAAAACCTTCTTTATTTGATCCACATTATTGTAGTGCCTCCTTTCATCCAGTTTGTAACTTTGTTATCTTTTGGTGTTTGTCTATCAAGAGGACATTTCAGTTCTTCTATACTTCACACCCTCAGCTTCTGGGAGGATTCAGGTCTGTACCTGTAGTGTTCTTTGAGCAGCTTCACAATAGTATTACCCTGCTATCATTGGCTCCTTCAACTGGCAGGCAAACCTTTGAAAGATGCAATAGGCTGAATCGCTCTGTATTTTTCTTCTTACATCAGACCCAGCAGTCACTGGACAAAGACCTGTATGAAATAGGCTGGTCTGCTGGTATTGTTTAGTTACAAAGACCTGTATGAAACAGGCTGGTCTGCTGGTATTGTTTAGTTACAAAGACCTGTATGAAATAGGCTGGTCTGCTGGTATAGTTTAGTTACAGAGACCTGTATGAAATAGGCTGGTCTGCTGGTATTGTTTAGTTACAGAGACCTGTATGAAATAGGCTGGTCTGCTGGTATTGTTTAGTTACAAAGACCTGTATGAAATAGGCTGGTCTGCTGGTATTGTTCAGTTAAAGCAACACTGTGTGGTCATTGTTATAGTAGAATATATTTTTTGTGTGTTTAACATTTTCTCCAAAGCTTTTTTGTTCACTTCACGTTTCCAGAGAGCAGCTGCTGTTGACAGTCCACTTAGTTTATGTTCATTTCAGAAGTAGGTGCAGAACAAAACATTTATTGAACATTAAAACTTTACAAAACATTTAAAGAAAAAGTACATGAAAAAAAGGTTTGCATTAATTGAAGTACAGAAACACACATGCTTATTAAAATGGTGCTTATTTACATTCATGTTGTGGTTTTAATTTAAAACTTGATTATAAAGATTGTTGAACTTAAGCGGTGCTTTGAATAATAATAAACCATAAAATTAATAAACAAATAAACTGCTCCCCTCTCTAAACAACTTGATTCAAATCATAAAGAGTCTTTAACAGGACAGTGCTTGGAACAGTCCTGAAGGTTGTGTGAATAGAGCCCTACATTTCCAATGGAACCACACCAAGTGAAAAAATTGCTTTCAATCAGGCTCTGCTTTGCAGCTGCAGAGTTTGTCCTGAAGAGGGCGACAAAGGCCAGGTTTAAAACACGTTTTGCTTTTCCACTGTGGGCAGATTGCACATATAATGCAATTTGATTGTGATTTACGAGATCCATGGAAATGTCTTCTTTCTTGTGATGATTTCACTCACATTATTGTTAAAATAAGCAAAAATAAATAAATATTGTGCTTGGTTGGCAGGTGCTTCCATTTTTTCAAAGTGCACAAATTATTGCTTAGGATTATTCACAAGGAACAGTCTCTAAAGTGATGTGACTCTCTCTATGTATGGGCCATTCTGACTTGACTGCAGATTTCCACCCCCAATACAACACAACCTGAAGGAATTAGAGGCTGGTAATCATTGAGGAATGGTCCCGTATCCCTCCAGCACAATTTAAAAAGCACCTTGCAGAATCGCTACCTGCCACGTCCAATCAGTGCCGTGCTGGCTGTCCATGGACACCTACACCATATTGATACTGCTATGGCGGGTGTTTTCTATTTTGCACAAATAATGAAAAACCATTCAATAAACAGATTAATTTAAAATTCAAAATAAATGACCCAGACAATGAAAGTGTAAATCATGTGTGTTTAATGTGAGTTTGTCTTGATTTGTTTACAGCTAATATACAGTTTTATATTTTCATTTATTGCAAATTGCTTATATCATCTATTCAGTATTTATAACACATTAGTAAATGTTGTTACTACTCTGTATGACTTGTTCTATAATGCATTATAAAAACATTATAACTCATCTTTTTTAAGCATCTATACGTGTTAATAAACTATTTAAAAATGACACCCCTTCATATAAAGTGTTACCATAAACTTCAGCATCAAGTTCAAACGGCTATTCGGCTAACAGGATTCTACTGTATACAGGAATCTGCTGGAAACTATACTGACATGCCTTTGACATGGCAAGTATTGTGAGCTGCTATTTACCACGACCTCACATTGATAGGGTTTGGAGCTGACAAAATAATCCCATGAATCTCAGCTGCTGTGCACTTCCATTCGTTATATGGGACTCAAATGTACGGTGTTGAAAGAACACCTGCTATACTAAACATGCACACTGAGAATAAGGCATAGAAACTCAGAGCGTTCTTTAACCTCCAATTAGCACCAGATATCATGCTTTTCAAACCTGCATTTGAGACCTATGTATCCAATGGAAGTGCAATATAGGAACACATTGTGGAATTATTTAGTGAGCTACAATCACATTAAGAGATACTTATCAGTACTTGCTGTGGGAATTCTAGCACTGTGCAGAATACCAACTAAGTCTGCCACTTTGTGCTATTTATGTGTTTGTAATCAATAAATACTCAGGACATATTGAACATTTTATGCTGAAACAGCTGTCCAGTTGTGAGTGTTCACAATTACAAAAACACTCACCTGACAGATTAAACTGTAAAAATGAGGCTGCCTCGGCCCCAAGTGTAAAACAAAATAATTCCCCTCGTTTTCGCTCTGCAGGTGGCGCCCTTTTACCCCCTAACTTTTCATCCAAAGTTGTGTCCAGATTGAACATTCCCTTCACCGAGTGGAGAGGACAGACAGGGAGTTCAATACAAAGGGTTTCTTACAACACAAAACAATCTAGTTCAGCTGGCAGATTGTTACAGTGGATTTGGAATCAGTATCATCATCACCATCATCCTCATCATCATAATAATAAAGTCCAAACCCAGGACAGAGCAGCTCAGTGAATGTGGTTTTGGAATCTGTGCACCAGGAGGTCATTGTGTCAGAGACTCCATAAAATGACAGCGTGCCGGCATTAAAGTCCAGATACACTCCTATTCTGGGGGGAGGGGGGGGGCAATTATTTCAGTTTCATTGTTATTGTGCAGGCACAGTAACTAGAATCAGACCAGTCAAACTCAGGACTTGTCATTTTGCATCCAAGGAGCACAAGAATGATCCTCTCCTTTCCTGCTGATTCCTTTTATATGTGACTCCTATAAGAGCCCCTCCCCTCCACTCAATCTCCCCGTAATAAAGTCCCAGACAAACCCTCTCTACCAAGCACTTGGGGCCAGTAGTCCAAATCTCTCTGGGTGATCATCAGGACATCGCTGGTTCTCTCCCTCCATGTCACCTTTCTGTTCCCTTCAGACAGACAGAGCTCTTCATGCGCTGTGTTGGGGGTCCAGTGTGAGCTGACAGGAATCTGATTGAAGAAGAGGACGGGTAGAGGAGAGATGGTTAAAGAAAAGTCAAAATCACTGAGAAAATCTCCACTAGATTTGAATGGTACTGAACCAACAAAAAAGACTGACTGATAAATACTTATGACAGCAGATTATTTTATAATGGCTGTTTCTGACATCAAGCTACAACTTTGAAAACAGAAGAGGCATTGATGTACAAAGGTACACAGAGGAGTAATAGGATTATCTGTATTATTCTGGGTGAGTTTGTGAATTCATTTTGCAGCTGACAATCAGTGCAATACAAGTAATGATGCTATTCATTGTAAAATATTCTACACTCCCCTCAACAACTATTGGGACAGATGAATACATGCACAATGACTGAGGGGTGGGGATTTGTTTGCCATTTACCCACTCAGACCCCTTTTTACTAAATAACATGAATAGAATATCATCCACTAAAATCCATCCTCCCTTTTCCATGCTCCTTCCTCCTCCTTCTTGCTGTTTCCTACATGCTCTCTCCTTGCTCCCTGCTCCCTCCTCCTGCTTCTTCCTCCTGCTCCCTCCCTGCCTCCACCTGCTTTATCCACCCTGCTCCCTGCTCACTACTCCTACTGTCTCCAGTCTCCTCCCCTGCCTCCTCCTGCTTTTGCTATTTTATAGACAAGTATATATCTAGACTGTGATGTTTAAGGTTGATAATCAATAGATTTGATCTATAATTCTTACTTAAGATTTATTTCCGACTTTGGATAAGCTCTCTCTTTTTATTTTTTCTGTCTTTTAATAAACTGCTGCTATTAATTAAACCCTCCTGCTGTTTGATTGTTTTGTTCATTATAATTAAGGTGACCAGACATCCCAATAAAATGGGATCATCCCGATATTAGGGGCTGTCCAGCGTCCGATCGAGGTTCTGTCGGGATGCCATTTGTTCGATTTTAAACATTGAAAACCCAGGTAAAAAATGTTTTATTTTCTCGTTCTGAAATTTTGTATATGTGGCTGCTGTATTGTCTTGTGGTGCAACAGCATACTCTACTGGTTTAGGGTGTGTTGTTTTGAGTGAGATGTTTGCATTGCATCTAGGTGGCTATCCAATCATGTTAACCTCGGTCATATGATGCAGTATCGTCATGTGTTTTTCTTGGTGCCTGTGCATCGGTTTTACTGGCGAAGTGTCATGATGGCTGGTGTTGTTGACCAGCCTGTCACTAAAAAAGCAAAAAAAAGACATGTGCAACTACGAAGCGCAGGGGAAAAAATGGATTCAATCATATGCCCATGGTCAAGTCATCTAAATAGGATTAGGATTATAATTAGATTTCCATGGACATTTCGTGGACCTATTTAAACATTAAATACACCTAATATTTCAGAGCACTATAAAAGCCTAAAATGGCGGTACTTTCTTCCATACTAAAACAGAGTGCTGTCATTTGTTAAAAAGGCAAGCATGCAACATCTCCCAACAGTTGCTGCTGACATTCTCTGTCTGGTGTGGATTTGCACGTCTGCATCCACTGAATTGGTTGGAAGTGTCGGCAAAGCTTTCCAAGTTATACAGATGTGAACATCAATTAGGAAACAATCCCGGGGGCTCCCGGTGGCGCATCAGTAAAGGCGCTCCTTGCAGGATGTGCCCATAGCCTGGAGATACGCTGATTTGAATATAGCCTGGAGAAAGCTGGGTTGAATATAGCCTGGAGATCGCTGGTTGAATATAGCCTGGAGATCGCTGGTTCAATCAGGCTATGTCACAACTGACCGTGACCGAGAGTTCCTAGAGGCGGCGCACAGTGGCTGGCGCTGCCGGGTAGGGAGGGCTTAGGTCGGCAGAAATCATTTGCTCACCGGCGCATCAGCGACCCCTGTGGCCGATAGAAGCGCCTGTGGCTTGCAGCGGAGCCCAGATCTGTGTTGTCCTCGGCACTATAGGTCTGGTAGCATTGCTGTGGATCTGCAGAAAAATGACGGCTTGGAAGGAGCACGTTTCGGAGGACGCGTGTTTCAGCCTCCGTTTCCTGAGTCGGTGGGGGGGGGGGTTGCGGCGGTGAGCCGAGGATACAGATAATAATTGGGCATGCTAAATTAGGGTGAAAACAGGGGTAAAAATAATTGGCGACGACTAAATTTAAAAAAAAAAAAAAAAAAAATTATTAACAATCCCAAAACTCGGCTACCCAAAGGTATCTGACATTCTTTAATAAAGTCCATATGCAGCATACGTTCGTTGTCATGATATTTGTTCAATCCAGGAATTTATAACAAAAGAAAACAGCAGGTTGTTTCAACCAAGGTACTGTAATGGTTAGATCTGTACCTGAACTAATTTAACTTGGTACAACCGAGACAGGAATACTTTATGTCTGCATGACAGATGACAGATCAAGATTTTCACACATGGCTGACAGCTATGCCACTGACCCTAGACTTAAGGGCTATGCACACAGGTAGATAAGCAAAGCGACATGAATACAGCACGAGGTCCATAAAATGGTAGCTAATCATGAAAAGAAAATACTGTCTGCTTTTTTGCTGCTATTGTGTAGACGAAATAAAATAAATAAAACAAAAGAAATAGTCTGAATTTACACCACACACTAAAAAAATGACATTTAACAGTGAATGTTTATATCTGGTTTAACATGTAAATCATTCAAAGAAACACATCTACACATTTCACTAAAAAAAAAACACTGAAATTAGTTAAATATACTTTTTTTTAAATTGATTTTCATTTTTTTAATAAAATCATCAGTTAGTGTGTGAATCGTCATTTTACAGAAATCTGAAACCAGTGTGTAGCGCCCCATCAATTTCCAATTGTTCTGTTATTTCTTACCATATGACCTATTTTTTTTATTGTCTTTATAACCACTGACACTGGCATCATAAAGAACATTACATTTTTTTGACTTTAATAAATTCTCATTGATGTCCATTTGTCTTTTTTATTTCTGTGGTAATTTCTGCATGGAGGAGACAGTGACAGTCTGAAAGCCTCTCTTCGACTCTGCCCGGTGATGACTGATGTTGTGTGCAAACATAGAAGATACGCAGACAACCCATCAGTTTGAGACAGGCAATTCTATCTTTGGAGTAAGGGGAGTTTTGCATAGCAGCTACAGGAACAAAAGAATGGTGACACCCCATAAAATAATCCATATTGGATTTACCACTGTATCATGTATAAAAGTGTTTTCACAGCCTTGCAAAATTACAAACTTATGAAAAAACGTGAGAATCCAATACACAACCGTGAGTTTCACTGATAAACCTTGAGACTTGTCATTCGTGGCTGAAAACTAGATTTTATATAATCTAAATCAAAAAACAATGTTTTATGACTTTCTCCCCACCTGCTACATGCAGTACAGCAGATCAGAAAAGCCAGTACAGGCGCACTGATAGGCTGATTAAAACATTGTTGTCATCTGAACAGTAAACAAGAAAGTTAACAACTTTGGAAGTGTTTTTTTAATTATATGTCTCTAAGTTTTTGTTTTTTGTCTAAGTGCAATGCACACAGGAAGGCAAAGGAATAAAAACCCTATCTACAGAAGAAAGACGTAGTTTGTTTCATGGTTGTGCAGTAGTTCAGGAGGTTTCTTTTTACTCCCCTCACCAACTGAAAGTGTCCCGATTTTCACTCTTGCTATCTGGTCACCCCTAATAATAATTTTATCAAACTCTTCAATTGAAACCAATCAAATGCAATTCTGCATACAATACAGTTAATTAATTTTCCTACAGGGTATTTGTTGGCATTTTATCCACTCAGACCCCTTTCTAACTAAATATCTTCAATAGAATATCACCCTCAAGCTCCACCCCTCTCTGTTGGAGTGACACATCTTTCAATCAAATGTTTCAGTGAAAACAGACTTACATTTTAAAAACTCAGCTCTGTTCCTTGGCTCTGGAGCCTGCAGACTGTAAACTGCAACTTCATTCACTGGGCAGAAAAGAGAGAAATAGAATTGAAACATGTGGATTAATACACAACACACACAAGACTCCAAACAGCAATCTGCCATGCTCTTAATCTTTAAACACAAAGTGCATCTGTTCAGTTTATCAGTGTAGCAACGGACCCAGCTAACTCCACCCTCATCAGGAATCTTTCACACAAGAACTAATCTAATACATCTCCAGCCACTCTTTCACTGAGGCGTTAGGACCTTCCAAAAAGGGAGAATGTCTCTGGAGATAAAAATGTTTTAATGGGATGAAAAGCCTTACCTTTGAAACGTCTGTCACTTCTCCTAGACCCCAGGGTATAAACTGCTGTTTCATTCACTAAATAAAATACAGAAAACTGTTTTAAACCAAAGACTTTACTGTAGAGGATTTGCAATACAAACATGACCAGACCTCCAATTCATATACATCTTTGATAAGAAAGTGCAGGACTATAAGTTAGCATCCTATATGGCATGAATGTGTTGTTTAATGTGTGAATTCCTCTGTCTCTGTTTGAATGCTATTGTGTTGTTTTCTCATGTAATGTCTTTGAAACTCTCTTCCTTCCTGCTCTCATCACTCAGGATGTCACTGTAAAAGGAGGGCGTTTCAACCTGGGAAATCATTTGAAATAAAACATCTGCAATATTCATATAGCCAAGAATCTGCAAGAGGTCTTTATTAATGTCTTGCAAGTCCTGTCCCTTCTCAAGCAGTGGTCTATTTGAGAAATCTCTACCAAAGGAATCTATTTCACACCAACCTGTTTTGGTTATTTTGACTAATTCCCCCTTGCAGAAGTCCTCAATATGGTCTTTAAGTTCAGATACAGCTTTCCTCACAGCCCCAAAAGAGATGTCTGTATTGACAGTAACGCTGGGTAAGTCTCCAGCTTCAGGAGGGGCACAGAGAGACTGGAAATTCTACAACAGGAAAGTGGAGAAAAGGAGTTTTCAGAGAAACAGAATTGAGTCCAAAACATTCCTGGGCAAAAGCAAGGATTCATTCAATTGGAGAGTCTGTCTGAAACTGTCCCACTTACAGACGTGATCAAATTTGTTGGTACCCCTCCACAAAACACGAAGAATGCACAATTTTCTCTGAAATAACTTGAAACTGACAAAAGTAATTGGCATCCACCATTGTTTATTCCATATTTAATAGAAATCAGACTTTGCTTTTGATTTTTTATTCAACATAATATTGTAAATAAGAAAACAAATGAAAATGGCATGGACAAAAATGATGGTACCGCTAACCTAATATTTTGTTGCACAACCTTTAGAGGCAATCACTGCAATCAAATGTTTTCTGTAGCTCTCAATGAGACTTCTGCACCCTGTTAACAGGTGGTTTGGCCCACTCTTCCTGAGCAAACTGCTCCAGCTGTCTCAGGTTTGATGGGTGCCTTCTCCAGACTGCAAGTTTCAGCTCTTTCCATAGATGTTCGATAGGATTCAGATCAGGACTCATAGAAGGCCACTTCAGAATAGTCCAATGTTTTGTTCTTATCCATTCTTGGGTGCTTTTAGCTGTGTGTTTTGGGTCATTATCCTGTTGGAGGACCCATGACCTGCGACTGAGACAGAGCTTTCTGACACTGGGCAGTACGTTTGGCTCCAGAATGCCTTGATAGTCTTGAGATTTCATTGTGCCCTGCACAGATTCAAGGCACCCTGTGCCAGGCGCAGCAAAGCAGCCCCAAAACATAACCGAGCCTCCTCCATGTTTCACTGTAGGTATGGTGTTCTTTTCTTTGAAAGCTTCATTTTTCGTCTGTGAACATAGAGCTGATGTGACTTGCCAAAAAGCTCAGTTTTGACTCATCTGTCCAAAGGACATTCTCCCAGAAGGATTGTGGCTTGTCAATATGCATTTTAGCAAATTCCAGTCTGGCTTTTTTTATGTTTTTCTCTTCAAAAGTGGAGTCCTACTGGGTCTTCTTCCATAGAGCCCACTTTCGCTCCAAAAAGCGACGGATGGTGCGATCAGAAACTGACGATACCTTCACCTTGGAGTTCAGCTTGTATCTCTTTGGCAGTTATCCTTGGTTCTTTTTTCTACCATTTGCACTATCCTTCTGTTCAATCTGGGTCGATTTTCCTCTTGCGGCCGCGCCCAGGGAGGTTGGCTACAGTTCCATGGACCTTAAACTTCTTAATAATATTTGCAACTGTTGTCACAGGAACATCAAGCTGCTTGGAGATGGTCTTGTAGCCTTTTCCTTTACCATGCTTGTCTATTATTTTCTTTCTGATCTCCTCAGACAACTCTCTCCTTTGCTTTCTCTGGTCCATGTTCAGTGTGGTGCACACAATGATACCAAACAGCACAGTGACTACTTTTCTCCATTTAAATAGGCTGAATGACTGATTACAAGATTGGAGACATGTGTGATACTAATTAAAGAAACTAATTAGTTTGAAATATCACTATAATCCAATTATTTATTATCTTTTCTAAAGGGTACCAACAAATGTGTCCAGGACATTTTAGAATATCTTTGTAGAATAAACAATAATTCATCTCTTTTCACAGCTTCTTTGCTTTATTTATGACATACCAAAGGCATGCAAGTATACATGATAAAATAGCTTTTAATTTCATCACTTTTCAGGAGGAATGAAGCATTATTTCAATGAGTTGTAAGGGTACCAACAAATTTGAGCACGTCTGTATGTACTTGAGATTTTCGAACAAGCAGTGATGTTACCTGTAGAAAATGGATGTGATCCTCTGTCTCTGAAAGCTGTTTCAGCTCAGCGTTTCTCCTCCTTAGTTCAGCAATCTCCTGCTCCAGTTTCTTCATGTGTCCTTCAGCCTGATTCACTGCAGCCTTCTCGTTAGCTCCAATCAGCTCAATAACCTCAGTGTGGATCTTCTCAATGGATCGGATCAGCTCAGTAAAGATCTTCTTGCTTTTCTTTATTTCCCTCTGTGCAGAACTCTGAGTGAAAGAACACAGTAGAGGAGACATGGTTAGAATTGATATCAAAAACACACCAAGCATAGACAGTAAACTGCTGTTAATAATAATAATAATAATAATAATAATAATAATAATAATAATAATAATTCACAGGGTGTGAGCTGGTGGGTGTAAGGATAGGGTGGATGAAGCAGAAAGGAGCAGTTAGTAGGATAGAAAGTGGTCGCTGACTGGGGTGACGATGCCGACATCCCAGGGGCAGAGGACCTAGCAACCGAAAACACATCGAGGGTTGTGACTTGGGAGCCGCCCCTCGAGGGAAGTCGGTCCCGGAAGGCCGGGACACTAGAGAAGATGAGGGAGAGAGGTACCCAGCATCTGAGACTTCTGTAAAGGGCACTTTCGATAAACCCCGATTAGCCGAGATGTCACGCTGCCTGGGACCTGAAATAAGGACAAAGCATAGAGGTTAGCATGGGACTCGACCAGAGCCACGTTCTGAAAGAAAGGCAGAATAGAACAGAGCCTCGCGTGCGGCAAGATAAGTCACGGGAGCTGCGACTGGACAGAGTATGGCTGGGGGTCCGCCAGACTCACATGTTGCAAACCCCCTGAAGGTAAGGGAGGCAAATTCCTAGCCCTGAGGTCGGGGAAGTGACACTCACTTGCCCCCCAAAGGATGGACCCCCGGCACCTCACGAAATCTCCCACACCGTGAGACAAACAAAAGACAGCACATGCCAGCGCATAACATAAACAAAAGACCAGAAGGACAAATGAGACAGAGGGATGGTTAGTGATTATATTAGTAGGATGTGATTATGTGTATACCTGCCGCTCAGTGAAAAGGAAAAAACCCTTGAGGCCGATTAGGGGAAAACCTCTACCGGGCGGTCAGGTAGCCCCTACTCTGGGGCATACTAGCGATTTAAAATGGGCTGCAACTATATGGGAGGGAGATGAATGAACATAAAAATCCACTGCAGAAGAGGACCAGTGCCCCATGGTCTTGATCAGGGAGTATAAAGCTGAGGAGGAGGCCTGCTCTGGAGAAGAGGGTGGAGAGGTGGGTTGAGAACCAGTGGCAGTGATAATAGAAAGCGAAAATAATCAATGAATAGAGGGTCCGGTGGGGGGTTCCTGATGGAGAGACATCTTGACATTCCTAAGAAGGGCAGATAGAAAATTCAATCCTTGAGAGCTGAATGAACTGACCACGCCGGAGTTGATCTGTCTTTGAGGTACACAGTCAAATTATGAAGTAGGAGTTGGAAATAGAAGAGAGGTCACATAAATGAATACCCGCTGCAGGGAAACTAGAAGCTGAAGGAACTGTGAATTCTGAGCTTCTGAGGAAACTGAAGAAGGCTGTGAGGCAGATGGTCTCCATGAGTAGATCCTCATAGGGGAGAAGCAACCTTTCCGAAGGGTAGAGATGAGTGAATGGAGAATGTCTGTTGATATAGGCAGGTGGGAAGGTACAGTGGGGGGGAGCTTTAAAGATTCTGCAGAGAGTCAGACGAACTGCTGGTATGGAGAGGATGGATTCTGAAATGTAAGATTTAATGGATGCTGGGGAGAGATGGAGAGATTCCTTAGCATGGACAATGAAAGCTAGGATCCAGTCTTTATTGAAGGGAATAGGGTGGATATGATTATGAGCGCAGAAGGTAAAGAATGCTGACCAGGTTGTAGAATAAGAAGATCTTGAAGAAGGGGAGAGGGCTGCAGACATGTAGTGTGGAGCAGATTGAAGGAGGTTGGGGAGGGTAGGGTTCAGTCTAAAGGCAGCTGATGAAACTGCGGGGTCTGGAGGGGGTTTAGGGAAGAAGAAAGGACCAGCTGACAGAACTTGGATACCATGGGGAAACTAGAAGCAGAGGTAACTGTGAATTCTGAGCTTCTGAGGCGACCGAAGAAGGCCGAGATGCAGATGATCATAGGTAGATCCTTTTAGGGGAGAAGTGGCCTTTCCGAAGAGTAGAATGAGCAAATGGAAAATGTTCATTGATGTAGACAGGCAGGAAGGTGAGGCAGAGGGAAAGCTCTTAAGAATCCCACAGAGGGTCAGGTGAACTGCTGGTATGGAGAGAATGGGGAGAAAGAAAATTTAGCGTGATGATGAAAGCCAGGATCTGGTTTTTGATTGAAGGAATAGGATGACTCGATTCTGGGCACAGAAGGTTGAAAACACTGACAAAGCTGTAGAATAGGAAGCTCTTGAAGAAGAGTGAGGCTGCAGACATGAAATGAGGAGCAGATTGAAGGAGGTTACTGAGAGTCTGGAGGTGGGGGGGGGTGGGAAAGAGCCGGGACCAACTGACTGAACGTGGATACCAAAGTTGAGGCAGAAGGGGGAGCTGGAACTGAGGGTTGAGGTGGCGCCTGCAGCTGAGCGAACAGATGTATTGACTGCTGGGGAAGCTCAGCACCCTTTGCACCCATTTTCTGGAAATGAGGGCAGAGATGAGATGTCGACCATCCTATGTGTTAGTTAATAGGGGATCGATCAGCGGTTTGCTACTGTCATGTCTGCTTGGAATGGAAAAGGTGAACTCACATTCAGAGATAATTCTCCTAGTAGTGAAACTCGTAACTCATAATCAAGACAGATTTCCAGTCTCACCGCGTCTCTCACCATGTATTAATGCTGTAATATTTGAGAGGATGTGCGGACTTATGAATAGATTGCTGAGAAAGTCATGCACCCTGTATTTTGATTAGATGGGGATTAGCATTAGCCTCGATTGCAGAATGCTGCCACGTTCTGCATATTGGAGGAAAGCGGGGCGTTGGAAGATCTGGAGTAGTGCAGGTACAGAGTTAGACTGTAAACTAAAGCAGCTTGCATGCTATAATAGTGAGTAGATCTGAAGAGGGACCAGAGATCTGCTGTAGTGAGGAGCGATTAACAGAAGAGGACAGGATCTGCTGAACAGTGCAGAGATCTGAGGAAGTAACAGCTGTCAATAATGAGCAGTTGCCTGCTGTGAGAGCAGAGATCTGCTGAAGCAGTGATCTGTAATAGTGAACGCTGGACTGCCATCAGTAGAGAGTGTGGTGGTCTGCTGCAGAGAGCAGAGATCTGCTGAAGCAATGATCTTTAATAGTGAACGTGGACTGCCATTGGCAGAGTATGGTGGTCTGCTGTAGAGAGCAGAGATCTGCTGAATGCGGTTGATATTGGTCTTGAGTG
Organism: Huso huso; assembly: GCA_036884735.1. Taxonomy (NCBI): domain Eukaryota; kingdom Metazoa; phylum Chordata; class Actinopteri; order Acipenseriformes; family Acipenseridae; genus Huso; species Huso huso. The sequence goes on along the minus strand of CM072692.1, from coordinate 17,770,747 downwards.
TTAAGGTTATTTAGATGAAGCCAGAGATGGGGCAGAGATGAAGAATGTGTTGCTCTGAGGCTGCTGCAAATCTCTTGATTTGGTCGGGAGCAGTCTATGAGTGTATTGTCTAACGAGGATAGAGGACACTTTGACTGAAATATTGATAGTCGAGGACATGTTTTCTGCATCTGACTGGCAGCTCATCTTGATGAAATGATAACTTTGAAAGTTGAATAAAGTGTCTTGATGAAGTTGGCCAGTTTGGAGGAGAGGAGCCAGATGAGGAAGCACGAATCTGGGAACAGGAAGGTGTCGCAGGAATTGATTCCTGATGCAGGGAAGCTGAAAGTTAACGTGACGTTAGATTAGGAGCATCTCAGAAAGCTGATAAGTGTGTGGCTTCATGACCAGGTCCTCGAAAGGCCGGGGGTAGAGAAATTGAAGAATGTCGGTTGATATGGGTAAACAAAAGGTTGAGGCAGGAGGGAAATCCATCAGAGTGACAACAAACTGCAGGAATGGATAGAAAAGCTGTAGTGTCCGAGCTTTGCAGCGATAGCAAACCGGCTTAATGTTATATATATATATATATAACTTGTGGTATTATACTGACATCTAGAGGTTATGATTGGAATTAAACCATGGCTTGATGGCTTGAGTGAAGCAGGGTAGAATATATGAGGTTATTATGATTAAAATCCTTGTCTGTGTAGGACAACCTTTGCTCATTCCTTTAGATTTGAATAGTAAATATTCAAGACATGTTTTAGGACAGTTAGTCGTGTATATGAATAAGTTAAATGCAGTATTTAGATGAAAGCGCAGCAACAGGAAGCCAAAACATTTCAGTACTGAGGCACAGAGCACGCAGTGCCTGATGAAGCTGCCTGGTCACCGTGGCAACTTACCACCCCGCAGTCACTCAAATGAGGCTTTTGCCGTGGTAACCATAGTCTGTGAGACACTGGTGAAAAGTCGCAGTACAGCACTGTCGTTGGAGCATGTTGTGACCAGTCAAATCACGAGCTGCCACTGGCTGAAATGGAGTTTGTAATGGTCTGGATACGTCTTTAAAACATTGAACGTTGCTGATGGAGGCCCAGGGCAGGATCTTCTGATGTGCTGGCTCTGTGGGAGCGGGGGTGCTGGCTCTGTGGGGATTGGGGTGCTGCAGGGAGGGCGCCTGATTGCAGGCGAGGAGTAAAGAAAGATTTAATAGAGCTAAAGTAAGGCAATCACTGACACCGGAATGTCGATGTCTTGTTGAAGGAGCTTGAAAGTTTAGCGGAGGACCAATCTTTCTGATAAAGTTGCAGACAGGTTGACTGCAACTTTGGACGGCTCTGTTGCTGGGGTGGAGACTGGATAAAGCAGGAAAGACTAACGTTGGAGCTCTTGGAGCAAAAAGAAGCTGAATGAAAAGGATCACCTGAGCAAGTAGGAAAAATGATTGATAATATCTTGGCAGCGCTGTGCAGAGCAATGACCTGCAGTGAGCGAGGCAATGAAGTTTAGAAATTAGCGGTGAAGCACTAAACGACGGCGCCTGAGAATTGCTACAAAACAAAAAAACACTAGACAGCAAAGGTGCAAGTGATCAGGGCTTAAATAGAAAATATTAATTAACGGGAAATTAGAAAATTAGAAGCCCCCCAGCTCCCACCCCCCCCTGAACCACACAAGCTAACATTAATAATAATAATAATAATAATACATAATAATAATAATAATAATAATACCCCCTCTTGTCAATACCCACTTTCAGTGACTCCACAGCCTGTTTCAGCTCCTCCACTTCTTTCAGTCTCTCCTGGATTCTCTGTTGTATTTCTGTCTGTGTCTCTCCCAGCTGCTTCTGTGTAGAAACACAGTGACACAGTGACATTTCTGATGGGGCGTTGAGTGATATCCTGTCACACCCAACACAGGCCTGTCTAAGTATGCTTTTGAAACTAACAGAATCAATTTAGTTCAAATATATTTTCTATTTTCTTGTCCCCTTACCTCTTTACAATGTGTGCAATAATTCTCAGTGATTCTTGAATATATTTTGCTCTTCAGTTCTAGTTGCACGCCATAGACATCTGTAGCACAGGCTAAATCAGACAACATGTGTGTATAGTAGTGAGATACAACACCATCTAGTGCACAGCTGCCAGCAATACAAAAGGACACTTGATCCACAGTAGCTGTCCACTAGATGGTACTGTTTTGTACTAGTAAAAGTGAATGATGGCTCATCTAGCATGTGTCACTTTTCGTTGTCAAGCACCTAGGTAATGGAAGCAACTTTATCTTTAATCTAATATGTATTTAATATTGGTGTTTTTTCTGTTTTTAACTCTTTAACATCCACCTAATGAGAAAATGACTGCTGGCGGTAATAACTTTAAAGGCGTTTAATCAGGCACTATTATGGACACCCTTGCAAGTCCTATATCTTTGAAAACAGCAGCCTTGTTTATATCTTGCATTGAAGTTGAAGTTATGGTGCAGACAACATAGATTTAAAACATACAGAAAAGGTGACTCGAAATGAAAATGAACCTTCAGAGCTAACAAAAAACAAACTGATTCAGTGCAGAGGAGGTTGGTAGAAGATTGAGGCATTTAGTGACAGTGATGGATGTGTTTGGAGAGCTACGATACTGAAGGAGATGGGCTTTGTACTAGGATGAAATCCTTTATAAGCATATCATTGTTTTCTCTTGATATGATGTAAATATATATTATTTTTTGAAGTAATGAAGTATGTGCGCCTATGGCATTGTTACCATTTCTTTTTTGCCTTGTTTGTTTCCGGTTATAAAACAATAGAGAGTGTGTGTGTGTGTGTGCGTGCCTGTGTGTGTGTGTGTGTGTGTGTGCGTGTGCATGTGCGTGTGTGCGTGCGTGCGTGCGTGCAGGTGTGTGTGTGTGTGCATGTATGGCTTGTGTGTGTGCGGCGTGTGCATGTGCGTGTGCATGTGCGGTGCGTGCAAAGTACGCATGCGTAGTGCCTGTGTGTGTGTGTGCATGCGTGCCTGTGTGTGTGTGTGTGTGTGCGTGCGTGTGTGTGTGCATGTGTGTGTGTGTGTGCATGTGCGTGCCTGTGTGTGTGTGTGTGCGCGTGCCTGTGTGTGTGTGTGTGTGTGTGCGTGCGTGCCTGTGTATGTGTGTGTGCGCATGTGAATGTGTATGTATGATGATGAAATAAAAATCTCACAGCTCTCCAGTGTGAGATTTTTGTGTGATAAGTATTTTTATTTCATGCCTTGCTTGCTTACTGAAAAGACACACTTCTCAAATCTGCTGCAGCTTGTAAATACATATTTTAGTGTAGTAGAATTTAGCTATCTCTAATGTGTGAATGAGGGTGTGTGTGCAACAGTGAGTCTGTGCTTGTTTACTGAAAGACACACTTTCTGCTGCAGCTTGTCAGCTGATCTTGGTGTCGAGTTACAGGCTCCTGGTGAGTGGTGATGTCAGTGTTTTGTTCACAGCCTCAGGCTACAGCAGGTGACTGTGTCTGTCTTATCTATCGGCACGCCTTTTACACAAGATGGCAAAATATAATATTGTGTATAGCATAAGCTTGTATGCATGTATTTTGTTTTATTTATAATTACAGTGCAGAAGTCCAGCATATCTGCACCCAAAAGAAGAACCCCCCTCCCTCCCACCCCCACAGCAGCTCTCTCACATGAGAAGAGGAACACAGAAGCAGAGCCTGACCAACAAGGAGCTCAGCCGAAATGTGCTCCTGCAAGCCCCCCTGGCACTCAGCTGCACACAGGCAGCACTGACACACTTTGATTATTTCTACATTTTTGCTACTTTTGTAAACATGTTCATATTTTTCTTTGTTTTTAGCTCAATCTATTCAGAATGTACCCAATGTTCATTTCATTGACCCGGACCTTAAAGAGTTTTAAAATAGCTGCTTATTTTTGCTGGGAACTTTTATGTTTACACAGTTTAACCAATTAAACAAAAAAAAATATCTTAAACAATGAAACTTATTGATTTTATAAAATAACCAAATATACAAAATACTAGGAATAAAATTATACTATTTTTTACACTCAATTCCAATGTACCTCAAACTACCCAGCTTAGCCTGAAATACATTTGAATCTATAAAAATAAAAAAAAAAAAAAAAACTACAGCTCTTTAAATAGCTCTTAATATAAAATATAAATCTGCTCTAATGTTAAACTGTATAACCTACATAACATGTTAAATATCCCTGGGAATTCTTATCTTCTAGGATAGCTACAAGGAAATGGTTCAAACCCTTACCTGTTTCACACTCCTTTCTTTCTCAGCTGAGACTGTATCATGGCTCTTGTGCTCTTCGTCTGCACACAGCCAGCAAATACACAACTGATCAGTTTTGCAGAATCCCTCCAAAACCTTTTGGTGTTCAGCACAAAGCTTCTGCTCCAGATTTTCAATTGCAGTGACCAGCTTGTGCCTCTTGAAAGCAGCCCCCTCATAGTGTGGCTTGACGTGTGTTTCACAGTAAGAGGCCAGGCACGTCAAACAGGATTTCACAGCTTTGAACTTTCTCCCAGTGCAGACATCACACGGCACATCTCCAGGTCCAGCATAACTTTGAGCAGGAGGAGGATTGAGTCCTGTCTTCTTTAATTTCTCCACAACTTCAGCCAGCATGGTGTTTCTGCGCAGAACAGGCCTTTGGGTAAAGGTCTCTCTGCACTGGGGGCAGCTGTAGACACCTGTCTGATCCCAGCAGTTCTTAATACACCCCATACAATAACTGTGTCCACATGGAATAGTGACTGGGTCTTTCAATAGCTCCAGACATACTGGACAGCTAAACTGGTCATGCGGTACCAGAATATTTGCTTCTGCCATTTCTGCTGCAGTGAGAAAGAGAGACTGACGATTTCACAAGAAACGAAACTTCACTGTGCTGATTTCCTGGAGTTGTGTGAAGCTGTAAGAGGCAGGGTTTTGGACTGAGGCCAGGTTAACACAAGAGGGCTGAGCAGAAACTGCCGAATCAGTGTGAGAGAGGCGGAGAGGAGAGAGTTGGGAGTGGGACTGTCACAGTAACCCTTCATCTCTCTTTTTTCCATCCAGCCCCTCATTAAATAATGAAAGATTGATTCAGTACAAAAAATATTATATGATACCGTTTCTAAATTCCCCAACAAATATTACTATTAAAAGATGTACATTGACTGCACTTGGCTTTCACTTCTGTATGGGTTTGAATCCAACAAAGTTCAACAAAGTGAAGTGAGTGTTTGATCTTACCGGACATTAGTGACTGAACTGCCCTCTCCCACACCCCTAAGAGAATGGGTGCTCCCTCCAGTCCAGGACAGGCTAGAGGCATGGAGACTGAACTGCTCCCTCCCTCACCCGATAAGAGAAAGGGGGCTCCCTCCAGTCCAGGGCAGGCTAGAGGCATTGAGACTGAACTGATCCTTTTCCCCCCCCCCCCCCCCCCCAAGAGAAAAAGGGTGCTCCCTCGAGATATTCTGATAAGCTGATATTGTTTAGCACAAGCTCAGTATTATCAGTATTAACAATGTTTTTTTTGACTGCTGCTAGAGGGTCTAGTTCTGTACAGGAATATAAGAAGGATGGAACTCCAGCCATTGGAATAGTTGTGTCAATACCCTCGATTCACCATGAAGTGTGATCCTGGGCTGGAATCACAATATGTGTTTCTGCTGTTTCTGTTGAGAGGATACAGAGACAGGGATGGGTTTCACAAGAAACGAAACTTACCAGTGTTTCTGAATTCCAGGAGTTATATAAAGATCTAAGAGGCAGGGTTTGGGACTGAGGACAGGTTTAGACAAGCAGGCTGAGCAGAGACTGCTGAATCAGTGTGAGAGGGGCGGAGAGGAGAGAGTGGGACAGGAGTTTGAGAATGGCACCCTCTATCACAGCGCTCCTTCAAAACTGAAGCTTTAGAACATAAGAACATAAGAAAGTTTACAAACGAGAGGAGGCCATTCAGCCCATCTGGCTTGTTTGGTCGTTAGTATTTATTGATCCCAGAATTTCATCAAGCAGCTTCTTGAAGGATCCCAGGGTGTCAGCTTCAACAACATTACTGGGGAGTTGGTTCCACACCCTCACAATTCTCTGTAAAAAAAAAAAAAAGTGCCTCCTATTTTCTGTTCTGAATGCCCCATTATCTAATTTCCATTTGTGACCCCAGGTCCTTGTTTTTTTTTTCAAGTCAGAAAAGTCTCCTGGGTCAACATTGTTTATACCTTTTAGGATTTTATTTCTTAGCAGACGCTAAGAACATTTTGAATGTTTGAATCAGATCACCGCGTAGTCTTCTTTGTTTAAGACTGAATAGATTCAATTATTTTAGCCTGTCTGCATACGATATGCCTTTTAAACCCGGGATAATTCTGGTTGCTCTTCTTTGCACTCTTTCTAGAGCAGCAATATCCTTTTGTAACGAGGTGACCAGAACTGAACACAATATTCTAGGTGAGGTCTTACTAATGCATTGTAAAGTTTTAACATTACTTCCATTGATTTAAATTCAAAACTTCTCACAATATGGCCTTTTTATAGCTTGCCCACATTGTCTAGATTAAGACATTTCTGAGTCAACATAAACTCCTAGGTCTTTCTCATAGATTCCTTCTTTAATTTCAGTATCTCCCATGTGATATTTATAATGCACATTTTATTGCCTGCGTGCAATACCTTACACCTTCTCTATTAAATGCCATTTGCCATGTGTCTGCCCAGTCATTAATGTAGATTAGTAACAGCAGAGGACCTAATACTGACCCCCCTGTGGTACTCCAATGGTTACCTCACTCAATTTTGAGGTTTCTCCTCTAATCAGTAATTTCTGTTTTCTACATGTTAACCACTCCCTAATCCATGTGCATGCATTTCCTTGAATCCCTACTGCAGTCAGTTTGAGAAATATTCATTTATGTGGGTCTTTGTCAAAAGCTTTCTGGCTATCTAAATAAACCATGTCGTATGTTTTGCAATTATCCATTGTCGATGTTGCATCCTCAAAAAAATCAAGCAGGTTAGTTAGACACGATCTCCCTTTCCTAAAACCATGCTGACTTTCTCCCAATGGGACAGGCCCATTCCCAGTAGAGACTCTGAATGTGGGCGGGACACTGGCCACACAAACAATCCCACCTCCTTCCAAGAACCCAGTCCTATATACAGGACACGGATGGGTTTGCATGAGCAATCCTGGAGTGAGTCAGAAGAGATCTTTCCTTTCTACTGAGAGAAATCGAGGGCTCTCGTATATCTGCAGGGACATGTCATGTGTTCTTCATGAGTGAGGAAAGGCTTTGCAATGATAAGCTGTGAAGCTCTTGGTCCTTCCATCACACCTGCAGATATATCTGGAATGTACTGACGGTTCAGCTTTGGGTTTTCACTCTCAAAAGACATACAGCAGCCACCAGATCCTCTTCACTTGCATTAGCTGGCAGAGTTATTGAAATCATGCTGTAGTTTGATACAGATTTGCTCTTCTAATATTGTGGAGTGTAGAAAAGGTATAGTGATTCAAGCAGCACTATCACTATACTCCAGAGGTGAAGTCTGAGTTTGCTCTGCAGCCCTCCTTCACAAAAGGTTTGACTTGGTTTACCATATGAATAAACTTCAGCTTGGGTGTCAGTGTTCGCAGTGACATCACAGGCACTGTGACATCACAGTGAAGTCAGAACGTTCAGTTTCCCAGCAATGACAGACACAACAGAACAGCACAGACCTGTCAGCACTTATTGATGCTAGACCTCTGCGATATGAGAACCAGGCAGAGCCGCAGTGCCTGCTTCAGTTGTTCTCCAGATCCCTGGCATGGATTCTGGGATGTATAAAAGCTGCATCTCCCTGTTGCCAGTCAGTTTCAGTTCCAATGGTATTCAGTATTTACGACTGGTAACATTAGAGTTATCAGGGTCGTTACTGATCTGAACAGCAATGCAGGGGGATTCCTCAGTGCGGTAAAATGCTCTAAAAAAAACACCTTGATCAAAGGGAAGCCGCTATCCAACCACCCATGTATTGAGGAGACTAAACTGCAGTTCTTTGTTTCTGACAGCAGGGGGCGACAATGTCTCAGTTTTGGAGGTTTCATATTCGGATTTATCTGTTCGCTAAATGTTGGATGCCAAGTGTAAAATAAAGATTTATGATCCATGTATTTTTTTCTGAATTATTTGTTAGATTCCCAGATTTAACATGCCAGTTAAATGTTGACTTGCCAAGTGTAAAAAAAAAAAAAGATTGTCATACTGACTTTAAATGTTGAATTTTTAAATGTTGAATTTGTGATATGCGTTTTTAACATTTATAAATGATCGCTGAAAGAACACATTTCAAAACCTTTAACCCCTGTTTCTTGTATAATAAACATCTGTACAATTTACGAATTTCATCTTATATCTTAAATATATGTTGTATCCAGGAGATGCTTTGGGTTTTTCTTGGTGTAACAGATATAGCAATACATTAAAATAAAATCCTGCAAAAACAAACAAACAACATTAAGGCTCTTCCAGTAATCTGTAACCTGGCTCGCTTCTCCTCAGCAGCAGACAACGAGCAATGATCCAATTTCTTCCTTTCTCCCGCTCACAACTAAAACAGATGACTTTCAATCAACAATCTCTGGTCTGATTTTGTATAAGGAATACAATTCCCATGGTGCATTGAGAAGTGATCACTTCTCGCGAGAGTGGGTAGCGTCTGTTATTTCATCGACGTGTTGCAAGCAGTGTTGACAAATTTTAATTTTTATGTGAGTGAAAAAAAGGCTTTGGGCGGGTGCCTAATTTTTGGGCTTGTTTGGGGCATTTGTGCGGGTATTACAATTGGATATGTTTTGAATAGTTTTAAAGTATTAAAGATGTTTTAAGCAACATACCTACACAGCCGTTAGTGTTTACATCACTGTTGCTAAACATTGTAACAATAACACGCATCAATATCTGTGATATGACGTGCACTGCATTATGGGTAGTGTATTACTTTGGGCTACAAACGGAGCTCTTTCTAAAAGGCACAGTCTGGTAACAAGGCGTTATTGAAATGAGAATGTGATCTCAAGGGTTTCACTTGAGTAAACAAAATGAACGATTGATTCGTGTTTCAGCTGAATCTTTAGTAATTGCCAGGGATCCTAGTTTTCCACACTAAAAAAACAAAAACAAAACCAAATTCTCAGATAAATTTTTTTTAAAAAAATTGCGTTATTGCGCATTTAAAATAAAAGGCTAGAATTCAGTGCCATAATTAACAACATAAAACACAAAAAAATACAATTACAAATAGTGTAATTAGGGTTACGATGGGGAACAACATTAGAGGTGATTGTGATGTCACAACTTACGTTGCTGATTGGGCGGGTTTTGAGGAAGAAGTGGGCGGGGTTTTGTAAAATTAGTTGGTAACCGTCACGCACTCAATAAAATTGCGGGTGCGTTCATAGAAGGCAGGATAGGACAATGATGTCACAAGTGGGCGGAGTTAGTAAACAGCGGCACATTTCTGGAGCCCGTAGAGCTCTTTCACAGCGCGCTCGCAATGCTTTTAACGTGTTCATGCTCGCCCTGGCAAAATGTTTCTTGACATAATCAAGCATTAATTCACATAAATTATAGGAGGCTGTGTGGTCCAGTGGTTAAAGAAAAGGGCTTGTAACCAGGAGGTCCCCGGTTCAAATCCCACCTCAGCCACTGACTCGCTGTGTGACCCTGAGCGAGTCGCTTCACCTCCTTGTGCTCCTTCTTTCTGGTGAGACGTAGTTGTAAGTGACTCTGCAGCTGATGCATAGTTCACACACCCTAGTCTCTGTAAGTCGCCTTGGATAAAGGCGTCTGCTAAATAAACAAATAATAATAATAAATAACAGGCAATTTATATTAACGATATTTTGTATTGTTATTAAAAAAAAATACCGGTATATCCTGGCGCTGCTGCACAGCATCTCCGCAATGTATTCAGTACTGAGTGGGCTCCACAAATGGCGTCTGTAATGGAGAACCGAACTGCATCACGGGATTGACTGTCCTTTCCTGCTTTATGCAGTCCTAGGTGAGGACACTGAAAGTCTGACAGAGAGTTTATTGCAGTTTAACGAAGTTACGTAAAACACCGTCCCTGTGCAGCTCCCACTCAGCACAGGTAGAAATATTGTGTTCCTGTGAGTCCGCATTACAGTGTAAATGAAACGGATGTGTCGCGGGACAGACCGGACTAGGGCTTTACATTCATAATACACGGTTTTAAAGTGACGTTTGGCACAGATTGGAATATAGAAACATTACATTTTACTGGAAATTACAAATCTGTGCTCCCTCGTTAATGATCGCGTTGCTATAGGTTTTGTGAATGGAGGCTGTTCTGTTGTGAGTATATCGGGGTGCTCTGTGCTCCCCTCGTTAATGATCGCGTTGCTATAGGTTTTGTGCATGGAGGCTGTTCTGCTGTGAGTATATCGGGGTGCTCTGTGCTCCCCTCGTTAATGATCGCGTTGCTATAGGTTTTGTGAATGGAGGCTGTTCTGCTGTGAGTATATCGGGGTGCTCTGTGCTCCCCTCGTTAATGATCGCGTTGCTATAGGTTTTGTGAATGGAGGCTGTTCTGCTGTGAGTATATCGGGGTGCTCTGTGTTCCCTCGTTAATGATCGCGTTGCTATAGGTTTTGTGAATGGAGGCTGTTCTGCTGTGAGTATATCTGGGGTGCTCTGTGCTCCCCTCGTTAATGATCGCGTTGCTATAGGTTTTGTGAATGGAGGCTGTTCTGCTGTGAGTATATCGGGGGGTGCTCTGTGCTCCCCTCGTTAATGATCGCGTTGCTATAGGTTTTGTGAATGGAGGCTGTTCTGCTGTGAGTATATCGGGGTGCTCTGTGCTCCCCTCGTTAATGATTGCTATGGTTGCCACCCCGCCAGTATTTTACTGGACTGTCCGGTATTTTTATGTACTTTGACCCCCTGTCCTTTTTTTTGGAAGATGTCCGATAATTCTAATCATTCTACGCTATTGGATATGTTCTTACAACATGTGTTACAATCAGTGCTTAATTTGTAAATCGGGAGGTCCCGGAACACATAGTGAGCGCGAGAGGGGGGGTGTTCCGGGGGGCTCTGAGGTACCGGAACGCATGAGAAAAAAAGTGACAAACACAATGTAGCCAGACAATGTAACTATAACCTGTGTTAAGGTGTCATCTTTAGACTTGGCTACAATGCTTGCTGCCGCTAAATGGGCCTTGGTTCGGGCATGTTCAAAACCTTTTTTCTGAGGGCTCTTTGTTGTTTTTTTTACGTCAGAGGCAGAGGACGTTACTGTACATTCCACCCACTCTTTTGCTAGTTTCATCCCTCCAGTCTTTTCCGGACCCAAGTTCCCTACCTTTTTGCATGTTGTACAGCCCAGCTTTGAATTTTGCATGACAAGCCAGGGGTTATATGTTTGCTTTTTCTTGAACTGAGCCTCCGTCCAAACTGCACCTGCTCCGGACACTTCGTCGGTGGATGTGTAGTTCGCGAACAAATCGTTCTTTTTGAATGACTCACTAAGGTGAACGATGGGAAAAATTAATCATATCTATAATTAACTATTTTGCACAAATTATGATTCATACTTCTAAGTCATCTTCAGTAAAGTCAGACAAATTACTAAATAATAATAATAATAATAATAATTGAGAGATACACCTAATTTCCAAAATAAATAAATACAAATATCTACTGGTATTGTAACGTTATTGTACCCAAGGCTTAATTATATAACTTATGATTACATATTTGACCTTGAGGAATGAATGTATTTTATACATGACAATTTACAACTACGGTTAAATATTTTATAATTTAATAATGACGGTGATTCTCTTTAGTCCACAAGGTGACACGTAGTATCAGCTACGATACAACCACCTTTTAGGAGGATATTGCGCATTCTGACGGATGACGTACTTAAACGTCTATTATATTTTACATTATTAAATATACATGTTCTAAATGTTATTTTACTGTGGTAAATACTAAATATACACACGTTTAAACTGTGTTTATATAAAATGTACATGTTGCGGTTATGGGTGTGCTTCAACGTGTGATTGATCACATGACTAATCCCTAAAGGTTTACTGGATAGAAGAGGAATTGGGCAAACAGCGTTTTGCTCTGTGCTGAATAAATACCACGGATTAGTTCCACAAACACCACTCGCGCGAGCCTCTCTTTTTTGTTGTAAAAAAAAAAATGAGTGACTCCAAATGTATAGAAAAAAAAACACGTAAGAAATGCAAATGACTATTTTTTTTTTAAAAAAGATGAAATTAAATTCGATTGATACTGATGGCTAAACAATGCTAATGGTTCAAACTGTTATGTTATCTCTAGGATTCTAAATATATATTATATATTATTTTTGTCAAACTATATTTAATGTTTATGAACCCAGTTAACCAAATATAGATTCTCCCTCGCTTTTGTGATGTGCAGTTCGTGAACGACTCGTTCTTTCCGGTTCAAATAAACCTGCGTAAACAATCTTAATGCGGTCTGCATTGACTGGTTTTGTGTCATTGAATCAGTGAATCAAATGAACGAAATGAATCGATTCACCAAACTGAACTGAATCAAATGAATCGAGTAATAAATAAAGAAATAAAACGAAATAAATAAATACAGAAATAAAAAAACGAAATCAATAAAAAACGAAATCAATAAATAGATAGATCAATTATTAAATATATTTTAGTTTCTGCTTATTTATGGATTTATTTCGTTTTATATGTATTTATTTATATTTGGATGTATTTATTTCGTTTTTCTTTATTTATTTATTTATTTAAATATTTTTTCGAATGTTATTTATTTATTTATTTATTTATTTTAATTTTGGCGCAAGTTATCCTCTATACAGGGAGGTGAAGCAGTCTGGTTTCAAACACACCACCGTCCCGAAGGAACATTTTCACACACGGCAAGACACAAACACACAGCTTCAAAAAACATCACAGATAAGGTTTTTTTTTTTCTTTTTTCGTTGTTTGCTATCTCTTTAAACTGTGTTGAAATATATTTTGGAAATAGTAACAGAGTGGATCAAAAGAGGAACAATTTAATACAAAATAAACACATTTATTATTTTTAAAAAGAAGTTCTTCTCACTATGAGTTTTAATGTCAGAATCGGTGCAATATTACTGTCGCTAGTCCCAGGTGAAAGATCACGTAATAATACATATATATAAACACAGTAGTGGCTGTACAATCCTACTAATATTATTAATCACATTAGTACAAGCTTGCGTAACTCGAGCTGCGGTTGGTCAGGGAGCCATTAATATGAACACACACTAATAGCACTGTCCTGCAGTCGAATGAAAACCGCGTCACAATCACAATAATGTACAGGATTATGCAGAACATGAATATCTCTGCAAACCTATTCACAATTTAGGAAATCTGTACTGACGTTTTTTTCTTGTTGGACTAAGTTTGGCATTTATTTAATGGGAATCAGAGTTAAAGTGTACTTTACATATAGGCCGATATAGGTCTGGCATTTAAATATTTACGTGTTTTCAAATAAAGCACATGTCTTTTTGCATGTGAAACAGTATGTTTAACTTGTATACAGTATTGTTTAGTGGCTTCAGTTTTTCCAGTGTGGTTAAAGTTGCTTTAGTCACAGTGGGTAACTAAATGAAAGTCTCAGAGGGAACGTAGCCTCCCCGGGAACTGCTGGTCAGTTTTGATTCCAGCATGTACAGCACCTAGCGGATCCTGCTGGATAATTGGAGACACAGTGAAATGTATATAGTTCAGTTTTCTGTTTTTGGAGTGCTGATTATGCTGTGCTAAGACCAGTGCAGTATTGCTGGTGTGACTCTTTGGCCCAAAGCGGAATGTATATAGTTCATGTTTGTGTTTGTGTAATTCTGGGTATGCAGAGGTGCAAGACCAGTGCAGTCGGTAACTGTAAGCATTTTATTTATCTTTCTTTGTTAATTAGTATTGCTGTTATAATACTCATGTATTAGGGTGTGTATGGGGTTGTATGTCGTCCGTCCCGCCCCCATTCTACTACTACTTGGTGATTGGGCTACTTTTGTGAGTTGTGGGCGGGGTTTTAGCTGTGATTGACTATAAATTGGCCACCAAATGTGTAACACTGAGGGGCTTCCGCATACTTGTGAACATGGAGTCTTCAAAATAAGGCATCTTTTGTAAACTGATATTTTCTAAGACAAAAGCATACAACTGTTAGACTCAATGCTTCACTATGAAAACGAATTATAACACCACTGTGGGGTAAAGATTTCGCGCGTGGTTTAGTTCATATTCTGAGGAAACAAGTAGAGCAAAAACAGACTTCTTTTTTTTTTTGTCCCTGTCAGACACAGTAAAATTGTACAAAACTGCATCGGTGTGCTCAGCAAGATAATAGCAGAGTGATATTAGGTTGTGTTAGCGCCGTTCAAAAACAAAACAATCTTAGGTATTCTGTGTTGGATCATTCTGATGTGTGTGTCACGTTTACATGGTTATTAAAAGCTGGTCTCTTTTTTAAATCAGTTTTTTGCATATTTAACATGTTTTGAGATCACAATTAAAATAAAATAATAACTTTTTATCATATGCAATAAATACACCCGAGATGATTAATTATTTATCTGTTATTGTGTTAAATACATAAGAACATAAGAAAGTTTACAAACGAGAGGAGTCCATTCAGCCCATCTTGCTCGTTTGGTTGTTAGTAGCTTATTGATCCCAGAATCTCATCAAGCAGCTTCTTGAAGGATCCCAGGGTGTCAGCTTCAACAACATTACTGGGGAGTTGGTTCCAGAACCTCACAATTCTCTGTGTAAAAAAGTGCCTCCTATTTTCTGTTCTGAATGCCCCTTTATCTAATCTCCATTTGTGACCCCTTGTCCTTGTTTCTTTACTGCACAATACTGTTATTTTGGTACTGCGTCAGTGACTTGGAGAGAAAGAACGACTTATTTAGTTTTTCACTGCAAATCGGGTAACCCTAATGACATGAACTAAACTAAAGCTCTAATATTAATTTGGTCAGACACCAAAATCCAAGCAGAACTGGACAAAACATACAAAAAGATCATAAATTTTTGTCCTATTAATTGCTGTTGTAACTGTTAGTATTAACCTGTATATTTAAAGTTCAAAATTAATCATTCAAAATGAAACATAATCTTAATTGATACAAAATTGTTTAAAATACAATGCTCTCCATTTAACTTTGGTCCCCATAAATTAGCAGTGCTCTCGAGCTACAAAAATGAGGGCTGAACAATTATACAGTACCAGTAAGAAATTAAAGTTATTTTCATCTCTGCTAATAATAATAGTAATGATAATATATTTATTTGTGCATTTACTGGTGTGTCTGCACCATAGACGAGCGGAAATCCAAGCCAATTCAATATCATTTCAATACTGTACACAAACCTTCTAATCTTACTTTCACACACAAATGCCACTTCAGAGGAAATTCTTTAAAATCTGCGTTCTTCACACAGCACGAAACTGCGCACTCTGTGCCGGTATAACACGTCACAACCCTTTCACACAGCCCAAGAGATCGCGAGAGCATGACTTTCAAACCTGTCAGGCAACAGATCGCAGTCATGGCAACATTTGTGAATGAAAGAGTGTAACAACTCACGACAAAAATACCCAACACGCCCGGTATACAGTGACGTGGGATGAGACTTTACTAATCTAGCCTGTGTTACGTGTGTCTAGAACTACTTATTACTTGTGTGGGATTAAAACCCCCTAAATGAATCCCTTTCTAAAGTCTCAGGTATCCTGCTCTGCACACGATGAAAACCAGTAGCTCACCCTGGTTACGCACGAGGTCGTGGCGTTTCTTCGCTTTCACTTGCAGAAGGTGAAAGCGCAGCACAAACGAAGACAATGGACTGGCTAGCCAGCCCCTTTTCAAAGGCAGGTGATCAGGGGTAATTGATGATCAATTCTTCGATTGACACCTGGCCACCTGCTGCACATTCCTTTAGGTAGGGAGGGCAGTGTAACCCCCACACCATGGCACTCAATTAGCAACACAGATGTTTCCAAAAACAAACACAGCATTTGAGTAACTGTGATAACAAGAAGCTGGGATGATTTCAAACAGCATGCAAAGATAAGGGTCGCTCTAAAGAAAGAGAAAAAGAAAATGACATTTGAAGCGCTGTACTTTTTAACAACGGACTTGTTTCAATTGTGTTGCAGAGGAGAAACACAGCTAACTAAGGAACGAGTGATTCAGTAGAGAGAGGCATGGACCCGACTCCAAGGAGAAGAAGAAGGAGTAAAGAGAATGACACGCCTGATATGTCACAAGAGCCTGCCAGGTACTGAAAGTCTTCTTATTAGTTCACAGTGCGGCGGCATGCTGAATAATACCTTTACGAAGAAGCTGTTCAGGAATCCAAATCACTGAGCTGAGTCTCAAGCCCAGGGTTAGAGTCCAGACCTCTCTGTGGTTCACAATGCTTCCCTATGCTTTACCAGACCTCTCTGTGCTTTACAATGCTTCCCTATGCTTTACCAGACCTCTGTGCTTTACAATGCATCCCTATGCTTTACCAGACCTCTCTGTGCTTTACAATGCTTCCCTGTGCTTTACCACACCCTCTCTGTGCTTTTACAATGTTTCCCTGTGCTTTACCACACCTCTGTTTTTTTACAATGCTTCCCTATGCTTTTACAGACTCTCTGTGCTTTACAATGCTTCTCTATGCTTTACATTGCTTCCATGTGCTTAATGAGTGTTAATGAGTATCAATAAATAAGAAAAAGTCAGTTAATCATTTTTTTATTTTTTTTATTAAATCACATTACTAAAATCTGAAAAAATAAACAGAACAAACATTTTATGGAAATCAAAGAACAAAAACACACATACAATAAAGCAAACTTAAGTTCACTTTTTTAAAAACTGTTACAGCACTGACTATTGGATGCCATTTTTTAAAATATATATAAAACATAACAATTCTTAAAAAAGAAATTAAATAGTTATTTCATATGAAATCCATTCGTTGCTAAAAACAAATAATTCACCTCATTTCGCTCTGCAGGTGGCGCCGTTTTACCCCCTAACTTTCATCCAAAGTTGTGTCAGATTGAACATTCCCTTCACCCGAGGAGTGGAGAGGACAGTGTCGTGGAAGTTTCATTTCCAGACCCTATAACAGAGACTCAGCAGAACAGACAAAGTGGAGTAAACACGTTTATTAAGTCTGCAGACTGGAGTTTCAACAGAGTAGCATGGACCCTGCAAGCAAACGCTAAGCAGCTCTAATCCTCTATTTCTATCTTCCCCTTATATAGTCAGTTGTTCTGTGTGTACGTGACTTTTGTCACAACATCAGCTAGCTAATTGCATGTAAACATCTTGCTTTAACACCTTTAGACAGCCAGACGAGACTTGTGGTTTATCTTGAGTTTTGTTTACCAAATTCTTCTACTGGTTACTGATTTGTTAAGTCAGTTGTTACGGGAAGTTGGTCCTTTACAAACATACTGATTGGTCTTTACATGACTGATGCAACATAAGCTGAATATGAGAGCCCCAACATGTCTCGTCTGCTGAAACCACAAACATATCTTTTTATTTTATTTCTATATACAATTTTTAATACTTATAAAAGCAAAACACATATTACTTGACAACTCTTTTTCTACTTATCACATTGGCATCTTAGACATAAGAAAATAAACAGAAAGCAAAGATTAATTTTCCCACCACAACAGACAGGTTCAATACAAAGGGTTTCTTACAACACAAAAAACAGTCTAGTTCAGCTGGCAGATTGTTACAGTGGAATCATAATCAAGCACAAACCCAGGATAGAGCGACTCAGTGAATGTGGTTTGGAATCTGTGCAGGAGGGTCATTGTGTCAGAGACACCATAAAAGGACAGCGTGCTGGCATTAAAGTCCAGATACACTCCTATTCTGGGGGAGCGGGGGGCAGTTATTGGAGTTGGAGTTTTATTGTTATTGTGCCAGGCAGTGTAACTGGAGTCAGAGCATTCCAAACTCCAGGACTTGTCATTGTATCCAAGGATACAGGAACTATCCACTCCTTTCCTGCTGATTCCTTTATATGTGACTCCTATAGAAGACGCTCTCCCACTCCACTCAATCTCCCAGTAACAGCGAGTCCCAGACAAACCCTCTCTGCAAAGCACTTGGGCCCAGCTCTCAAATCTCTCTGGGTGATCGGGATATATCTGGGTCTCTCCCCATGTCACCTTTCTGTTCCCTTCAGACAGACAGAGCTCTTCATACGCTGTGTTGGGGTCCAGTGTGAGCTGACAGGAATCTGATTGAAGAGAAGAGGACGGGTAGAGGAGAGACGGTCAAATCACCGAGAAAATCAACAGTCATTGTCTGCTGCATCCTCAAATCACTCCCTCCTCCCTGCTGCACCAGTCCCTGCAGCCTCCTCTATGCTCACTCCTCCCTCTTCTATGATCCCTCATCCCTGATCTCTCCTCCCTGCTTCCTCCTCCCTCTATAGTCCCTGCTCTATGGTCCCTCCTCTTTGCTCCCTCTTCTGTCCTTCCTGTTCTCTCCTCCCTCTATACTCCCTCCTTCCTGCTCCCTCCTGTATGCTCCCTCCTCCATACTTCCTCCCTACTGCTCCCTGCTCTCTCCTGTATGCTCCCCCCTACTTCCTGTATCCCTCCTCCATCTTCCCTGTTCCCTCCACCTCTATCCATTTTGCTCCTTCTGTATGCTCCCCCTGCTCCCCTCCACCCTGCTGCCTCCTCCCTCCTCTATGCTCCCTCCTCTGTCCTGTTGCTCCCTCCTCCCTGCTCTTATATGCTCCCTCCTCCCTGCTCCCTCCTCCATGCTCCCTCCTCCATCTATGCTCAATCCTCCCTGCTCCCGCCTCCCTACTCCCTCCCAAAGGATCCCCCTCCTCCTCCATCCTCCATGCTCCCTCCTCCTTGCTCCCTACTCCCTCTTATATGTTCCCTCCTCCCTGTTCCCTTCTTTATTCTCCCTCCTCTCTCCTGCATGGACCCTGCTGCATCCTTTCTCCTCCCTTTTCCCTGACCCATTCTCTATGCCCCTTCCTCCCTGCTCCCTCCTTCATGCTCCCTACTCCCTGCTCCGTCCTCTCCTCCCTCCTCTATGCTCCCTCCTCCCTCCTTTATGCTCCCTCCTCCATGCTTCCTCCTGTATGCTCCTTCTCAAAACTCCTTCCACCCTGCTCTCTCCTGTATGCTCCCTACTCCTTGCTCCCTCCTGTATACTCCCTCCTCCCTACTCCATGCTGCCTCCTGTATGCTCCCTCCTATATGCTCACTGCTCCCTACTCCCTCCTCCATGCTCCCTTCTTCCTGTTCCCTACTCCCTCTATGCTCCCTCCTCCCTGTTCTCTACTCTTTCCTGTAGGCTCCCTCCATCCTCCTCCTCCCTGTTCTTTATGCTCCATCCTCTCCTGCATGCAACCTGCTGCATCCTCTCTCCTCCCTTTTCCCTGCTCCATTCTCTATGTTCCCTCCTCTATGCTCCCTCCTCCCAGCTCCCTCCTGCATGCTCCTTCCTCCCTGCTCCTTCCTCCCTGCTCCCTCCTCCCTGCTTTTTTATAGACAAGTATATTTAGACTGTAATAATTAAGATTGATAATCAATAGATTTGATCTATAATTCTTACTTGAGATTTATTTCTGACTTTGGATAAGTTCTCTCTCTATTTTTCTGTCTACAACAAACTGCTGCTGCTATTAATTAAACCCTCTTGCTGTTTGATTGTTTTGTTCATTATAATTCCTTGATCTTATCAAACTTCTTCAATTGGAACCAATCAAATACAACTCTGCATACAATTACAGTTCACTTAATGTTCCTACAGGGTATGTGTTGCCATTTTACCCACTCAGACCCCTTGCTTACTAAATATCTTCAATAGAATATCATCCACTCTTCAAATATCTGTCTAATATTTTAATGAGCAATCCATCCCACAAGTGCAGTGATACTGCAATATACATTTACTACCAGCACAGGATGACTGGGAGGGATAGCTGTTCATTTTACCCCACAACTGGTTTCACATGCATTGTACACGTATTAAAAGATGGGATGATTATCTATTCAAGGATACCAAGATATTTGGGAGAGAAAGGTCTGAGTGGAAAAACAGGCAACAAATGCCCTCCCAGTCATTCTGCATGTATTCATCTGAACCAATACTTGTTGGAGAGGAGTGATTAACGGCTTCACAATTACTAATAAATAATAATAATTGCTGCCCTCAAGCTCCACCCCTCCCTGTTCTGTAGTGTTAGCTCTTCTCACAATGTAGTGACACATCTTTCAATCAAATGTTTCAGTGCAAACAGACTTACATTTTAAAAACTCAGCTCTGTTCCTTGGCTCTGGAGCCTGCAGACTGTAAACTGCAACTTCATTCACTGGGCAGAAAAAAGAGAGAGAGAAATAGAATTGAAACATACAACAGTCATTGACTGCGCCATCCTCAAATCACTCCCTCCTCCCTGCTCCCTCCTCTATCCTCCCAGCTCTCCCCCGCCTGCTCCCTTCTCCATGCTCCCTGCTCCCTCCTCCCTGCTCCCCCCTGCCTGCTCCCTCCTCCTTCCTCCCTGCTCCCTCTTACATCCTCACTGCTCCCTCTTACATCCTCCCTGCTCCACCAGCTATCAGTCGTTATTTTTGGTATTTTAGTGTGATCAGCCAATAATACAACCGTTTCCACCCTTTCTGCATTTTCATTGGTCAGATTATATGTCAGTCACACAGCCTGAGGAAACTGCTGAATGTGAGCTGAAGCAATCATGAAACTTCATCACTGAGAGCCGCAGTGGAAAGTTATTATAGATTAAAAAATAATGTTTACACACACACACACACACACACACACACACACACACACAAATAATAGAAATAATAATGTTTTTATATTTCTGATTAATAAAACTTTAGCAGCGTACTGTTAGGTGTCTGTACGCGTATGTTATTATTATTATTATTATTATTATTATTATTATTATTATTATTATTATTATTATTATTATTATTAATATTATTATTATTATTATTTATTTCTTAGCAGACGCCCTTATCCAGGGTGACTTACAATTGTTACAAGATATCACATTATACATTACTTCACATTATACAGATATCACATTATTAATGTAGTTATAACGTTATATTAAACAGCAACACATCCCACAATCCTCTCGGGAGCGCTTGATAAAGAAACCCGTCCAGCCCTCCCTGATCAATCCAAGAGAAACCTGCGTTTCCAACATCGGAACCACCTCGGCAACAGCCGCTCCGCATCCCATCTGAGGACAGAGCTGCATTTCCATGAGGGAGTCACCGCGAACACGGAGAAACGGACACGGGAAAAATCACCCGACCCACACCAACGGGCTTTGAAATACACTCTGATTCGGACTGAAGGGAATCCACTTCACACAAAAAAGGGTTCACAGAAATGTGAGCAAACACAACCACCCTCAGAACAAGCCGGTGAACACAGAAATGGAAAAATAGAAATGTGAAAGCACGCCATTTTAACACGCTCCTAACAATTGTTACTGAAACCCTGTCAAAAAAAAAAAAAAACAAAACAAAACAAAACAGAAATGTCACTCTGCAGAGAAGAAGAATTCAGCTCCACAACACCTGAAAACTACAGGAAACGTTAGCTTATTATCAGAAGAGTTTTTTTTCTAAATGTATTTTATTTATTTATTTTTAAAGGGGTTGATACCCATTTCGTACTTGAAAGGAACGTGCTGTTTTTAAGTTACAAGTTCAAAGTGTTCTCTTGGTTGCAGTCGCGTATCACCACAGCAATTATTTTTTCTCTGTACTGTCTCACACAATGCAAACCTTATTTTAAACTGTGTTCAGGTTATCAAAGTTGTTGCTATTTTAAATACAATTCTTTATGGAGTTCACCAGAGATTATAAAAATACTACATGGGGCAGTGTGTGTGTGTGTCTGTGTGATAGGCAGTGTGTTTCATGCTCCCTCCCCCATGCTCCCTGCTCTGCCCTCCCACCTCCCTGCTACCTGCTGCCTCCTCACTCCTTCCTCCTCCCTGCTCCCTCCTGCATGCTCCCTGCTCCCCCTTCCTGCTGCCTCCTCACTCCATCCTCCTCCCTGCTGCCTCCTCCCTTCTCAATACTTCATTATTTATATAGCCAGCAATCTGCAAAAGGTCTTCATTAATGTCTTGCAAGTCCTGCCCCTCCTCAAGCCATGGTCTATTTGAGAAATCCCTACCAAAGGAATCTATTTCACACCAACCTGTTGTGGTTATTTTGACTAATACCCCCTTGCAGAAGTCCTCAATATGGTCTTTTAGTTCAGATACAGCTTTCCTCACAGCCCCAAAAGAGATGTCTGTATTGACAGTAACGCTGGGTAAGTCTCCAGCTTCAGGAGGGGCACAGAGAGACTGGAAATTCTACAACAGGAAAGTGGAGAAAAAGAGTTTTCAGTGAAACAGAATGGGGTCCAAAACATTCCTGGGAAAAGCAAGGATTCATTCAATTGGAGAGGTCTGTCTAAAACCATTCCAGTTATGGACTTGAGATTTTCTAACAAGCAGTGATGTTACCTGTAGAAAATGGATGTGATCCTCTGTCTCCGAAAGCTGTTTCAGCTCAGTGTTTCTCCTCCTTAGCTCAGCAATCTCCTGCTCCAGTTTCTTGATGCGTCCTTCAGCCTGATTCACTGCAGCCTTCTCGTTAGCTCCAATCAGCTCAATAACCTCAGTGTGGATCTTCTCAATGGATCGGATCAGCTCAGTAAAGATCTTCTCACTTTCCTTTATTTCTATGCATGCAGATCTCTGAGTGAAAGAACACAGTAGAGCAGACATGGTTAGAATTGATATCAAAAACACATCAGGCATAGACAGTAATCTTCTGCAGATGTGTTCCAGTCCAACTGTTAATAATAATAATAATAATAATAATAATAATAATAATAATAATAATAATAATAATACCCCCCTCTTGTCAATACCTACTTTCAGTGACTCCACAGCCTGTTTCAGCTCCTCAATTTCTTTCAGTCTCTCCTGGATTCTCTGTTGTATTTCTGTCTGTGTCTCTCCCAGCTGCTTCTGTGTAGAAACACAGTGACACAGTGACATTTCTGATGGGGCATTGAGTGATATCCTGTCACACCCAACACAGGCCTGTTTAGGTATGTTATTGAAACTGACATAAAATAATTTTAGATCAAATATATTTTATGTTTTCTTGTCCCCTTACCTCTTTACAATTTATGCAATAATTCTGATTCAAATATATTTTGTCTTCAGTTCCAGTTGCATGCCATAGACATCTGTAGCAAGATCAGACAACATGTGTGTATAGTAGTAAGATACAACACCATCTAGTGCACAGCTGCAAGCAATACAAAAGGACACTTGATCCACAGTAGCTGTCCACTAGATGGTAGTGTTTCATACTAGCAACAGTGATCTAGCATGTTTTACATGTTTGTTTTGTTAAGCACCAAGGAAACTGAAGCAGCTTTCTCTTTAATGGATATTGAGGGTTTCTGATTTCTGGTTTTATCCGATAAACACAGATAAAACACCCCTGATACAAAAAACAATGAAATCGGTGTATACCCAATAAACACCAGAAAAAAAACACTGGACATGGTTACTCAATTCACGTTGACTTCACCTCTTTCCATGTGAAAAAATTAAACAGAATAACATTAAAAATAAAAACTTTCCAAGTGCATTCGGGCAATGTCCCTCCTCCCTGACTTGTATCTATCATTGATTCATTCTGAATACTTTAAACTGAGTGGCAGCACATCCTGCATTTCTATTGGAGGATTGCACACGCTTCTGAGATTTAAAACGAGATTACAATTAGAAACGGAGGGTTGTTCTTGTTCGTGGGATTTAAAGCTATATTACAGTTCAATAGGGAGGATTCACACACTCTTGGAATTTAAAACAGAATTGAAAATTGTGAAGAAATGTACAAATGCCTAAATACACAAAATCCCCAGAAGAATGATCCCGTGAGCAGAAGGACTTCACTGTGGAAGAGAACAAAGGAAAGAGGGGACTAGTAGGGTGAGCGAAAGAAATTGTAGATTTCAACAAACAAAATCCCAAACAGATTATTACATTTCATTGTTAACTAACTTAAACATATCTGTTTTAATCATGTAAAAGTCTGTCAAATTCAGCTACTTGGATTTGAGTTCCGCCCTCTACTGACTTTGAGCCTTCATAATAAAAATAAAGAACAATGTCTACAAAAAGATGAACACTTTACCAATAAAATCAATGCTTCTTAGCTAGATTGTGGTTATAAATTGAAAGATCAGACGTTTTAAGTGTACAAGCAAGCCTCCCAAAAACACACCTCTCACAGCAGCTCTGCCAGTGCAGATAGATGCGTATGTGTCACTTTTAAAGGCACGGGCACAGCAGCTCTGCCAGTGCAGATAGATGCGTATGTGTCACTTTTAAAGGCATCGGCACAGCAGCTCTGCCAGGGCAGATAGATGCGCATGTGTCACTTTTTAAAGGCACGGGCACAGCAGCTCTGCCAGTACAGATAGATGCGATGTGTCACTTTTAAAGGCACGGGCACAGCAGCTCTGCCAGTGCAGATAGATGCGTATGTGTCACTTTTAAAGGCACGGGCACAGCAGCTCTGCCAGTGCAGATAGATGCATATGTGTCACTTTTAAAGGCACGGGCACAGCAGCTCTGCCAGTGCAGATAGATGCGTATGTGTCACTTTTAAAGGCATGGGCACAGCAGCTCTGCCAGTGCAGATAGATGTGTATGTGTCACTTTTAAAGGCATGGGTTTTGTTTACTATATATCAAAACACAATTATTAAAGTCTTGTTTAAAATGTGATGTATTAGTTTATTAAGAAGATATTATGATCCCTGTGTTGCAATCATTGTTACAATATATTAAAGAGGCCCTGCATCATAGAGGCAGCACTGGGTGAAGCTCGCTCCGTCCTCCGGCTGCAGCACCAATTTTCCAAGCGAGGATCATATTTCCACCACATCACTACAAACACAAGCATGGCTGGCTCTTGGTTTAATGAAATTAATAAACACCGAAAAACAGAAGACCTGCGAATATCGAATATCATATTAATCTTGTATATTGAATATCATATTAATCTTGTATATTGAATATCATATTAATCTTGTATATTGAATATCATATTAATCTTGTATATTGTATATCATATTAATCTTGTATATTGAATATCATATTAATCTTGTATATTGTATATCATATTAATCTTGGTCTTTTCTGCTTTTTTAAATTAGATGCTTGACTTTGCTGGGAATGTATTTTTAAACAGTTTTACCAATTAAACTATAATATCTTAAACAATGAAACTGATCTATGATTTTATTAAGTCGCAAGATACAAATCATTCTAATTTTACACTACAAATTCCACTGGACCACAAAATGGCTGAACAAATCCTTCTTACTCTGTGAGGCAGGGCTGAGGTCCTGCACGTGTAAACAGTGTGTTTTTGTTTGATTGTAAATAATGTTTTTGATAATCAAGTTTGTGCTAGAAATGGCAGGGTATAATCAAATCCAGGTGTGGAATATGGCCAGGTGTTAATTGATTAATTGATTATCTCTTAGACCTGGCCACATGCCTTTAAAAAGGGTCTGAAAAGCCAGTTTCTTGGTTCTACAAGCAGGGATACAGACTGTCTGGGAAGGAGAGTGTTGCTGTAGGATCCTCACGACTGCGTGTGTTAACCAGGGTGAGAAAAACACAAGAGGAAAAATGTATCTCGGATCACAGTGTGAGTTAACCAGGATCGCTAGCACTGGATGGAATAGGGAACAAGTTTAGGGGATTTTAATCCCACCCAAGTCTAGAGAGGAGGTGTCAGGGAGACTGTTCCTGGAGCGGGACCTCCTTTCTTGTTTGGTCAACTTTTATTTTCTAGTTGTTTTCGAGCAGTGTTTTGTTTTGAATGTTTTGTGTTTTTTGTATCAAAGAAAACCTCCTGTGTCTCTCCTGTCAATCAGCGATAGCCACACCCGTAACAACACCCCTGTCACACCCTGAAATACATTGTAGTACATCATAGTTTAGATAGAGCAATTAAAAAACTAGGGCTCTTTAAATAGCTCTTAATATACAATTAAAATCTGATCTGATGTGAAACTGTATAACCTAGTAAACAGACATGTTAAATATCCCTGGAAATTCTTATCTTCTAGGATAGCTACAAGGAAATGGTTCAAACCCTTACCTGTTTCACACTCCTTTCTTTCTCAGCTGAGACTGTATCATGGCTCTTGTGATCCTCGTCTGTACACAACACACAAACACAAGTCTGATCTGTTCTGCAGAAGATATCCAAAACCTTTTGGTGTTCAGCACAACGCTTCTGTTCCAGATCTCCAATTGCATTGATCAGCTTGTGCCTCTTAAAAGCAGCCCCCTCATAGTGTGGCTTGACGTGTGTTTCACAGTAAGAGGCCAGGCACGTCAAACAGGATTTCACAGCTTTGAACTTTCTCCCAGTGCAGAAATCACACGGCACATCTCCAGGTCCAGCATAACTTTGAGCAGGAGGAGGATTGAGACCTGTATTCTTTAATTTCTCTACAACTTCAGCCAGCACGGTGTTTCTGCACAGAACAGGCCTTGGGGTAAAGGTCTCTCTGCACTGGGGGCAGCTGTAGACACCTCTATGATCAGTCAGATCCCAGCAGTTCTTAATACACCCCATACAGTAACTGTGTCCACATGGAATAGCGACTGGGTCCTTCAATATCTCCAGACACACTGGACAGATCAAGTGCTCCTCTGACCACAAGTTTGAAGACATTCCTGCTGCAGTGAGACACAGAGACTGGGTATTTCACAACAAACAGAAATATTTAAAACTCTTAAGAGGCAAGTTTTGGACTGAGGCCAGGTTTCAATAAACAGGTTGAGCAGGAACTGAGTTACGTGTCGTGTTTCATTTCCTGAGATCTCTCCTGCTCAGCTCTCTGGTTTCAGCGCACACAAGCCATGCATTCCACACTGTGAGCAGCTCTGTGTTTTAAGACACTAGACCAGAATCTCAGCTGGAACATCTACCAGCACTTTATAAGAAAAAGACACCATAGTGGAGTGTTCTAACATCTTCAAGAGAAATATCAAGCTGGAGTGAATCTAGGAGGAGTGCAGGGATGCTGGAATGGGTTAACAGGGATATACTATTTCAAAGATTAGGAAACAATACAATAATACAATACAATAGTGATATATGAAGAGCCTTCTGTGAAACACCTCAAAGTGATGTACATGGAATAATAATACTAATACAATACCTTGTCGAACAAATAGGTTTTTAATCTTGATTTAACAATTGTACAACAGATTGTGTAAAACCATCTCTTTCTGATTTAAAACCTTGATTCCTCATGAAGTTTGATCCTGGGCTGGAAGCACAATGTGCTTCTGCCATTTCTGTTGAAATGATACAGAGACAGGGATAGGTTTCACAAGAAACGAAACTTACCTGTGTTTCTGAATTCCAGGAGTTATATAACCTCTAAGAGGCGGGTTTTGGGCTGAGGTTTTGATAAACAGGTTGAGCAGAAACAGATGTTTGTTACCGTTTATCATTCTCTGAGATCTCTCGTGCTCTGCGCACATATGAAAACATCACTTGCAGAGAAAGTGCTCTCTTTATACAAGCCCCTTCTTATTAAAATATTGTCTCTGTGTTTCAGCCACAAGAGAAGAATCTCATCCAGGGAATTCTGTGGCTCTTCTCTCCAGTTTGTAAGAGTCCAATCGAGGAGCAGTGCAGTGATGTTAATACAACACTAAGAGAAAGGGGAAAAGATATCACATTTTAAGTGCTGGCCTTGTGATTTTAAAACATGTTCTTTTGCCTGAATCCCAATTTAACACAGCACACTATACATGTAGATTCAATAGCAGCATTTAAAAGCAAGGCAATATCTTAAGGTGATATTTCTCCTGTCCCCCACCCGGCTGAAATTCTAAATCAGAAGGTGTGATTGGCATGAAAATGTATGCAGTATTGCCAGAGTCAGGGCTTTAGATCTACAGAGCTATCAAAACTAAGTGAAAGAGCAGAGCTGCTGCATGGAGAGGTGCTCTGCATTTCCAATGAGGAGGCTGCATGATGCAATCTATATAAAGAACAGAGCTGCTGCATGGAGAGGTGCTCTGCATTTTCAATGAGGAGGCTGCATGATGCAATCTATATAAAGAGCAGAGCTGATGCATGGAGAGGTGCTCTGCATTTTCAATGAGGAGGCTGCATGATGCAATCTATATAAAGAGCAGAGCTGCTGCATGGAGAGGTGCTCTGCATTTCGAATGAGGAGGCTGCATGATGCAATCTATATAAAGAGCAGAGCTGCCTCATGGAGAGGTGCTCTGCATTTCCAATGAGGAGGCTGCATGATACAATCTATATAAAGAGCAGAGCTGCTGCACGGAGAGCTGCTCTGCATTTCCAATGAGGAGGCTGCATGATGCAATCTATATAAAGAGCAGAGCTGCTGCATGGAGAGGTGCTCTGCATTTCCAATGAGGAGGCTGCGTAATGCAATCTATATAAAGAGCAGAGCTGCTGCATGGAGAGGTGCTCTGCATTTAAAATGAGGAGGCTGCGTGATGCAATCTATATAAAGAGCAGAGCTGCTGCACGGAGATGTGCTCTACATTTCCAATGAGGAGGCTGCGTGATGCAATCTATATAAAGAGCAGAGCTGATGCATGGAGAGGTGCTCTGCATTTCCAATGAGGAGGCTGCATGATGCAATCTATATAAAGAGCAGAGCTGATACATGGAGAGGTGCTCTGCATTTCCAATGAGGAGG
Source organism: Huso huso (assembly GCA_036884735.1). NCBI lineage: Eukaryota > Metazoa > Chordata > Actinopteri > Acipenseriformes > Acipenseridae > Huso > Huso huso. The sequence goes on along the minus strand of CM072692.1, from coordinate 17,741,845 downwards.
CTGCATGATGCAATCTATAAAAAGAACAGAGCTGATACATGGAAAGGTGCTCTGCATTTCCAGTGAGAAGGCTGCATGATGCAATCTATATAAAGAGCAGAGCTGATGCACGGAGAGGTGCTCTGCATTTCCAATGAGGAGGCTGCATGATGCAATCTATATAAAGAACAGAGCTGATACACGGAGAGGTGCTCTGCATTTCCAATGAGGAGGCTGCATGATGCAATCTATATAAAGAGCAGAGCTGATACATGGAGAGGTGCTCTGCATTTCCAATGAGGAGGCTGCATGATGCAATCTATATAAAAAGCAGAGCTGCTGCACGGAGGTGCTCTGCATTTCAATGAGGAGGCTGCATGATGCAATCTATATAAAGAGCAGAGCTGATACATGGAGAGGTGCTCTGCATTTCCAATGAGGAGGCTGCGTGATGCAATCTATATAAAGAGCAGAGCTGATGCATGGAGAGGTGCTCTGCATTTCCAATGAGGAGGCTGCGTGATGCAATCTATATAAAGAGCAGAGCTGCTGCACGGAGAGGTGCTCTGCATTTCCAATGAGGAGGCTGCATGATGCAATCTATATAAAGAGCAGAGCTGATGCATGGAGAGGTGCTCTGCATTTCCAATGAGGAGGCTGCGTGATGCAATCTATATAAAGACAGAGCTGCTGCACGGAGAAGTGCTCTGCATTTCAAAGGAGGAGGCGTGATGCAATCTAAAAAAAGAGCAGAGCTGCTGCACGGAGAGGTGCCTGCATTTCCAATGAGGAGGCTGCATGATGCAATCTATATAAAGAGCAGAGCTGCTGCATGGAGAGGTGCTCTGCATTTCCAATGAGGAGGCTGTATGATGCAATCTATATAAAGAGCAGAGCTGATGCATGGAGAGGTGCTCTGCATTTCCAATGAGGAGGCTGCATGATGCAATCTATATAAAGAGCAGAGCTGATGCATGGAGAGGTGCTCTGCATTTCCAATGACGAGACTGCATGATGCAATCTATATAAAGAGCAGAGCTGCCTCATGGAGAGGTGCTCTGCATTTCCAATGAGGAGGCTGCATGATGCAATCTATATAAAGAGCAGAGCTGCCTCATGGAGAGGTGCTCTGCATTTCCAATGAGGAGGCTGCGTGATGCAATCTATATAAAGAGCAGAGCTGATGCATGGAGAGGTGCTCTGCATTTCCAATGAGGAGGCTGCGTGATGCAATCTATATAAAGAGCAGAGCTGATGCATGGAGAGGGTGCCTGCATTTCCAATGAGGAGGCTGCATGATGCAATCTATATAAAGAGCAGAGCTGCTGCATGGAGAGGTGCTCTGCATTTCCAATGAGGAGGCTGCGTGATGCAATCTATATAAAGAGCAGAGCTGCCTCATGGAGAGGTGCTCTGCATTTCCAATGAGGAGGCTGCGTGATGCAATCTATATAAAGAGCAGAGCTGATGCATGGAGAGGTGCTCTGCATTTCCAATGAGGAGGCTGCATGATGCAATCTATATAAAGAGCAGAGCTGATGCATGGAGAGGTGCTCTGCATTTCCAATGAGGAGGCTGTATGATTCAATCTATATAAAGAGCAGAGCTGCCTCATGGAGAGGTGCTCTGCATTTCCAATGAGGAGGCTGCATGATGCAATCTATATAAAGAGCAGAGCTGCCTCATGGAGAGGTGCTCTGCATTTCCAATGACGAGGCTGCGTGATGCAATCTATATAAAGAGCAGAGCTGCTGCATGGAGAGGTGCTCTGCATTTCCAATGAGGAGGCTGCGTGATGCAATCTATATAAAGAGCAGAGCTGATGCATGGAGAGGTGCTCTGCATTTCCAATGAGGAGGCCATGGATGCAATCTATATAAAGAGCAGAGCTACCTCATGGAGAGGTGCCTGCATTTCAATGAGGAGGCTGCATGATGCAATCTATATAAAGAGCAGAGCTGCCTCATGGAGAGGTGCTCTGCATTTCCAATGAGGAGGCTGCGTGATGCAATCTATATAAAGAGCAGAGCTGCATCATGGAGAGGTGCTCTGCATTTCCAATGAGGAGGCTGCGTGATGCAATCTATATAAAGAGCAGAGCTGCCTCATGGAGAGGTGCTCTGCATTTCCAATGAGGAGGCTGCGTGATGCAATCTATATAAAGAGCAGAGCTGCATCATGGAGAGGTGCTCTGCATTTCCAATGAGGAGGCTGCGTGATGCAATCTATATAAAGAGCAGAGCTGATGCATGGAGAGGTGCTCTGCATTTCCAATGAGGAGGCTGCGTGATGCAATCTATATAAAGAGCAGAGCTGATGCATGGAGAGGTGCTCTGCATTTCCATTGAGGAGGCTGCATGATGCAATCTATATAAAGAGCAGAGCTGATGCATGGAGAGGTGCTCTGCATTTCCAATGAGGAGGCTGCATGATGCAATCTATATAAAGAGCAGAGCTGCCTCATGGAGAGGTGCTCTGCATTTCCAATGAGGAGGCTGCACAATCTGTAGAGTTACTCTATCTTTTTCTGTTCCTGTTTGCACACAGATATTTCACTTTTACAGCTATCTTTCCACAGCAGCTCTCAGCATCTTCAAAACAGCGCAGGAGAGAGGAGACAAGCAGGCAGGGCCGGCCTTAACCCCGCCCTCAACCGGACTGCCGTGACACTGAATGTGTTCATTACCTACGCAAACAAAGGACAGACAAGCAGGCATCTCATTAAGTCCAAAGATGTATTGAGCCACAAAACATGCAATAACATTCATTTAGTGCCACATACTGTAGTGCTTCTTTAGTAACTACACAATGCTGCATACTGCAGTATGAGTCAATTCCTGCTTTATAATACATGGTAAACTCGAATGTTCCTATACACTCCTGAGTTTTTGTGACAGTCTGGCTCGCAGTGGTGACGTCACGGACCAGGAAGTAGAAACCAAAACAATGGATGGGCGGGTGAAGCTGAGTGCAATAGCACTCAGCGTATTTATTAACAAACAAAATATTTAAACAAAACACAAAACAAAAAGGCGCGAGGGCCAAACGAATAAACAAACAAACAAGTAAGTGATGTGCTGGGTAATCCAGCACGTTTTAGCAATTGTTAATTATGTTTCTCGCTCTCTCCGCTCCCCGTACTCTCCTCTGTACACCCAACCTCGAGTGCAGAGAGCTGCAGGTTTATATACTCTGGCCGAGGGATTAACTAGTTGTTAATTATCTTATTATCCCTCGGCCAGAGTCTGCTGCGTTTGGTAAGGATGCATGACTGTCAGCTAAGTTAAATAATCAGTAGCTGATCAGCCATGCATCCTCACGGGGTTTTTACATATAATAATAAAAGACGCGGCGCTTTTATCCGCGCCGCAAACAAAAATACAAATAATAATACATAGAGGCGGGACACTCCGCCACAGTTTTACAGTCTTATTATCGTTCAGTAGGTACTACTCGCTGATAGTAAGATTGCATGCGCCCCTTGTACTTCAAACACTCTGCAAACGTCCAGCTGTCTGAAGTCAGCTTTTCAAAGCCTATTCTGTTACTACCAGTACATGCACACAACAAAACAACATCGCCACCAAAACAAACAACAATGGCCTGCTCATTAATAGTTGTGTCTGAGGGAGACATGATGTCTCATATGTTAATGGAAGAAATATGATTTTGATAATAAAAAAGCTCTCCACACCTCTCCCCCTCTCCTTATGTCTCTATCCCAGCCCTTACCTCTCCTCCTCCCTCTACACTCTCTTCCTGCTTCTTCTCTCTCTGTGTCTCTCTCTCCCCTCAGGATCACGCGCTCCACATACCTGTGTCTTATTCTATGCATGTGGAGGAGCACTTCCTAGAGACAGCACTACAATGAGAGGGCAGAAAGTGGGCTTTCTAACAGATACATGTCTGTGCTGTAGAGTTATGGGGGGTGGTTCAGTCCCACGGTGGTCCTGCATCCTATTGACAGTAGTATGGCAGGTTTTTAATATTTTGTAGAACTCATATATATATAAAATCTAATTTTATTTATATAGCGCCTTTCATCAAAGCACCGTACAATACAAAGCAAAGAAAATCACAATGAAATACATGGGAATCCCAAGGCGTGACAACTGACAACAATGAGACCATTCAATTACAAACAGACTAATAAAGAATATGTTGAAAACAGCAATTAAAAAAGATACAAACTGGTTTTAATTTTATATATATATATATATATATATATATACACACACAAGAGGCTGTGTGGTCCAGTGGTTAAAGAAAGGGACTTGTAACCAGGAGGTCCCCGGTTCAAATCCCACCTCAGCCACTGACCTCCTTATGCTCCGTCTTTTGGCTGAGACGTAGTTGTAAGTGACTCTGCAGCTGATGCATAGTTCACACACCCGAGTCTCTGTAAGTCGCCTTGGATAAAGGCGTCTGCTAAATAAACAAATAATAATAATATATATAAAAGTTATGCAAAATTCATCATTATGCATCAATAAATAAAACACATAACATTAAAATATGTTACCTCCATATTAAAAAGCTTACTGTCCCCTGAAAGTCCAGACTAATTTATAGGAGAAAAAATAATAAAAAATAAAACCACAGATTAGTCAAATGATTTATACACCTGAAATATATGAAAAGAAAGTGTATACATTAGCTGTATGCGAAACTGTAAGACCGAAACAATGGAAATCAGGTCACCAAAGAAAATACAATGAATAATTCAAGTCTGAATTACTTTGGGTCACTTCTGATGTACTGTATGGAAACCTGAATGAATCTTCTGGTTATCACTAAAACCGCCGCACCGCGGTAAAGTTAGCTTGACGTTCGATATTCGTTTGATATTCGACTCACGCTAACCTGACATGAATGAAAATGGCTTTATCTCCCCAACCACAGAAGCTACAGCGCTCAAACCAACTTTAATTTAAAGGAGACCAGTTGTGAATTGTTTCACAGTCTCTGTTTTACATGTGAATCCTAAGAATAATATGTGAAAAACAATATATGTGAAAAATAAAACATATTGCCTACGCACACACACTTAGCCTGACATGTGTAAAATGGCTTGGTATCCCCAACCATTTGTTTTTCACAAATTATTATTAGATTCATATATAAAACAGAAGCTGTGAAACAATTCACAACTTGTATTCTTTAAATTAAAGTTGGGTTGGACGCACTAGCTGCTGTGGTTGGGGAGATAAATCCCTTTTCATTGATGTCAGGACCGGGGTTCATATATGCGGTATGTCATTGCTTTTCACAAATTATTCTTAGACTTCACATGTAAAACAGAGACTGTGAAACAATTCACAATTGTTATTTTTTACAAACGCAGAGTCGCTTACATTTTCAATCCAAACCGGTCAAACTGTGACGGGCGTGGCGGTTCTAGTGTTATATTTCAGTGGAAAATAAACAGAACAATATAAGCATAACAGGAATAATAAGGGGAAGAAAGACACACAATCCCAAGATCTAGACTTTTACTGTGTTTGTAATTGTTGATTATCTGCCGTCCCTCATTCCTCATGCTGAGCATCATGTTGACTTTAACTTTCTACACCCCTCCCCTCCCCTCCCGAACCTCCCCTCCCCGAACATCCTCCATTTCAACTTGACTGAATCTAAAAGAAAATCACAGAACATACCTGCTGCTCATATGAGAGACACAAGATGCCAAAGTTACAAGAGGCTGATTGAGTTACAATAGGCAGCTCATATTACAAGACGTCATTCACAAGGCTGCAGACTGATCTAATCACAGTGCAATACATTGCCTGCACATTCCTGATTGAGAAATACAGATAATGAAATGGAATACTGTACATTACAGGGTAATTACTACAAATAACTAGAACAAGCCATACCTGCCAGAGAGGAGGAGTAAATGAATCGTGGTTGTGAGTGTATATATATATATATATATATATATATAACAAAAAATATTTTCAATGTAAAAAGACAAGAAAAAAACACAACAGCCGTTTAAAGGGGTGATATCAAACACAAAAGCCCAAGTTAGGAGAAGCAATTGGGGTAACCTTGTCAAGAATCAAGCAAATAGGCACACTTGAAAGGTGCTGCGGCCAAACATTCACACAATTGTTGCTTCTAACTTGGCTTTTTTTTTTCATCACTCCACTTTACATTGAAATGCTCTTTGTACAACTTCAAGGGGATTGTAACCATTCCCTTATCAGCTCAAAAGTCACATCTGCAACAACAAACATTGACAATGCACAACCAAAAAAAAGGCTCCAACACCCCAGCCCTGGATCTGCAATGCCTGCCCCATCAACTGTCACTTCCCATACACTTCCCTTGCATTCTCATTATCTCTTGCTCTCGTTGCCATTATTGGTCTTGTTCATCATCTTCATTGTTGGAAATATACTGCCTCATGCTCTTTGAGGTATTCTTGGGCTAAATGTCTGTCCATGTGTGCCCTCATCTACCTGTGCCTTACCTGCATGTTGTCCATGTGTCTTCCCAAAGCATACTTGTCTGCGCCTGTGATGGCCTTCCCATTCCTGTCTGTCTTTCTCTGTAGTAGTGCTTGTAAGGATAACCAAGAGCACTTCAGTCTGTGTTGAGCACTTTCCTTGGCACATATGTGTCTCAGCATCTTTACTCTGGGTACAACCCAGCTGATAATGGAATGAGCATTTCAATGTAAAGTGGAGCGATGAAAAAAAGAAGCCAAGTTAGAAACAACAATTGTGTGAATGTTTGGCCGCAGCACCTTTCCAAGTGTGCCTATTTGCTTGATGCTTGACAAGATTGGCCTAATTGCTTCTCCTAACTTGGACTTTTGTGTTTGATATCACCCCTTTAAACGGCTGTTGCGTTCCTGTTGTTTTTGTTATAGATTGAATCATTCAGCACACACATACTAGGATATTAAAGATGAGAAATGTAATATTAAGAATTTATAGATGATATAAACAATACTTTAATCAACCTATTTTCAATTGTATTTCTTTAATAAAAAAAACTTACATGCAGTTATTGCTGATCAAATTGAAACCATTACATTGTTCTGATTAAAGTGCAAATTGAAACATATATATTTTATATTAAAACTTAAATGCAACCTTATTTATTTATTTTAAATTAGTTTATTTATTTTCATTGTGAAAGTAAAATACTTTGACAATCTGACAATCTTTAGCTTGTATTTGAAGACGGTGCTATTATCTTTTCAGATGCACCAATATATTTAGAAAGCGAGGGATCTGAGTGGGTAAAATGAAATACCTCCACTTCAGTTCTCAATTGTTTTTGGAGGGAGGGTTTTCTTCTTCAACAAGGAGAACAAGTGGAATAACAAGAAAAGCTTGTTTCCATGTTTAGACTGTCCATTTCTCCTGATTTATCACAGTATTAACAATGTGTTTGACTGCTGTGTTAGAGTGTCTAGTTCTGTACAGGAATATAAGAAGGATGGAGCTCCAGCCATTGGAATAGTTGTGTCAATACCCTCGATTCACCATGAAGTGTGATCCTGGGCTGGAATCACAATATGTGCTTTCTGCTGTTTCTGTTGAAATGATACAGAGACAGGGATGGGTTTCACAAGAAACGAAACTTACCAGTGTTTCTGAATTCCAGGAGTTATATAAAGCTCTAAGAGGCGGGGTTTGGGACTGAGGCCAGGTTTCGATAAACAGGTTGAGCAGAAACTGAGATGTTTGTTAGCGTTTATCATTCACTGAGATCTCTTGTGCTCTGCGCACATATGAAAACATCACTTGTTGAGAAAGTGTTCTCTTTATACAAGCCCCTTCTTATTAAAATATTGTCTCTGTGTTTCAGCCACTAGAGCAGAGTTTCGTCCAGGGAATTCTGTGGCTCTTCTCTCCAGTTTATAAGAGTCCAATCGAGGAACAGTGCAGTGATGTTAATACAATACTAAGAGAAAGGTGAAAAGAGATCACATTTAAAGTGTTGGCCTCGTGATTTTAAAACATGTTCTTCTGCCTGTATCCCAATTTAACACAGCATGCTATTCATGTAGATTCAACAGTAGCATTTCAAAGCAATGCAATCTTTCTCCCAGCCTTTCTAGTCCTTTTAAAAGGACTATACAGTAGCTTCCCCAGCAATGCATATTATAGTCGACTCAAGTAGCAGGCAATAGCAGCGAGTGTTGAATTCCCTCACATTTGTAGTCAGAAACAGAAACTCCAGACAAAGAAAGAGCCAGTAAGAAAAGCAGCCCTGCATTTAGTTTCTTTTCACCCCTTCCGACCCCCAGCGAATTACACAATAAAATATACAACACACACCAAACTAGGTAATAGATCACACGTATTAGATATGCCTCATATGTTGTTAATGGAAGAAATATGATTTTGATAATAAAAAAAGCTCTCCACACCTCTCCCCCTCTCCTTATGTCTCATCCCAGCCCTTACCTCTCCTCCTCCTCTACACTCTCTTCCCTGCTTCTTCTCTCTGTGTCTCTCTCCCCTCAGGATCACGCTCCACATACCTGTGTCTTATTCTATGCATGTGGAGGAGCACTTCCCAGAGACAGCACTACAATGAGAGGGCAGAAAGTGGGCTTTCTAACAGATACATGTCTGTATTGTAGAGTTATGGGGGGTGGTTCAGTCCCACGGTGGTCCTGCATCCTATTGACAGTGGTATGGCAGGTTTTTAATATTTTGTAGAACTCATATATATATATATATATATATATATATATATATATATATATATATATATATAATCAATTTTATTTATATAGCGCCTTTCATCAAAGCACCGTACAATACAAAGCAAAGAAAATCACAATGAAATACATGGGAATCCCAAGGCGTGACAACTGACAACAATGAGACCATTCAATTAAAAACAGTCTAATAAAGAATATGTTGAAAACAGATATTAAAAAAGAGATACAAACTGGTTTTAATTGTAATATATATATATATATATATATATATATATATATATATATATATATATATATATATATATATATATATATTGTAGCACAGTGGGGATGGGATTGGAATCATCCCAGCAAAAAAATGTATGGTTTTTTGTTAGTTTGGGGAAATGCACCGTTGTTTAATTGAAGTGGTTAATTGTTTTTATTTAGTTATCCCCCTGCACCTGGTGCTTATTATTAAATTGGAGCCAGGTGCAGGGTATAAAAGAAAGAGAGTCAGTTTGCTCAGGGCTGCTAAGAAGAAGGAGGCAGGAAGTGGTACTCTGCGTCCTGGCAGTCGTGAGAAAACCAAAGAAAAGGTGCTGTAGTAAACCTGTGTGTGTGTTTTTGTTTACTGTTTTAGTGGGGAAACAGCCTAGCTGTCCCACTTGTAGTCAGGGTGTTCTTGTGTGTTAGTTAGTGCTCGCACAGAGCTAGGTGTTTATTGTAGTCAGGGTGTTCTTGTGTGTTAGTTAGTGCTCGTACAGAGCTAGGTGTTTATTGTAGTCAGGGTGTTCTTGTGTGTTAGTTAGTGCTCGTACAGAGCGAGGTGTTTATTGTAGTCAGGGTGTTCTTGTGTGTTAGTTAGTGCTCGTACAGAGCGAGGTGTTTATTGTAGTCAGGGTGTTCTTGTGTGTTAGTTAGTGCTCGTACAGAGCTAGGTGTTTATTGTAGTCAGGGTGTTCTTGTGTGTTAGTTAGTGCTCGTACAGAGCGAGGTGTTTATCAGAGTCAGGGTGTTCTTTGTGTTGGTTAGTGCCCCGTACAGAGCGAGGTGTTTATTGTAGTCAGGGCGTTCTTGTGTGTTAGTTGGTGCCGTACAGAGCGAGGTGGTTTATCAGGTAGTCAGGGTGTTCTTGTGTGTTAGTTAGTGCTCGTACAGAGCGAGGTGTTTATTGTAGTCAGGGTGTTCTTGTGTGTTAGTTCGCCCGCGTACAGAGAGAGGTGTTTATTGTAGTCAGGTGTTCTTGTGTGTTAGTTAGCCTCGTACAGAGCTAGGTGTTTATTATAGTCAGGGTGTTCTTGTGTGTTAGTTAGTGCTCGTACAGAGTTTGAGGTGTTCATTGTAGTCAGGGTGTTCTTGTGTGTTAGTTGGTGCTCGTACAGAGCGAGGTGTTTATTGTAGTCAGGGTGTTCTTGTGTGTTAGTTAGTGCTCGTACAGAGCGAGGTGTTTATTGTAGTCAGGGTGTTCTTGTGTGTTAGTTAGTGCTCGTACAGAGCGAGGTGTTTATTGTAGTCAGGGTGTTCTTGTGTGTTAGTGCTCGTACAGAGCGAGGTGTTTATTTTGTATTTTGTTTTGATTTTGTTCTGCATTAAAAATTAGCGCAAAAGCGCGTTCAAACCCTCCATCTCTGTGTCTGGTCAGTATTTTAAAGGGGCAAAACGAACACAAGCCGCAAGGCTTGTTTACTATATATATATATATATATATATATTATACATATATATACAGTGCCTTGCAAAAGTATTCAGACCCCTGACCAATTCTCTTATATTAATATGGTACATTGAAATTTCGTTCTGTTTGATATTTTATTTTAAAACACTGAAACTCAATCATTTATTGTAAGGTGACATTGGTTTTATGTTGGGAAATATTTAAGAAAAACAAACTGAAATATCTTGCTTGCTTAAGTACTCAACCCCTGTGCTGTCAGGGAAGCTGGGACTCGTACTGTTTTTAAGACAAGATTGAGAATGGATTTTCATAAAAAAAAAGCTTCTTTATCTTGGTGTGCTTATTTTGCAATCTATTTTTATAACATTTTTTGTTTTAAACTCTTATTGTTTTATTGATGCAAATGTATATAAAATATTAAATTATATATATAATTAAAACCAGTTTGTATCTCTTTTTTAATTTCTGTTTTCAGCATATTCTTTATTAGTCTGTTTGTAATTGAATGGTCTCATTGTTGTCAGTTGTCATGCCTTGGGATTCCCATGAATTTCATTGTGATTTTCTTTGCTTTGTATTGTACGGTGCTTTGAGATACTCTCGTATGAAAGGCGCTATATAAATAAAATTTGATTTGATGTGTATGATTGGTACAAAATATTAGTAACACCTGCCATACCACTGTCAATAAGGTGCAGGACCACCGTGGGACTGAACCACCCACCATAACTCTACAACACAGACACGTATCTGTTAGAAAGCCCACTTTCTGCCCTCTCATTGTAGTGCTGTCTCTGGGAAGTGCTCCTCCACATGCATAGAATAAGACACAGGTATGTGGAGCGCGTGATCCTGAGGGGAGAGAGAAGGAACAGGAAGAGAGTGTAGAGGGAGGAGGAGAGGTAAGGGCTGGGATAGAGACATAAGGAGAGGGGGAGAGTTGTGGAGAGCTTTTTTATTATCAAAATCATATTTTTCCATTAACAACATATGAGACATCTCTAATAAGTGTGACCTATTACCTAGTTTGGTGTGTATTGTGTATTTTATTGTGTAATTCGCTGGGGGTCGGAAGGGGTGAAAAGAAACTAAATGCAGGGCTGCTTTTCTCACTGGCTCTTTCTTTGTCTGGAGTTTCTGTTTCTGACTACAAATGTGAGGGAATTCAACACTCGCTGCTATTGCCTGCTACTTGAGTCGACTACAATATGCTTTGATGGGGAAGATACTGTATAGTCCTTTTAAAAGGACTAGAAAAGCTGGGAGAAAGATTGCATTGCTTTGAAATGCTGCTATTGAATCTACATGTATAGCATGCTGTGTTAAATTGGGATACAGGCAGAAGAACATGTTTTAAAATCACGAGGCCAGCACTTTAAATGTCATATCTTTCCCAATTTCTCTTAATATTGTATTAACATCACGGCACTGCTCCTCGATTGGACTCTTATAAACTGGAGAGAAGAGACACAGAATTCCCTGGACGAGACTCTGCTCTAGTGGCTGAACACAGAGACAATATTTTAATAAGAAGGGGCTTGTATAAAGAGAACACTTTCTCAACAAGTGATGTTTTCATATGTGCACAGAGCAGGAGAGATTTCAGTGAATGATAAATGCTAACAAACATCTCAGTTTCTGCTCAACCTGTTTATCGAAACCTGGCCTCAGTCCCAAACCCCGCCTCTTAGAGCTTTATATAACTCCTGGAATTCAGAAACACAGGTAAGTTTCGTTTCTTGTGAAACCCATCCCTGTCTCTGTATCATCTCAACAGAAACAGCAGAAGCACATATTGTGATTCCAGCCCAGGATCACACTTCATGCTGAATCGAGGGTATTGACACAACTATTCCAATGGCTGGAGTTCCATCCTTCTTATATTCCTGTACAGAACTAGACACTCTAACATAGCAGTCAAACACATTGTTAATACTGTGATAAATCAGGAGAAATGGACAGTCTAAACATGGAAACAAGCTTGTTCTTGTTATTCCACTTGTTCTCCTTGTTGAAGAAGAAAACTCCTCTCCCTCAAAAACAATTGAGAACTGAAGTGGGGCATTTCTGTCCATTTACCCCTCAGATCCCTCGCTTTCTAAATATATTGGTGCGTCTGTAAAGATAATAGCACCGTCTTCAAATCTAAACTAAAGATTGTCAGATTGTCAAAGTATTTTACTTTCACAATGACAATAAATACATTAATTAAATTTAAAATGAATAAATAAGGTTGTATTTAAGGTTTAATAAAATAAATATGATTTTCAATTTGCACTTTAATCAAAACAATGTAATGGTTTTAAATTTGATCAGCAATAACTGCATGTGAATATTTTTTATTAAAGAAATACAATTGAAAATAGGTTGATTAAAGTATTGTTTATATCATCTATATATTCTTAATATTACATTTCTGATCTTTAATATCCTAGTATGTGTGTGCTGAATGATTCAATGTGATTTTTGCTTAGATCTTTATTTGAAATGCTTCCTAACTATTCCAGTAAAAACTGCCTTTGAAAACTCTTGTCCAGGCTGATTGTATGGAAACGAGGTGGGGAAGCATATTGGTGGTGCGCTGGGCACTGAAGTCCACAGGGTAAGCATTGAGCACTGCAGCCCGTGCAACACTCATACGCTTCCCCACAATCAGCCTCCTGGAGTCTTTTCAGAAGCAATGTTTTGCTGGAATAGTTAGTAAGCATGGTGAATAAAATCTAATCAGAAACAGCCATAGAAAATCCTCATCAGGTAAGAAATGTAAAGAACATGATGACGTTTAAACCTTTAACCTCAGTGTGGTCCTGTGGCAATGTGCCCCGCCCCTGTGTGCATTTGTGTGTTAAGTGTTGTATGTTGCGTGTGTTAATGTTGGTGTATAGAGATTGGTACACGGGATATAAACGGGTCTGTGTTTCACGTGTATTTAAAAATGTAGATTTGTATTTAGGTACGAGGAGGGCACAAATCACTTCACGTGCTGGTTAAATGTAATATGTGAGCACGGGGTTGCATGTAATGAATTCACGTGCTGGGATTCAAGTGAATAATTAATTAGTAATTGAATCCCAGCACAACAGTATATATAGACACATTTTCATTCACTCGGGGTTGGGTGTTCGAGAGTGGAGAACGGGTGAGGAGAAGGAGGAAAGTAGTAAAGGAAAGTAAATTAAACTAAAATAACCATTTATTTCACTCACCGTGTTTGTTTGTCTCTGTGCACCGTTTGTTAAGTGTCTGTTCATTTTTGTTTACCTGTTTATTTTGGCCGCAAGTGCCGTGTCCTGTTTTTGTATTCTCTTATTTTGTTTATTAAATGCTGAGCACAACCAAGTGCTCAGCTTCACCAACCTCACTGTCTCTGTGTATTACTTCCTGTTTCTGGTCTGACGCCACCCACTCCGGCCGTCTTTGTGACACGTGGTGTCAGAAGGGACGACAGCGCCTCAGGCGCAGACCAGAGAAGAGTACAGTGTTTTTTGGATTACAAAAAAAAAAAAAAAAAAAATAATAATAGCGAGGATGGGAAGAAAAGAGCTGCAGGAAGCAGAAGAAGCAGCAAGCAACAACAACAACGGCAGCCCTCATCCTGCATGCGGGCTGGGAGGACAACCACAACGGGCAGTAGCCACCCTCTACCCCCACTGCCACCGGGTTCCCCCCGTCCCGGAAATATGGGACTGGCTGGTGCACCCGAGGGAACCGCCAGTGACCTCCCTGGGTTATTAACACACTGCGGATGCGAGATGGAGAACGATGGGAGGACTGGGAGCAACAGCACAACCCGGCATCAGTTCGTGATGATTACCATGGTGGTGCTGGGGTACCTAGCTGCAGACATGGGAGGGATGCCTTCAGTGAGCAAGAGGGGGAGGAGCAGTCGCTGCCTCTCCAGTACCTGAGTGGGAGGAGCCTGGCGTCCACAGCCCAAGCGGGAGGAGCCCGGCGTCCACAGCCCAAGCGGGGAGGAGCCTGCGTCCACAGCCTAAGCGGGGAGAGCCTGAGATCCCAGCCCAAGCGGGGGAGGGCCTGGCGTCCACAGCCCAAGCGGAGGAGCCTGAGCGTCCACAGCCCAAGCGGGAGGAGCCTGAGCATCCACAGCCCAAGCGGGAGGGGTGGTCGCCCACAGCCCAAAGGAGGGAGGTGCTGTTCAGCCCAAAGAGAGGGAAGTCGGGGCTCCACAGCCCCTGGGACCCAAGCTGCCAGCAGAGGGAGAATGCCTGCTGGTTCCACCTCCACCAGCAGAAGAAGAATGCCTGTTGTCCCCATGTCCACCAGCAGAGGGAGAATGCCTGCTGGTTTCCCCTTCAGAGGCAGAGCCGCCAGTCCCTGCAAGAAAGGCAGAGCCACACCAGTCTCCTGCAAGAGAGGCAGACCGCACCAGTCCCCTGCAAAGGGGGAGACTGCATTGCTCCCACCTCCGTCAGCCCAGGAGACTACGCGCTCTCCTCCCACCTTCGCCGCCAGGAGACTACACGCTGCTCCCACCTTCCGTCGCCAGGAGACTACACGCTGCTCCCACCTTCACCGGCAGGAGCAGAGCAGCTGGAGCTGCCTCTGCTTCGCCACCTTCACCGGCAAGAGCAGAGCAGCAGGAGCTGCCTCTACCTCCGCCACCTTCACGGCAAGAGCAGAGCAGCAGGAGCTGCCTCTGCCTCCGCCATCCACCAGCAGAGGGTGAATGCCTGCTGGTATCACTTCCCCACCATCACGAGGAGGAGGGGGCTGGCTGCCTCCATCACCATCAGGGGAGTAGCAGAGGCTGCCTCCCTTCACCAAGCGACCAGGACTGAATGCTGGCGGTCCTCAGCAACCCTTGCATAGGCTGCTGAGGGGAAGCATCGAAGGAGGCGCCCGGCCGCAGAGGTCGAGAAGAGGCCAGCACCCACACCCCCTTGTCTTGACTCCCTGCTTCGCTTCCCAAGGATGCCGGCCTCCTTCGCCCAAGGATGCCGGCCTCGCCCGGGAAGGATGCCATGCTTAGCAAGGATGCTTACCACGCCGCCCAAGGATGCCTGTCTGGCATCGCCTGGGGTTGCCAGCCGCTCCGCGCCGCCTGGGGCTGCCTGTCGCTCCCGCATCGCCTGGGGCTGCCTGCCCGCTCCGCGTCGCCTGGGGCTGCCTGCGGCTCCGCGCCGCCTGGGGCTGCCTGCCGCTCCGCGTCGCCTGGGGCTGCCAGCCGCTCCGCGTATCGCCTGGGGCTGCCAGCCGCTCCGCGCCGCCTGGGGCTGCCAGCCGCTCCGCGCCAGCCTGGGGCTGCCAGCCGCTCCGCATCGCCTGGGCTGCCTGCGCTCCGCGCCGCCTGGGGCTGCCTGCCGCTCCGCATCGCCTGGGGCTGCCTGCCGCTCCGCGTCGCCTGGGGCTGCCAGCCGCTCCGCACGCCTGGGGTTGCCAGCCGCTCCGCGCCGCCTGGGGTTGCCAGCCGCTCCGCATCGCCTGGGGCTGCCAGTTGCTCCGTGTCGCAGCAGGAAGTACTGTGGCGGAACCCCACCAGGGGAGCTGCCGGCCACGAAGAAGGTGGGGAGGTCGGGAGACCTGCTCCCACTGCAGCAGTTTCGCTGCGGAGATCATGGGGGAGGTCCGGAGACCTGCTCCCACTGCAGTTCGCTGTTGGAGGTGGAGGTGGCTGTTGAGGCCATGTGTGCTGCGCACAAGGGGGTATATGTGGCAATGTGCCCCCCCTGTGTGTGCATTTGTGTGTTATATATTGTATGTTGCGTGTGTTAATGTTGTTGTATAGAGATTGGTACACGGGATAAACAGGTTTGTGTTTCACGTGTATTTAAAATGTAGATTTGTATTTAGGCACGAGGAGGGCACAAATCACTTCACGTGCTGGTTAAATGTAATATGTGAGCACGGGGTTGCATGTAATGAATTCACGTGCTGGGATTCAAGTGAATAATTAATTAGTAATTGAATCCCAGCACAACAGTATATATAGACACATTTTCATTCACTCGGGGTTGGGTGTTCGAGAGTGGAGAACGGGTGAGGAGAAGGAGGAAAGTAGTAAAGGAAAGTAAATTAAACTAAACTAAAATAACCATTTATTTTACTCACCGTGTTTGTTTGTCTCTGTGCACCGTTTGTTAAGTGTCTGTTCGTTTTTGTTTACCTGTTTATTTTGGCCGCAAGTGCCGTGTCCTGTTTTTGTATTCTCTTATTTTGTTTATTAAATGCTGAGCACAACCAAGTGCTCAGCTTCACCAACCTCACTGTCTCTGTGTATTACTTCCTGTTTCTGGTCTGACGCCACCCACTCCGGCCGTCTTTGTGACAGGTCCCCATGAGTGTTCATTAATATCTATCTACCAGGAGAGTTTTCAAAATGAGCAATAGTATCTGTTCATGAAAACACAGCAGCATGGCTGATTGAAATGAAATCTCTTTGAAATGTTTGATGAAGGGGGTCAAGAGGTGGGGTCCTATTACCTGTAACACAGGAAGGAAGGAAGTGAACAGGAGGAAACCAGTGTGGGGCTGCAGGATCAATGGGCTTCACCTGAGTCAAAAGAGAGTGGAAATAAAGAAGTGTGAAAACAAAGGCTAGCAACAGCAAAACAAGAAGGACTTGAGAGAATGAAGTTCTGCTGATGAGAGGAAGACATTGTCTGAAATGAATAAAACAAATAGTGCACAGATTTGAAAAGTAGGTCCCTTGATTGTAAGCTTTGTTTGAGTGTCTGTTCTGTATAAAATGGTTTTAACTCATGAAACCAGCCCTGTAATAAATGAATATGTCAGTAACGTACACACCCTGTCTGATAACACTAGAAAATGTCTAGTTCTCATAATATACAGCCTCCCCCTGGACTGGAGGACCACCCTTCACGTTCTCTTAGGGGGTGAGCAGTTCAGACTCTGTGCCTCAAGCTTTCTCTGAACTGGAGGAAGAAAGCAGTTGGTGCTCAGAGACAAGTTTGTGGTTGAGGACTAATGGACTTTGAGATGTGGATTAATGCCCAAGAAGATCGAACTCCACCAAAGTCACTTCCCTTGTGAACTTCTGAGGATTCAGACCCACACAGAAGTGAAGATCTAGTGCAGTCAAATACATACTGTAGCTATAGAAGGATACTGTGACAATGCCATTTCTCAAACTCAGTCCCCTCACAACTCTCTCCTCTCCGACCCTCTCACACTGATTCAGCAGTTTCTGCTCAGCGAACTTGTCAAAACCTGGCTTCAGTCCAAAACCCCGCCTCTTAGAGCTTTACACAATTCCAGGAAATCAGCACAGTGAAGTTTCTGTTGTGAAATCGTCAGTCTCTCTGTCTCAATGCAGCAAGAATGGCTTCAAACTTGTGGTCAGAGGATCAGTTTAGCTGTTCAATATGTCTGGAGCTATTGAAGGACCCAGTCGCTATTCCATGTGGACACAGTTACTGTATGGGGTGTATTAAGAACTGCTGGGATCAGACTGATCATAGAGGTGTCTACAGCTGCCCCCAGTGCAGAAAGACCTTTACCCCGAGGCCTGTTCTGTGCAGAAACACCATGCTGGCTGAAGTTGTGGAGAAATTAAAGAAGACAGGACTCAATCCTCCTCCTGCTCAAAGTTATGCTGGACCTGGAGATGTGCCGTGTGATTTCTGCACTGGGAGAAAGTTCAAAGCTGTGAAATCCTGTTTGACGTGCCTGGCCTCTTACTGTGAAACACACGTCAAACCACACTATGAGGGGGCTGCTTTCAAGAGGCACAAGCTGATCAATGCAATTGGAAATCTAGAGCAGAAGCTTTGTGCTGAACACCAGAAGGTTTTGGATATCTTCTGCAGAACAGATCAGACTTGTGTTTGTGTGTTGTGTACAGGCGAGGATCACAAGAGCCATGATACAGTCTCAGCTGAGAAAGAAAGGATTGTGAAACAGGTAAGGGTTTGAACTATTTCCTTGTAGCTATTGTAGAAGATAAAAATTCCCAGGGATATTTAACATGTCTGTTTACTAGGTTATACAGTTTCACATTAGATCAGATTTTAATTGCATATTAAGATCTATTTAAAGAGCCCTAGTTTTTTAATTGCTCTTTCTGAACTATGATGTACTACAATGTATTTCAGGATGTAACAGGGGTGTTGTTACGGGTGTGGCTATCGCTGATTGACAGGAGAGACACAGGAGGTTTTCTTTGATACAAAAAACATAAAACATTCAAAACAAAACGCTGCTCGAAAACAACTAGAAAATAAAAGTTGACCAAACAAGAAAGGAGGTCCCGCTCCAGGAACAGTCTCCCTGACACCTCCTCTCTAGACTTCGGTGGGATAAAATCCCCTAAACTTGTTCCCTATTCCTTCCAGTGCTAGAGATCCTGGTAAGTCACACAGTGATCCGAGATACATTTTTCCTCTTGTGTTTTTCTCACCCTGGTTAACACACGCAGTCGTGAGGATCCTACAGCAACACTCTCCTTCCCAGACAGTCTGTATCCCTTCTTGTAGAACCAAGAAACTGGCTTTTCAGACTCTTTTTAAAGGCATGTGGCCAGGGCTAATTGATAATCAATTAATCAATTAACACCTGGCCACATTCCACACCTGGATTTGAATATACCCTGCCATATCTAGCATAAACTTGATCATCAAAAACATTATTTACAATCAAACAAAAACACACTGTTTACAACTGCAGGACCTCCGCCCTGCCTCACAGGGTAAGAAGGATTTGTTCAGCTGTGTTGTGGTGCATTGGAATTTATAGTGTACAATTAGCATGATTTATATTCCAAGAGTTTTTTATATGATTATTGTAAATTAATAAAATCATATATTAGTTTTGTTGTTTAAGATATTCTGGTTTAATTAGTTAAACTGTTTGAACCCCATGCCTTTAAAGTGACACATACACATCTATCTGCACTGGCAGAGCTGCTGTGCCCATGCCTTTAAAAAGTGACACATACGCATCTATCTGCACTGGCAGAGCTGCTGTGCCCGTGCCTTTAAAAAGTGACACATACACATCTATCTGCACTGGCAGGCTGCTGTGCCGTGTTTTAAAAGTGACACATACGCATCTATCTGCACTGGCAGAGCTGCTGTGCCGTTTTAAAAAAAAGTGACACACGCATCTATCTGCACTGGCAGAGCTGCTGTGCCCGTGCCTTTAAAAAAAGTGACACACGCATCTATCTGCACTGGCAGAGCTGCTGTGCCCGTGCCTTTAAAAAGCGACACATACGCATCTATCTGCACTGGCAGAGCTGCTGTGCCCGATGCCTTTAAAAGTGACACACGCTTCTATCTGCACTGGCAGAGCTGCTGTGCCCGTTACCTTTAAAAAGTGACACGACATCTATCTGCACTGGCAGAGCTGCTGTGCCCGTGCCTTTAAAAAGTGACACACGCATCTATCTGCACTGGCAGAGCTGCTGTGCCGTGCCTTTAAAAAGTGACATACGCATCTATCTGCACTGGCAGGCTGCTGTGCCCGTGCCTTTAAAAAGTGACACATTACACATCTATCTGCACTGGCAGAGCTACTGTGCCCATGCCTTAAAAGTGACACATACGCATCTATCTGCACTGGCAGAGCTGCTGTGCCCGTGCCTTTAAAAAGTGACACACGCTTCTATCTGCACCGGCAGAGCTGCTGTACCGATGCGTTTAAAGTGACACACGCATCTATCTGCACTGGCAGAGCTGCTGTGCCGGTGCCTTTAAAAAAAAGTGACACATACGCATCTATCTGCACTGGCAGAGCTGCTGTGCCGATGCCTTAAAAAGTGACACATACGCATCTATCTGCACTGGCAGAGCTGCTGTGCCGATGCTTTAAAAGTGACACATACGCATCTATCTGCACTGGCAGAGCTGCTGTGCCGTGTCTTTAAAAGTGACAATACATCTATCTGCACTGGCAGAGCTGCTGTGCCCGTTGCCTTTAAAGTGACAGATACACATCTATCTGCACTGGCAGAGCTGCTGTGCCCGTGCCTTTAAAAGTGACACATACACATCTATCTGCACTGGCAGCTGCTGTGCCCGTGTCTTTAAAAGTGACACACACATCTATCTGCACTGGCAGAGCTGCTGTACCCGATGCCTTTAAAAAGTGACACACGCATCTATCTGCACTGGCAGAGCTGCTGTGCCCATACCTTTAAAAAGTGATACATACACATCTATCTGCACTGGCAGAGCTGCTGTGCCGTGCCTTTAAAAGTGACACATACGCATCTATCTGCACTGGCAGGCTGCTGTGCCGTGCCTTTAAAAAGTGACAGATGCACATCTATCTGCACTGGCAGAGCTGCTGTGCCCGTGCCTTTAAAAAGTGACATACGCATCTATCTGCACTGGCAGAGCTGCTGTGCCCATGCCTTTAAAAAAGTGACACATAAGCATCTATCTGCACTGGCAGAGCTGCTGTGCCTGTGCCTTTAAAGTGATACATACGCATCTATTTGCACTGGCAGAGCTGCTGTGCCCCGTGCTAAAAGTGACACATACGCATCTATCTGCACTGGCAGAGCTGCTGTGCCCGTGCGGCTAAAGTGACACATACGCATCTATCTGCACTGGCAGAGCTGCTGTGTGCCGATGCCTTTAAAAGTGACACACACGCATCTATCTGCACTGGCAGAGCTGCTGTGCCCATGCCTTTAAAAAAGTGATACACGCATCTATCTGCACTGGCAGAGCTGCTGTGCCGTGCCTTTAAAAAGACACACACGCATCTATCTGCACTGGCAGAGCTGCTGTGCCCGTGCCTTTAAAAGTGATACATACGCATCTATCTGCACTGGCAGAGCTGCTGTGCCCATGCCTTTAAAAGTGACACACACGCATCTATCTACACTGGCAGAGCTGCTGTGCCCGTGCCTTTAAAAAGTGACATACACATCTATCTGCACTGGCAGAGCTGCTGTGCCCATGCCTTTAAAAGTGACACATACACATCTATCTGCACTGGCAGAGCTGCTGTGCCGATGCCTTTAAAAGTGACACACGCATCTATCTGCACTGGCAGAGCTGCTGTGCCTGTGCCTTTAAAAGTGACACATACACATCTATCTGCACTGGCAGAGCTGCTGTGCCCGTGCCTTTAAAAGTGACACATACGCATCTATCTGCACTGGCAGAGCTGCTGTGCCCGTGCCATGCCATTCTTGCCAGTCTGCCCACAGTGAGAGGTGTGTTTTCGGGAGGATTGCTTGTACACTAAAAATGTTTGATCTATCCATTTATAACCACCATCTAGCTGAGAAGAATTGTTTTTATTGTTTAAAGTGTTAATCTTTTTGTAGAAATATGTTATTTTTTAAATTATGAACTGTCAAAGTCAGTAGTGTAACTCAAATCCAAGATGGCCAACGGGCAGAAACATTAGCTGAATTTGGTGCGTTAAAACACATTTTTACATGATTAAAACAGATATGTTTAAGTTAGTTAAAAACGAAATGTAATAAACTGTTTGGGATTTTGTTTGTTGAAATCTACAATTTCTTTCGCTCACCCTACTAGTCCCCTCTTTCTTTGCTCTCTTCCACAGTGAAGTCTTTCTGGTCACGGGCTCATTCTTCTGGGGATTTTGTGTATTTAGGCTTTTTTTTCCATTTCTTCACAATTGCAATTCTGTTTTAAATTCCACGAGTGTGTGAATCCTCCCTATTGAACTGTAATATAGCTTTAAACCCCACGAGCAAGAGCAACCCTCCGTTTCTAATTGTAATCTCGTTTTAAATCTCACAAGCGTGTGCAATCCTCAATAGAAATGCGGAAATGTGCTGCCACTCAGTTTAAAAGTATTCAGAATGAATCAATGATGAATTCAAGTCAGGAAGGAGGTTCATTTGACTACGCTGGGAAAGGTTGTTATTTTGTTATTCTTTTAGGTTTTATGTCATTTTATTGTATTTTTTCACATGGAAAGGGATGAAGTCAATGTGAATTGAGTGACCATGTCCAGTGATTTTCCTGTGTTTATTGGGTATACATCGATTTCATTTTTTTTGTATCAGGGGTGTTTTATCTGTGTTTATCGGTTAAAAAAGGAAATCAGAAACCCTAAATATCCATTAAAGAGAAAGCTGTTTCAGATACTTAGGTGCTTTACAAAACAAACATGTAACACATGCTAGATCAGCCATGATTCACAGTTACTAGTATGAAACACTACCATCTAGTGGACAGCTACTGTGGATCAAGTGTCCTTTTGTATTGCAGAGAGCTGTGCACTAGATGGTGTTGTATCTTACTACTATTTACACATGTTGTCTGATCTAGCCTGTGCTACAGATGTCTATGGCGTGCAACTAAAACTGAAGAACAAATTATATTCGAGAACCACTCAGAATTAAAGCAAACATTGTAAAGAGGTAAGGGGACAAGAAAATAGAAAATATATTTAAACTAAATTGATTCTGTCAGGTTCAATAGCATACTTAAACAGGTCTGTGTTGGGTGTGACAGGATATCACTCAATGCCCCATCAGAAATGTCACTGTGTCACTGTGTTACTTCACAGAAGCAGCTGGGAGAACACAAACAGAAACAGCGGAGAATCCAGGAAGGTGAAAAAGTGGAGGAGCTGAAAAAGGCTGTGGGTCACTGAAAGTGGGTATTGAAAGAGGTGTTATTATTATTATTGTGTGTGTGTATTATTATTATTATTATTATTATTAACAGATGGACTGGAACACATCTACAGAAGTTTACTGTCTATGCCCTGATGTGTTTTGATATCAATTCTAACCATGTCTCCTCTACTGTGTTCTTTCACTCAGAGATCTGCATGCACAGAAATAAAGGAAAGTGAAGATCTTTACTGAGCTGATCCGATCCATTGAGAAGATCCACACTGAGGTTATTGAGCTGATTGGAGCTAACGAGAAGGCTGCAGTGAATCAGGCTGAAGGACTCATGAAGAAACTGGAGCAGGAGATTGCTGAGCTAAGGAGGAGAAACGCTGAGCTGAAACAGCTTTCAGAGACAGAGGATCACATCCATTTTCTACAGGTAACATCCTGCTTGTTAGAAAATCTCAAGTCCATAACTGGGACAGTTTCAGACAGACCTCTCAATTGAATGAATCCTTGCTTTTCCCCAAGAAGCTTTTGGACCCCATTCTGTTTTTCACTGAAAACTCCTTTTTCTCCACTTTCCTGTTGTAGAATTTCCAGTCTCTCTGTGCCCCTCTGAAGCTGGAGACTTACCCAGTACTGTCAAAACAGAGATCTCTTTTTGGGGCTGTGAGAAAGCTATTATCTGAACTTAAAGACCATATTGAGGACTTCTGCAGGGGGTAGTCAAAATAACCACAACAGGTTGGTGTGAAATAGATTCCTTTGGTATTGATTTCTCAAATAGACCATGGCTTGAGGGAGGGCAGGACTTGCAAGACATTAATAAAGACCTCTTGCGGATTGTTGGCTATATGAATATTGCAGCAGGGAGGAGGGAGGATGGAGGAGGCAGGGAGACAGCAGGGAGGAGTGGGAGGCAGCAGGTAGGAGGGAGCAGGAGAAGGAAGAAAGGAGGCAGCAGGGAAGAATGAGCAGGGAGTATGGTAAATGGAGGAGGAGCAGGAGCAGGAAGGAGAGCATGGATGGCGCAGGGGAGGAGGAGCATGGAGGAGGGGAGCAGGGAGGAGGGAGGAGGGGCAGGGAGGAGGGGCATGGAGAGAGAGGAGGCAGGGAGGAGAAAACATGGAAGAAGGAGCAGGAAGAGGGGGCAGGGGAATACAGAGCAGGGACTGATGAAGCAGGGAGGAGGGGAGCAGGGAGGAGCAAGTGATGTGAGGATGGAGCAGACAATGACTGTTGTATGTTTGATGCACAAGGCTGTCCTAATGGACACCATTATTGTTGGGTAAAGATATATGATGGAGGAAGGAACACAAGACTCCAGTGCAGTGGCAGGCGATATTCCATTGACTTTGGCTGCTGCTCCATTACGGAAGGAATACATATTCATTGTAATCATGAACATCTTGAATACAGTTTTTACATCCTGAAATGCCGTGAATAAGCCTTGTTTCTTTTCAGATTGCTGTTTGAGTCTTATTATTGTGTTGTGTATTAATCCACATGTTTCAATTCTATTTCTCTCTTTTTTATCTGCCCAGTGAATGAAGTTGCAGTTTACAGTCTGCAGGCTTCAGAGCCAAGGAACAGAGCTGAGTTTTAAAATGTAAGTCTGTTTTCACTGAAACATTTGATTGAAAAGATGTGTCACTCCATTGAGAAAAGAGCTAACACTACAGAACAGGGAGGGTGGAGCTTGAGGGCAGCAATTATTATTTATTAGTAATTGTGAAACCATTAATCTACCTCCTCTCCAACAATATTGGTTCAGATGAATACATGCAGAATGACTGGGGAGGGCATTTGTTGCCTGTTTATCCACTCAGAACCTTTTCTCTAAATATCTTGGTATCCCTTTGGAATAGATAATCATCCCTTCTTTTAATACATGTACAATGCATGTGAAACCAGTTGTGGGGTAAAATGAACAGCTATCCCTCCCTGTCATCCTGTGCTGGTAGTAAATGTATATTGCAGTATCACTGCACTTGTGGGATGGTTACTCATTAAAATATTAGACAGATATTTGAAGAGTGGATGATATTCTATTGAAGATATTTAGTAAGCAAAAGGGTCTGAGTGGGTAAATGGCAACACATACCTGTAGGAACATTAAGTGAACTGTAATTGTATGCAGAGCTGCATTTGATTGGTTCCAATTGAAGAAGTTTGATAAGATTGAGGAATTATAATGAACAAAACAATCAAACAGCAAGAGGTTTAAAGGGTTCATAAGGTCCTTTGTATTTTATTGTGTTGCATGTTCCCATGTGTTGCTACAGCTGTTTACATGAGGTGTGTGTATTGTTTTAATTATTTTATTTTTTTTTGACCACTTTTTATACTTATAGATGGCTACATATAACTGCATGGGCCTCTCAGACACATTTCCCATCATCTCCTGCTCACATATGAAATTGAGATGGAATTACCAGTGAGCAGGGAGAATGATGGAAATATAGTCTGAAGTCCATGCTGATCAAGGAAGCCATCTTGAGGCAGGGAATGCAATTTAAAAGTTTAAAAAGTGGTCAAAATGTATTAAAAATAATTAAAACAACACACACACCTTCCATAAATCAGGATGTGGAGGATGCAGCAGACAATGACTGTTGATTTTCTCAGTGATTTGACTTTTTTAACCGTCTCTCCTCTACCCGTCCTCTTCTCTTCAATCAGATTCCTGTCAGCTCACTGGACCCCAACACAGCGTGAGAGCTCTGTCTGTCTGAAGGGAACAGAAAAGGTGACATGGAGGAGAGAGGACCAGAGATATCCTCATCACCCAGAGAGATTTGATCGCTATCCCCAAGTGCTTTGCAGAGGGTTTGTCTGGGACTCGCTGTTACTGGGAGATTGAGTGCAGTGGGGATGGGCTTATAAGGAGTCACATATAAAGGAATCAGCAGGAAAGGAAGGGATCGTTTCCTGCATCCTTGGATTCAATGACAAGTCCTGGAGTTTGGTCTGCTCTGTTTCCAGATTACTCTGCCCAGCACAATAACAATGAAACTGCAATAACTGCCCCACTCCCCCAGAATAAAGGTGTATCTGGACTTTAATGCCGGCACGCTGTCCTTTATGGCGTCTGACACAATGACCCTCCTGCACAGATTCAAACCACATTCACTGAGCCTCTATCTGGGTTTAGGCTTCAGTGGTTTTCTGATTCCACTGTAACAATCTGCCAGCTGAACTAGACTGTTTTGTGTTGTAAAAACCCTTTGTATTGAACTCCTGTCTGTCCTCTCCACTCCTCGGGTGAAGGGAATGTCTAATCTGACACAACTTTGGATGAAAGTTGGGGGTAAAACAGCGCCACCTGCAGAGCAAAACAGGTGAATTATTTGTTTTTAGCAACGAATGGTTCCTCTGAAATAACTGTATTTAATTTCTTTTTAAGATTTATTATGTTTTATATATATTTTTAAAATGGCATCAATACTCAGTGCTGTAACAGTTTTAAAAAAGTGAACTTAAGTTTGCTTTATTCTGTGTGTGTTTTTGTTTTTGATTTCTATAAAATGTTTAATATTTCAGATTTTAGTAATGTGATTTAATAAAAAAAAATTAACGTGATAGAATGACTTTTTCTTATTTCTCAATACTCATTAACATGGTTTTCAAATGAGAATGAGAATGAAAAGAGGGAATGAGAGAAAGGGGTCTGGTAAAGCATAGGGAAGCATTATAAAGCACAGAGAGGTGTGGTAAAGCATAGGAAGCATTGTAAAGCACAGAGGTCTGGTAAAGCATAGGGAAGCATTGTAAAGCACAGAGAGCTGTGGTAAAGCACAGGAAGCATTGTAAAACACAGAGAGGGTCTGCTAAAGCATAGGGAAGCATTATAAAGCACAGAGGTCTGGTAAAGCATAGGGAAGCATTGTAAAGCACAGAGGTGTGGTAAAGCATGGGAAGCATTGTAAAGCACAGAGGTCTGTTAAAGCATGGGAAGCATTGTAAAAGCACAGAGAGCTGTGGTAAAACACAGGGAAGCATTGTAAGCACAGAGGTCTGCTAAAGCATAGGAAGCATTGTAAAACACAGAGGGTCTGGTAAAGCATAGGAAGCATTGTAAAGCACAGAAGTCTGGTAAAGCATAGGGAAGCATTGTAAAAGCTCAGAGGTGTGGTAAAAGCATAGGGAAGCATTGTAAAACTCAGAGGGGTCTGGTAAGCATAGGAAGCATTGTAAAACTTGGGAGGTCTGGTAAAGGATAGGGAAGCATTATAAGCACAGAGAGGTCTGGTAAAGCACAGGGAAGCATTGTAAAGCACAGAGAGGTCTGAACTCTAACCCTGGTCTTGAGACTCAGCTCACCGTTATTAGCACACACACACACACACAGGTACTGACCATGCGCACACACACACACACACACACACAGGTGTACACACACACACAGGTACTGACACGCCACAGACACACACACACACACACTGACCCACACACAGAGATACTGACACACACACACACACACACACAGGTACTGACACACACACACAGGTACTGACACACACACACACAGGTACTGACACAGACACACACACACAACACAGATACTGACCCACACACACAGATACTGACACACACACACACACACAGACACAAACACAGGTATTGACACACACACACACACACAGGTACACACACACACACACACACACACACACACAGGGTACTGGGACACACACACAGGTGCTGACACGCGCAGACACACACACACACAGATGCTGACCCACACACACAGATACTGACACACACACACACACATACACACAAAACGACACACACACAAACACACCAGGTACTGACACACACAGTGCTGGGCTGAGGCTTGTCCTGGAGGCAATGATCCCAGAATCTCATCAGCCCAGCTTGAAGGATCCCAGGTGTCAGCTTCAACAACGTACTGGGGAGTTGGTTCAGACCCTCACAATTCTCATGTAAAAAAGTGCCTCCTATTTTCTGTTCTGAATGCCCCTTTATCTAATCTCATTTGTGACCCCTGGTCCTTGTTTTTATTCAGGTTGAAAAAACCCCTGGGACATTGTCAATACCTTTTAAGTTTTTGAATGCTTGAATCAGATCGTGCGTCGTCTTCTTTGCTCAAACTGAACAGATTCAATTCTTTGAGCCTGTCTGCACTCTGATATGCCTTTTAAACCGGGATAATTCAAAATGAAATTCAAAAGTGCAAAATGAAAAAAAAACTGATTTACAGAATTGACAGGGGATTTTTATTTTGAAAGGTTTCAATTCAACAACCCTCTGGTTGGACATTTTCATGCATATCATCTTTAAATCTACCTCCAGTTTTCACAAGGCTCTGTAAAATTGTTCTACCCCTTTCAAGAAAGATGAAGGAATTAAAGACTAGAGTAAAAGTCATTGAAAATACAGGCTAATCTATCATAGATAATTTCAACAGAGTTGAGCACCACATGGTCAGATACCAAACAGAATCACATTGCAGAAAGGTTTCAATGCAAAATAAAGCACTCAAGTCTTTCCATATAGTCCAACATTGATTTTATTTTAGGATCTAGATGCTTTGTTTTGTGATTGTTTTTCATCCCCTGACAGTGTGTGGTTTCTTCCTGGCATCAGAGCGCTGGATCCGCTGCTCCTGCTTCCAAACCTCCTTCAGCTTTCCTCATCTGGAGAAACAAAGAGATAGAGATCGTTGATAGACTGTGCAATTCAAACTGGGACACAGAGATCATTGATAGACTGTACAATTCAAACTGGGACACAGCGATCATTGATAGACTGTGCAATTCAAACTGGGACACAGCGATAGTTGATAGACTGTGCAACTCAAACTGGGACACAGAGATCATTGATAGACTGTACAATTCAAACTGGGACAGCGATCATTGATAGACTGTGCAATTCAAACTGGGACACAGAGATCATTGATAGACTCTGCAATTGAAACTGGGACACAGCGATCATTGATAGACTGTGCAATTCAAGCTGGGACACAGAGATCATTGATAGACTGTGCAATTCAAACTGGCACAGAGATCGTTGATAGACTGTGCAATTCAAACTGGGACACAGAGATCATTGATAGACTGTGCAATTCAAACTGGGACACAGAGATCATTGATAGACTGTGCAATTCAAACTGGGACACAGAGATCATTGATAGACTGTGCAATTCAAGAAACTGGGACACAGCGATCGTTGATAGACTGTGCAATTCAAACTTGGCACACAGAGATCGTTGATAGACTGTGCAATTCAAACTGGGACACAGAGATCGTTGATAGACTGTGCATTCAAACTGGGACACAGAGATCATTGATAGACTGTGCAATTCAAACTAGGGACAGAGATCATTGTCAGACTGTGCAATTCAAACTGGGACACAGCGATTGTTGAAGACTGTGCAATTCAAACTGGGACAGAGAGATCATTAGACTGCCACCAATTCAAACTGGCACACTGAGATCATTGTCAGACTGTGCAATTCAAACTGGGACAGCGATTGTTGTGAGACTGTGCAATTCAAACTGGGACACAGGATCATTGATAGACTGTGCAATTCAAACTGGCACACAGAGGATCATTGATAGACTGTGCAATTCAAACTGGGACACAGCGATCATTGATAGACTGTGCAATTCAAACTGGGACAGAGATCATTGATAGACTCTACCAATTCAAACTGGGACACAGCGATCATTGATAGACTGTGCAATTCAAACTGGGACACAGAGATCATTGATAGACTGTACAATTCAAACTGGCACACAGAGATCGTTGATAGACTGTACCAATTCAAACTGGGACACAGAGATCATTGATAGACTGTGCAATTCAAACTGGACACACGAGATCATTGATAGACTGTGCAATTCAAACTAGGTCACAGAGATCATTGATAGACTGTGCAATTCAAACCAGGACAGCGATCGTTGATAGACTGTTGAATTCAAACTGGCACACAGGGAGGTTGATAGACTGTGCAATTCAAACTGGGACACAGAGATGCGTTGATAGACTGTGCAATTCAAACTGGGACAGAGATCATTGATAGACTGTGCAATTCAAACTGGGACACAGAGATCATTGTCAGACTGTGCAATTCAAACTGGGACACAGCGATTGTTGTGAGACTGTGTGCAATTCAAACTGGGACACAGAGATCATTGATAGACTGTGCAATTCAAACTGGCAATTAGAGATCATTGTCAGACTGTGCAATTCAAACTGGGACACAGCGATCATTGATAGACTGTGCAATTCAAACTGGGGACACAGAGATCATTGATAGACTGTACAATTCAAACTGGGACAGAGATCATAGATAGACTGTGTGGCGACTGCCACACAATGTTTGCAAAAAGCGCCACACCTGCTTAATTCTTAAATGAATTGCAGAGGACCTGGCCAGCTCTGTCCTATCTTATATTCTAGTTGTAATATTGTACATACATACTCCCTTTATATTTTTCAACAATGAACAACAATATATATATAATGGATACTTTATTATAAACTAATACTAGCACTCATTAGTTTATTTTTCTAATCTAATCGTTTGGCAGCAGTTCTATGTCTGGTATTGCCTTGTTGAGATTTAGTACTTTCTAATTACTGCTGCGCTTTTCGTTTTCTGGCCCTATCGGCTTGCCATAGTTTTAAGGCTGATTTTTCCCTCCTGTGTTTGGGTAGCCGGGGATTTAGAAAAGATGGTGATGACTTCTCTGGGTGTGTTTGTTTGGTACTTCTGTGCGCTCTTAAGACTACCGTTTTGAATTTTTGGTTAAGTTTGATTTTTAGCAAGAGTCCCCACTTTAAATCTTCGACATACTTCTTCTTCTTCTTCTTCACGCTTACTCTCCTCTTATACCGTTTAAGCTACAAACGCCGTTCAAACTTTAAAACGTGTAGACCGGTCTGGAAGAGGGTGCTTGTATACAACTTTGATATCTTTTATACTTTTTAAACTATTAAGTTTTTTTTCCTTTTTTGTCCATCTTCATTCCTTTATCGGGACTTTTTCCCCGTTGTTTAAAAACTCCCAGACTTCCAGCATTCTATTTCCTGTAAACGATCTAACTTTGACACAAATCAGCTGCTTTGACCACTTTCCCAACAAGTAAGACAAAAGTGAGAGTATACGGAATCTTCCTCTACTTCTCTGCTATTTTTCTGAAAACAAAACGAAATAACTTTTACCAATCAAGAGGTACAGCTGTTTTAGTAACCGCATCAACTAAATTTTCTCTAACGTTTTATAAACAACTGAAATTTTGACCACTTTCCCAACAAGTTAGACAAATACTTAGAGGAAATGAAATCTTCCTCTACTTCTCAACTATTCAAATATGAAATCAAAACAGGAATGGCGTCTACCGATCAAGAGGTCCAGCTGTTTAGTAACCCATCAACTTCTTTCAGGCTGCTTCCGCTGTTGAATTAACTGCCATAGAACTTTGGAGAAATTTCAAATTCTCGCACATTCTAAGCAAAGAGACAATCAGTAAACAACGTGACTTTTGACACAAATCAGCTGTTTGACCACTTTCCCAATAAAACAAGCCCCACAACTGTACTGGTAAAGTTACCATCTAGTTTGATCTTCTGTTTCATTAGTCTGGGTTGTCTACAGGTCTAGTTGTTTTAGTCACAGTTTTCCTTTTAGGTATATTCGGTCTTACATAGACATTGTAGCGTCTGACCCAACTTTACTAATGTTTGTTCTTACTCAAGTTGTATGCTTTATTTTTTTATTTTTATTTTTTTTTCTATTTTCGTTTGGTCAGCCTGAGCTTTGTCGTCTCTTTCTCTTTTCATCTTGATGCCGCTGTGAGTGCGGTGCTCCGGGTTTTTGAAGCCTGGTTTAAAGGTCCGGATCGTTTCATTGTTCTGAAAAGAAGACTCTACTCCACGAACCTGGACAGGACTGCGTGAGATCCGGTTTGTTCTCTTGCTGATGGATTATCATTTTGTTTTTGAATGACCATTCTGTTTTTTGTTTTGTGAGAGACATGTTTTGTTCTGTTCGCGGATCTCTGGATTTAGACTGTTATTTTGAACTATTTTACAGACTTTTACAACTGAAGCTGTTATTGTCTGGCGGTCCTTCTAATATCTCTGCATTTTGCAATCAGCTGTGTCATTCTGTTGATGTTTTGCTTACTACTATGAAGTAGTGATTTCACTGTAGTGATGTTTTTCCTTTTAAGATCATTTCAGTGATTGCGCTGCAGTTTATCTATGCGAAGGGGTTGAGCTGGCGTTTCTCATTGGGGGTTTATGCCAACGTTTATACTAGTATCTGTTTGCTGGCAGCTTATTAAAAATTACCATATGGTAGTTTTTTAAATGTTTGATGTCTTCGGGGTTGGGCAGGTGTATCATTTGTATTATTGGCATGGCAAGTGTGAGGATTGTTGTCGCTATTTGGTGGGAGGACACTAAACAGTAGTAATTGCTGATGCATATTAACTGTCCTGGTTCCTTTTCTTCGCTCTAGCTGATACTACATGTAAAATGAAGTGACCGTTACAATAGTTTCTAGCAGATTCCTGTATACAGTAGAATCCAGTATTAGTTGAATAACGTTTCAACTTGATGCTGAAGTTGATGGTAACACTTTATATGAAGGGTCATTTTAAAATAGTTTATTAACCCTTTATAGATGCTTAAAATATGGGTTATAATGTTTTATAATGCATTTGTAGAACATGTAATACAGGGTAGTAACAGGATTTACTAATGTGTTATAAATACTGAATAGATCTAAAAATCTGCAATAAATTTAAATATAAAACTATATTAGCTGTAAACAAATCAGGACAAATCATTAAACACACATGATTTACACTTCATTGTCTGGGTCATTTATTTTAAAATTAATCTGCTTATTTAATGGTTTTTCATTATTTGTACAAAAAATAACACCTGCCATAGCAGTGTCAATAAGGTGTGAACAGCCAGTACGGCTCTGATTGGACGTGGCAGGTAGCGATTCTGCAAGGTCTTTTTTAAATTGTGCTGGAGGATCAGACCATTCCTCAATGATTACCAGCCTCTAATTCCTTCAGGTTGTGTTGTATTGGGGGTGAAATCTGTGAATCCAAGTCAGAATGGCCCCGCAAGAGAGTCACATCACTTTAGAGACTGTTCCTTAGAAAAAGCCCTGTATTAATTTGTGCTTTTGAAAATGGAAACATCTGCCAACCGGCACCTCTTATCAGCCCCTCTATCAAAAGTCTGTCGATCTATTGCCCTGTGGTCCCATTGACTGAAACGGAGTTTGTGTCAGGGAGATGCATCTTACACATCACACAATACATGTCAGGAATACCATTTTCAATCAGGCCTGTGGATGACACAAAAGTGTGTGCTGCATGCAGTAGGTTTCACTGTGTTTGTGTTCCTTTGAAAATCAGAAGTGCTAGTCAGAACTATAGGGTTAAAATACATGTTTGAAGCATTATCACCCTGCTGGGAGAAACAAAGAACTGCAGTTTAGTCTCCTCAATACAAGGGTGGTTGGATATCGGCTTCCCTTTGATCAAGGTGTTTTTAGGGCATTTTACAGCACTGAGGAATCCCCCATTGCTGTTCAGTAACGACTGACCCTGATAGCTAATAATGTTACCAGTCGAACGCTGTGATAATAAGGACCTGTGTATCCTCACCATTTCAAATATAATATATAACACATGATGTGTGAGAGAGGATTGCGTGGTAAGAGGTGTGGGATTGGAATCAGACTCTTTATACTAAACCATTGTCATAAAATGGATTTATTTTACTGTGAAAATGAACAGAAATAAATACAATCAAAAACACATCGTGATCTTATTGAATTCAAAGTGACATTTGCAGAATTTCCTTTAGTGATGTTGCTTAACTCAGAGCGACTGTAAAAATAATCAAACATTGGTAATAATTAAGAGCCACACTCAGAACTGCAAAATGGTTTCTTCTGCATTTTAAAACGCTCTGACGTCCAATCAGCTAGGCTTTCATCAGAAGGCAATGCCTGCAGACAAACCCAGGATCCTCTCAGTATAATGCAATATTACACAGTGACAGGTGACAGTGAGCTGCTTCCACCCAATCAAAGGAATCATGTGAAATATCTCTGGACATGCTCAATGCATTGCTATTATTGAAGAGTGAAGAACGAACTGTTACAGAGGAGCCTAAAACCCTTCAAGAAACAACATCTAAACAGAGAGGCGAGCACATCAGTGTCAAACAGACACCATGGGACTGATAAACCTGCCATACCACTGTCAGTAAGGTGTAGGACCCGGCTGGGACCGATAAACCTGCCATACCACTGTCAGTAGATTATAGGACCCCATGGGACTGATAAACCTGCCATACCACTGTCAGTAGGGTGTAGGACCCGCTGGGACTGATAAACCCATACCACCGTCAGTAGGGTGTAGGACCCCCATGGGACTGTAAACCTGCCATACCACTGTCAGTAGGGTGGGGACCCCGCTGGGACCGATAAACCTGCCATACCACTGTCAGTAGGGGTGTGAGCCCCCCTGGGACTGATAAACCTGCCATACCACTGTCAGTAGGGTGTATCAGATTCAACCATCGTTTGAATAGCCCTCAAACATATCAAACTATGCTCCATATGGTTTAAAATATCTAAACATTAAAACTTATTAATAATTTGAAAATCATCAGAATAGTTTGATGGTGTTTGAGGGCTATTCATCTGATGGTGAATAGTCTGGTCGTGTATGAGGGCTATTCAAAAACTGTTGGTGAAAAGCACCACAATATTGTTCTCTTTTTATTTTATTTTAATATAACCACGTATTTTGATTTTATTTATTTTTTCTTAAAACATTTCTTTTCTCATCTTTTGATTGCAGCTGTATATTCATATTGGCTCTTATCGCTTTCGGATCATGCACCCTGAACCAAGCATCAGATTTTGTTCAAAAAGCATTCTCAGGGGTTTCTGTTGTGTGTGTGTGTGTGTGTGTGTGTGTGTCTGTGTGTGTGTGTGTGTATGGTGTGGGAATGTTTGGGAGAATGTGTGTGGGGAGTGTGGGAGAGTGTGTGTTTAGGTGTGTGTGTGTGTGTGTGTGGAGAATCTGTAATGTGTGTATAATTGAGTGTATGTGCGTGTGCACTTTTGTGAAATGTCTGTGTGTGTGTGTGTGTGTATGTCTCAGAGTGTGTGTGTGTGTGTGTGTATGGTGGTGTGTGTGTGAAGTATGTGTGTGTGTGTGTGTGTAATGTAATTGGTGTGTGTGTGCTTATATGTATTGGTATAATGTGTGTGTGTGTGGTTCTGTTGTCTGTGTGTGTGTATGTGGGTGATATTGCGTGTACACTTGCACGTGTGAAATATGCTTGCTTACACATGTGCAGTGTAAAAATTCACTATTTAAATTAGAACACTTTCATGTTCTCTTCAGAAGTTTGAAGAAGAAGCATGAGAGAATTCAGGCAGAAGTTATGCATTTGTCAGGGAGTTTTGAAAACATGATAGAAACCAAAGAAATTATAATTAGATTTTGTTTGTTTTGTTCTTAAATATTAATTTAGTATCTCTTTTAATTATTTTGTTTGGCAATACCTTATGTCTATGTTTTTT